>CM057847.1:177435264-177452302 GCA_030068395.1 Apalone spinifera | reverse complement strand
GACTGGACTCGATGACCTCTCAAGGTCCCTTCCAGTCCTAGTATTCTATGATATCCACTTTTTTCTTGGCCCTCAGTTTAGCGGCTTTCATTTGGACTGGAGTTGGAGTGAATTCTGGCAGGAATAAGGCTTCCCTTTATTATGCCAAGCTGAGGCCTGTGCGGCTAACTCTGGGCAGTGTTCTAGCTGCCACCTCCAGCTGTAATGCACAGGGAAGTTTGTGGCGGATGGCCGGGATTCAAGAGACCACAGCAGACACATGCAGCTTTGGCTGCCTTTTTGACTTCTCATCTCTGTGTTTTGTCTTCACCCCTAACCCATTCTACTTCCCTGCTTTTTTAACTACTCTCTTTGTCCCTTCTCAGGATAATGTTTCCTTCATTAAAAAGAAAGTCTGATCTAATTATCGTCTGGGCAGATGCCAGGAGCACAAGGCTGCCGCACAGGCGGCGTGTGCTCAGGGATCTGAGAGGTAGGAGATAGCAGGGGAGTAAGAGACAGCACTGAGGCAGGAAAACAAGTTGGCATTTAAAACTGCCACATGCAGAGCTGGCTGAGGATGTGGGCGAGAGGCAGAATCCAACAGGAGGACTGTGTTGCCGAGGCTTGATTGAGGTGCTGCAGGAAGTTCCAAGACAGATGGTGAGGAGAGATGGGGAGTTTGAGGTTTCATAGCTGCCCATATTGGGTGCATCTACCCTGCCCCCTTAGCTCGAAATAAGCTTTGCCATTTGAGCAACACAAATGGCGTAGCTTATTTTGAGATCATTTTGAAATAGCTTATTTCGTAATTTGGCCCTGTTTGCACAGCACCAAATTTCAAAATGAACCGCTATTCCAAAACATCCCCTAATCCTCGTAAAACGAGCTTTACAGGGACGTTGGAGTAGCGAGCCCGTTATATTTTGAAATAACAGGCTTTTTCAAAAGACGCGGAGTAGCTATTTCAGGACACTGGAAGTCTCCTGAAATAGTGCCATAGTGTAGATGTACCCTTAGAAACTATCTGGACAGACTCGAACATCACTGGTTAAAAATCTTGGCTCATTAAAAAGAGGTGCTTGGTCCTGCCATGAGTGCAGGGGTCTGATCTTGATGGCCTCTCAAGATTCCTTCCAGTCCTATGATTCCTGTTTCAGGACACACTGCTGTGATTATCTAGTCTGACCAGAGCACAATGGGACAAACCAGAGACAACACACTTGTGTCCACCTCACTTCCATCCTACACTGTAGATGGGGTCATCCCTTTATTTGGAGGCGGAATGAACCCGAGGTCAGAGATAGCATGAGGCTACATCTGCATTTAAACAACTTCAGACACACAGTGGCAATGCCGCCATACACCACTGTAGGACTTCAGTGTAGACGCGACAGCAATGGGAGAGGTTTTCCTGTCACAGTGGTTAACCCACCTCTCATAGAGGCAGTAGTGAGGTCAGTGGAAGAATGTTTCTGTCCAAGTGGCACTGTCTATACCAGGGGGTCGTTATATCGATATCGCAGGGATGTGGATTTTTCCCACCCCTGAGAGATGTAGATGAGCAAATGTAACTTTTCAGTGTAGACCAGCTCCGCGTCTCCCCTGCACTGACAGATAGAATGATGGCACAGGCAGCAGCCTTACTGTAAACAGATCCACCAAAGCTGAATCTGTAGCTTGAAAGCCTTGGCCTTTGTCCTCTAGGGGACTGTTCTTGGACCAGTCCTGTTCAGCGTATTTATAAATGATCTGGAAAAAGGGGTGAACAGTGAGGTGACAAATTTGGTCCCAAACAGCCTGTGAAGAGCTACAAACGGATCTCACAAAATTGGGTGACTGGACAACAAAATGGTGATGAAATGCAATGTTGATAAATGCAAAATAATGCGCTTTTGGGAAACACAATCCCAACTATGCATCTAAAACAATGGGGCCTAAATTAGTTGGTACCACTCAAGAAAGAGATCTTGGAGTCACTGTGGATAGTTCTCAGAAAACACCCAATCAATATGCAGTGGCAATCAAAAAAGCAAACAGGATGTTGGGAATCATTAAAAAACGGATAGATGATAAGACAGAAAATACAATATTTCTTCTATATAAATCCAAGGTAGGTCCACATCTTGAATCTGTGTGCAGGTGTGGTCACCCCATCTCAAAAAAGATATATTGGAAATGGAAAAGGTTCAGAAAAGGACAACAAAAATGATTTGGGATATGGAATGGCTACCATCTGAAGAGAGATTAATAAGACTGGGACTTTTCAGCTCGGAAAAGAGATGAGTAAAAGGATATGAGAGAGGTCTATGAAATCATGACTGGTGTGGAAAAAGTGAATAAAGAAGAATTATTTACTGCGTCTGATAACACAAGAACTAGGGATCACCCAATGAAATTAAGAGAGAGCAGGTTTTAAACGAACAAATGAAAGTATTTCTTCACATAGTGCATAGTCAAACTAGAACTGCTTCCCAGAAGATGTTGTGAAATCCAAGCCTATAACGGGGTTCAAAAAAGCACTAGATGAATTCATGGAGGACAGGTCTAACAATGGCTGCTAGCCAGGATGGGCAGGAATGGTGTCCCTAGCCTCTGTTTGTCAGAAACTAAAAGTAGGAGACATGGGATGGGTCACTTGATGATTGCCTGGTCTGTTCATTCCCTCTGGGACACCTGGCATTGGCCACTGTGAGAAGACAGGATACAGAGCTAGATGAACTATTGGCCTGACCCAGTCTGGTCTTTCCTATGTTCTTATCATGACTGGTGGGGAGAAAGCAAATAAGGAAGTGTTACTTATTCCTCATAACACAAGAACTAGGGGCCATAAAATGAAATGAGTAGGTATCCGGTTTAAAACAAAGGTAGTATTTCTTCACACAACTCTTTGCCAGGGGATGTTGTGAAGGCCAAAACTATAACAGGGTTCAAAGAAATACTAGATCATGGAGGATAGGGCCATCAATGGCTATTAGCCCGGTTGGGAAGAAATGGTGTCCCTAACCTGTTTGCCAGAAGCTGGGAATGGGTACCAAGAGATGGATCAATGATGGTTACTGCTTTTGTTCATTCCCTCTGGTACACCTGGCATTGGCCACTGTCGGCAGACAGGACACTGGGCTAGATGGATCTTTGGTCTGGCCCAGTAGGGCCGCTCTTATGTCTACATTTAATCAACCTACCTACCTTCTTCCGAGTATACATTAAAATCTCCACGCTTGTGACGGACAGTTTTGCCGACCTAGCTCCCAGTGTGACACCACTATGTTGATGGAAGAATGTATCTGGCATTGACACAGCTAACATCATTTGGGGCGCTGGTGTTCCTACATTGGCCAAAAATCCCCTCCTGTCTACATTACAGGGTTATTCCAGCCTAGCTGCACCACCACAGCTGTGCTGGGGGCAGACTCCATAGCATAGACTGAGCTTTGCCAGCACTGGTAATTTTAGCTACTTGTGCTACTGCCCCAGTGGAGCTATCTAGTGTGAACTTAGTGCATCCGTCCCAATTACAGTCCAGGCCAGTGCACTGAGGCTACCGTAGGAGGTTGCGTTCGTGTAGCTAACATCACTTCAGCCACATAGATGGCTACCGTCCAACATAGTCAAGGCTTTAGAAACAGGAAGCCACTTCCTGCAGTCTCTCTAAAGCCCAGATGACTCTTAGACTTCAGGCAGTCTGTGGGAGCACTTGACCACTTCCCTTTCCTCCTCTCAGGCACTTAAATATAACCTGTCCCCTAGATTCACAAGAGATGCTGCTGCTCTTCAGGGTTATCTCTACAAAGCCACCTTTTCTAGCGCTCGCCTTGCTGTTGTGGGGCTAGCACCAGAGGCTAGACACATGTGAGACCTAGTTGAAGAGGAACTTCAGTGCTCCTGTGCTGATCCTTTGCAGGGTGAATTTTGCCTTTAGTGAGCAAATACTAGGACAGGGGCTCTTATGTGGATCTGTCTTAAAACTGCATGTTTCTCACTGCCTTAGTCTGTTAAACTTCCACTCTGTCTGAAGTGCCCATAGGCTTTTTCCTTTCCTTCTGTTCTGGGCCAGAATTAAGGATGAGAGGCATACCCTAGCAAGAAATAGATGATGGCTGAGCAACCTTTGGAAAATGAGAAATCTTTAATAAAAAAAAAAAAGAGGACAAGTGCAACTTGCTCCTTAGGCTGTAAAGTTAACCATCCTCACTGGAGAGTTCAGTGCAGCCACACAAATAATGGGGAGGTGAAGTCTGCAACTTGGTAAGAAACCACCAGTAGCCTCATGGCTGATTGAAGAAAGGAGAGTGGTTGCCTGGTGACATGGAGTAGTACAGAGTATGTCTTTGCGTTTGCATCCAGCTACTATGAGGTGAAAGTATCCAGCTACTATGAGGTGAAAGTGCTCCCGCAAGAAACTGGCCAGCTGGGGTACTTCCAGCCTGGCTCCCGGCTTCCTGCAGGCTGCCATGCCTAGCAGCAGGCAGTCAGGCAGGTTGAGGGCTGGCTAGGGTGCCCACCCCAAAACTGCTCCAGCTCCGAGTCCCCTCCCTCCCTTTCAAAGGGTGGGGGGCTGCAGCTGCCCATACCTGCTTCCTGTGACTAGGGAGCGAGGGGAAAGTGCAAAGCCTGCTGCATTCCTCCTCTGCCCCTCTCCTGGGCAGCTAGAAGCAAGAGGGATGCAACACACTGTGCACTTTCCCCTTGCTCCCTAGTCACAGCAAACAAGAAAAAACACACACAGACCAGGTATGTATGGCTGCAGCTTCTGCCAGCCCCTGAAATGGCACCTGTGCCTCCCCTGCACTCACCACTAAATCCCCCAAACCTCTGCCTGAGCCCTCTGCACTCCACCCTACACCTACGTTTCTAACAGTACTGTTATATCGACAACCTCCCTACCCACCGTAATCCTCCCCCCTCAAGGGAGGGTGGGTTGTGACAAGACCGTACTTGTAAGAACTGTAAGTTACTTTCCCTCCTGGTGTGTTGAAATTTGCACCAACCACAAAGGCCTTTCCCGAAAACACAGCACACATCTTACCCAACGAGGAAATTGACAGAGGCACTAAGATCACAAAGGGCAATCTGGAGAAGAGGAGACTGAGCCATAGCTCATGGAACATCATCCCAAATTCGTTCCTTTCCTTCTGACACTGACAATAGAAGATGCTGATTCCTACCCCAAATCTATGCATGCAAAGGAGCTGTTCATTGCAACCTACTGATGGAAGTACAGTGACAAAAGTCAAGACAGTTGAATTCAGTGTTTTATCCAATAGTAAGACCTACACGTCTGCCCACAGTGTGTTCCAATTGGCTTGGTCAACATTTATAATATGCTATGGGCCAAGAAGGCAAACACATTGGGAAGAAGGTATGGCTTTCCATGGGCAGATGTAAATGTTTGGCCAGTCTAATTAGCTGTAAGACTACAGATTAGATAATTGTGTTCTGCTTTCCGAATGGCAGATTTTCATCTTGGACCTTGTGAGCCTTTTTGTGCGTGCATAGTAAATATGCAGGTACAATGATTTGTGTGAGCTCTGCCTCATTTCATTAAAAAAACCTGCTGCTATTAAACTGGGAGTTTTCAATGGGCCTTCTGAAATCCTTCAAGCAAGTTCTGGCAAGCACTGTCCTGTACTGGGACACAAGGAGAAAGAGCAAAGAGGTGACCTCCAACCCTTCCCTGATGGACTTGACAACTATGCACAGGCCCTGTTGAGGTCTGTTTCCGCTGGATTGCGTTTTGCAATTAAAGTGAGACTCAAGGTGAGCGGAGTAGACCAAAACAATGACTAGAAACCGGACATCATCTCTAAAATGACCGCAACCTCTCTTCATCCATCCTTTTGATACTAAATCATTGACAGAGGGTGGAGTCAGCTCGACGGCTGATGTAAATCGGTGTAACTTCATTCTCTTTGGTTAAGCAACATGGATGCCCCAGCTGAGCATCTAGTCCAGTATGCGCAGGCTTCCAAATCACATGCCCTTCAGTGCAGAGCTCTTTACTGAAGACACATCTTCTCGTCAATGTCATTATTGTGGCCTGCAGCTGTAAATCACGGAAGACTTTCTGTTCTGTTTCAAGGGGCGAGTACCTTAAGACGTGTGCAGTAATAATTGAGGGCAACTTCTAAATGGTAAATGCATTTAAAAACCAGGACCCTGTTCCAGGGCAACCTGCTAGCGCCTGAAGCACATCAGAGGAGAAGCGGGATACAGTTCTTCCTTTGCACTGGTAAAGATTTAACTGCCTCTAGCTGAGCGAGACCAGAACTCACTCTCGGAGAATCCCAGATAGTCTTGAAATTAACCCCCTACGCCATGTATCAGATTTCTTTCCCTGCCTCTGTGTACACAGGGCACTAGTGAAGTGCAGTTACCTCTGCCATGCAGCATAATAGCCAGGCACAGAGCACACCTGGGAGAGGAGAGCATAAGGTTCAGACACTGAACAAATGTTACTCCTGAGGAAAGCCAGGTAGAATCTTTAATGGTCATGCGGAGCCTTGGTTTCAAAGGTCTCATTCAAAAAGACCTTCCTGCAGTAGGTGGCATAGAACTTGATTTCTCTGCCTCGAATGACTGAGGGGCTGAGTTGGCTGACTTGATCCTGTGCCTCTGTGTTTCTACAGCAGGGCCTCCAAAGCTAAGGCAGCCCATTTGCACATTCCTCTGGCTTCTCAGAGCTTGGGCACTAAGAGCTTTGTGTCACTCACATCTGGCATTTGGAGAGGTCTGCTTAGTTGAGGGAGTGACTATTGATGAAAGCAGGGGGCTCTGGGAATTGAGACTAGGGCTCTGTTCTTAGGTCTGACATTGACTTGCTGTGAGTCGGATGCATGGCCACATGCCTCAGTTTCCCCACCTCTAAATGGAGGTGTTAATCTGGATCTATCTCCCAGAGGTGTTGTGAGACGTGTGACGTGCCTTCAAATCAGTGCACGTCTAGACTGTATTCACCACAGAAGTGTCTTGATTTAATTTTCATAAGGAGCTGTCACATCTCCTAGACATGTACAGCTTCACCTTGTGCCAATGAATGCACTGACTCAAAAGGACATAAGTCTGTTTCACCACGAAACTCAACTTCCCACCCGCTGAGACATCCTTGCAGCCAGAAGCCCGAGTCACTAGCCTGGAAACCCCAAACGGGTTTGAAGTCTGTTGTCTCTGGAACTAGGAGAACAGAGATGCAGATTTGAAGGCCGTTTACTGCAGCTGGTTCCCTGCTGTAGAAATCTGGGGACTGCCAGGGTACCACACTTCAATTATAGGGGTATGACAGTACAGGTTGAACTTCTCTAATCCAGCACTTTCTGGTGCTAGACCACAGATGTTCCTGGACCAGAGATCCCCATTAGCCAGGAGTCTGGTGGCAGGAGAACCAGCAGCTGGGAGCTTTGCCAGGGCTGGGAGACCAGCTGGGCCGGTGGCAGCAGGGCCAGCAGCCAGGCATGGAACTTGGAAGTGGGGGCCAGCAGCCAGCAGGGGAGCCTGGCAACTGTGGAAGATCCCAGAGGCTGTTAGCACAAGGACCAGCAATAACCTCCTCTGGTCCAGGAAACTCCCTGATTCGGGACCAGTCCGGTCTCAAGGGTGCCAGAAGAGGGAGGTCCAATGTGTATAAAACATACATAAGTGTGCTGGCCTCTACTGGATGGAATCAGAACTGCTAATCGTGTCAGATCCAGTTTGGATTCTCCTCTAGCTCAGATGAGAGGGAACATTTTTGGAACAAGAGGGTTTGGAGTCTGGCCCTGGGGGATTTTTCATCTTTCTCTGCAGAATGGAGAATAGACTGGGTCACTTGCAGGTTTAAACTAGTGTAGAGGGAGAGATGTCTCTGTCCCTTGAAATCTATAAATTATGATTTGAGGACTTTGGTAACTCAGCCAGACGTTGGGAGTCTCTTACAGAAGTAGGTGAGCAATGGTCCCTCTCATTTTTTCCATCCATGGGCAGAATGCATTTTGTTATGTGCACCGAGGCATGTGTGGATGTGCACCACCAGTAGACACACCTGCTGCTGGCTGCTGCCAGCTGTGTGCTTTCTGCTAATCAGCTGGGTGGCATTTGAATTTGTTCTGGGCAGCTGCCCAAGTGCTCAGTTTAAAGGGAACAATGGTGGATGAATGAGGCTCGGTGGCCTGTGATAAGTAGGTCAGATTGGGCACAAGATTGTCCCTTCTGGCTTAAAGTCTGAGTCTTAAATCCACTGTTCCAAAAGCCAACACTAACATCATGAGAAGTGAGAAACCCTCAATGGTATGCACTGTGGTCAATCACAAAAGAATCTCTCCACCGATTGGAAGCTCTGTTGCTTTCCTTCCCAGGCCCCACCTGACAGTTCTGCTTAGCTCAGTTATGGGTCATATGTGTCCTGCCCCACTTCCCCGCCAAGAAATGTGAGGTTTCCTGTTCCTGTTTCTCAACAGCGCGCCTGTGTGTGTGTGGAGGGGCATCCCTCTTCCTTGTTACTGCTAGACAGACTGGGGGGAGGCAGTCTTGCTCCCGCAAAAGTCTAATGGAAAAACTCTTGCAGACTTCAGTGGGAAGCTCCCCTCTTTTCTGCAGGAAGGAGAGAGCGATAGACAGACAGAAGGAGTGGATTTTTTGATGTCTGAAGTCCCTGCTGCGGTTTCTGTGGCAGCTACTGGTGTCCATGGAAACAACTGTGAGAAAGAGGGGGGAAGGAAGGAAGGAGCCGCTAGACCAGGGAGGAACCTGTCTGACAAAGGAGAGATCTGAGCCCCTTCCTCTGTCTCCTTCCAGTCTCGGCTCCCTCTGTGTGCCAGTCACCTGTTGGTCAGGACAAATGACGATTTTATCCTTCCAGGCGGCTGTCCTCCAGGAGGTTCAAAGTGCCTGAAGGAAAGCTGTAGGCTTCGCCATCCCACAGCTGGCTCTCCGCTGCGATCCAGCCCAAAGTCACTGTTCTCTTGGCTGTGCTTTGGGCAGGGCTTATTACTCATCACTCCTGTTTAAAAAGGAAACTGCGCGTCTGGGGAAAGAACGAGGCAGCTGACGCACAAAGTAACTTAATTCAACCGTTTCTAGCTCTTCTTCTGCGGCTCACTCTTCCAAGCCGGGATCTCTTCCTGACGGATCGCGTGTCGGTGGCTTTCTCGGGACTTGCCAGCAAGACTGCGGGGAGAGCGAGAGAGACACCCCCACCCTGGCTAGGCTGGACTGAACTTTGGGACCTGTCCACCAGCTTGCAGTGTGAACCCGGCCCTCGAGAGCAGCAATGACAGGTACCAGGGGAGCTGTAGCAGCTTGCGAGTGGCTACACATGGCAGGGGGATGTGAGAGAGGGGAGGAGGAAGGTGAAGGGAGAAAGGACTCATTCCCTTTTTTTGCTTGCCTTGCACCTTAGGCCAAAGGGAGATGTTCTGGAGATAGTTTGGCAACTCCTGGATTTTTTTTCTCATGTTCAAAAATGTTTGTCTGGTTGAGGCATGTGAGAAACAATAAGATTGCAGCAGTCAAGTTTTCCCAGCCCTTTCTCCCTCTAGCCCTACAGTGTGGCATGTCAGTAAAGCATTGCTCTTCAGACCCACAAATGCAAAAAAAAATCAGAGGTGAAGGGGTTAAAAAAAACCCCAAAGGGTTTCCATCTGCTGTTTGGAAGAACGTTGTGCTTGCTGGGCAGGAGATTATCAACACAGGTACCTTGGTGTTCGATCTTACACCCGTAAGAAAAGGGAAATGTTTGGACTGTCAGAAAAAGCTGCTTGTCTGTGAGCCGGGCTAGGCTGTGGAGCTGTCCCAGGGGAGACGATGGATGGCGTCAGAGACCAGACTGGGCAGAGCACAGGATACCCTGTGGTGCCAGGCACGGCCAGGGTCTGATGGGACTTTCCCCATGGTTCTGGGGGATTTAGCTGGGGTCTGTGGGGACTTTGTGCAGGGACCACTCCGTCATGAGCAAAGGGGGAGTGCTAGTTCGGGGGGAGGGGGACAGCCTTCGCTCAGATTCCAGCTGAGACTGGAAGGGTTTGCTGCTCCCAGATCTTCTGCTGGTTCTTGGGCCAGCCTGGAGTCATGTGTGATTTTTCAGGGGAAACGCAAAATGAAACTGACAAATGGTTGAAACTGACGTGGAAACAGAATCACTTGTGTGCAGCAGCCCTTGTGAAGCAACCCCCGTGGTGTCTGCACTGCTGTGGCACTTGTAGCATCAGGATTGTTCCTCTGCTTGGGGTTACAGTGGCTTTAGGTCACCTTTGCATGCTCTCTGTACTTAAGAACTATAAAGGGCCCTAACTTAGAGCACCCTAAGGGCTAGTCTAACTCTCCCTTCCCTTCCTGTAGCCTCATAAGGCCATGGGAAGCAGGAAATAGCTGCACACCCAGGATCCCTCCCCCACCCCACTGAGAGCCTGAGAGTAGGGCTAGTGACCAGGAAGTGGGGGGGGACTTATTGGGGTGTAGTGTTCCTTGTAAGCTGAGTGCTTGGGTGGCCACCCAGGAGAGATTCAAATGCCGCCCAGCTGATTAGCAGAGCAGCCCTAGCATGTGTTTCTGCTGGTGGTGCACATTCACACATGTCTTGGTGCACATAACAAAATGTATTCCACACATGGGTGGGGAAAAAATGACAGGGAACCTGAGTGGGATGGGGACGGGGCTGTTTCCACTCATTTTATGCTTCCACAGCATCATAAATGGGCCTTGATATAAGGCGCATTAGGGTCTGCTGGGTGCAGTTCTGGCTGACTGTTGTGCCAGTCCATCCCAGCTTGCTGTTCAGGGAGGGAAGAACCGCTCTGTCCCCTCCTGCTCTCCGTGGGTCGGGGGACCAGGGCGCTCCTTCCATGGGAAAACAGCACCTCTTATGGGACACCGCGTTGTGATGTCATGACAGCATTGCAATAGCATGAGGCTGGACCAGCCTCCAGCAGCACTTCACCACAAGATGGTTGGTCCCATCCATTACGGGTGGTCTGTAGCGCCCACGGCTATGGTAGCTTCGTGGAAATCTGCCCATTGGAATGGCGTTCAGAGAGGACTCTGCTCTTCACCTCACTGTTTGTCTTACAGTAGCACCCCGCCACAATAGCGCAGTGTTCCCAAACTTTTTGGCATCATGCCCCCTTTTTGATTTTTGAGAAAGCCTCACGCCCCTCCCCCAGAATAGCAGCAAAACTTGCTGAGCAAAAAAAAGCAAAGAAAAGGAACTGACCGAAAAACTAGCAGCAAAACTTGGGGGAGCGATTGACGGGGGGAGGGGGGAAACCTGGGTCACCTCGCACCCCCCCCCGGAATTTCTTCATGCTCCCTAGGAGGGCACGCCCCCCTGTTTGGGAACCCATGAGAGAATCATAGGACCAGAAGAGACCTCTAGTCCAGTCCCCCGCACTCAAAGCAGGACTAAGTATTATCTAGACCAGGGGGTGGCAACCTTTTCAAACCAAAGAGCCAAACTATATCAAAATTCAGAACAGGTGGTCAACAAAGAGCCATGTCAGAATGCCCATTTGCATGACTGAAAATATACAACATAATATTACTGATAATTGACCTCATGATTAATAACAGCATCAATGAAACATTGTACTCACAGACTTTATTTAATGGGACTTCTGCTGCTGCATCTTTTCGCATATTTCTTTGAAATTTACATCATAACCAGTCAAATCCACCTTCATGCAGGCAGTCAGGCTGTCTTCTGTCAATCTTATGGCAGGGGCTGGGAAATGGGGGTGCAGGAGTCTGGACTGAGGTGTATGGGGGCTCAGAGCACTGGTCTGGGGGTGGTGTAGGAGTCTTATGGCAGGGGACTGGGATGTGGGGGTGCAGGAGTTTGGGGTTGTGGGAGTATGAGGGGCCCAGGTTGGGGGGGTTGGATTTATGATGGGCTCAGGGCACAGGTCTGGGGTGTGTGTGGGGGGTGCAGGAGTGTTATGGCAGGTGATTTGGGGGTGCAAGAGTATGGGGATGGGGTTAGAAGGGCTCAGGGTAGGGGGTGCAGGTGTATGATGGGCTCGGGGCTGAGGTATGGCGGGTGGAGGAGTGTTATTATGCTGCAGCCAGTTGGGGGATTATTGGCCAGGCTTCATTTTTAAATAAAGTAAAATATTATGTCCAGCACAAAAGGTTGCAGCATTGTCTTTATTTATGGCAGGGGTGGGGAACCTTTTTTGGGTCACTGTCCCACAGAAAAAGCAGCCAGGACCACAGAAGTGAGAAGCAAAAAAACAACCGCTCCAGAAACCTCCAATCCTTACTGATGTGGCCCCCGACTGAGACAGCTGACTCCCCTAGTACTCCAGCCCCATGGTGGGGGGGTAGGATAGGGAGGATAGAGGTTCAAGGTCTCAGGCCAGATTGGAACTTCTGGGGTTCCAACACAAAAGGTTTCAGATTTGTCTTTATTTATGGCCTGAGAGCAGTGCAGATGCAAAAAGCAAGTAAGTGCAACCCAGTCCCTGCACGCTCAATGTGCATCTGCACCACCTCCAGTACAGCCAGATGCGGTCACTCAGATGATCATCGGGCAGGGGGGAGGCTGTGCAGTTCCCGTGTCCTGCCTCCCTGGAGCACGGGAGAAGGTAGGGTGGCTAAGGAAGCACACACGTTGCTGTGGGGAGGGGAGGAGAAGTGCGCGCATGCTTCCCCGCAAGCCAGATCTGGTGTGGAGCCTCGGCGCGTCCCCCCAACCCCACAGGAAGCTGGCGCTGGCTCCAATCTTGTTGGGAGGTACGATGCTGGATCCTGAGTTATAGATTGCCACCCCCTGTTCTAAACCATCCCTGACAGGGATTTGCCTATCCTGCTATTAAAAATCTCCAAAGAGGGAGATTCCACAACCTCCCTAGGCAATTTATTCCACTGTTCAACTGCCCAAACAAGAAGATTTTCCTGATTTCCAACCTAACTTGCCTTTGCTGCCATTTACCTCCATTGCTTCTTGTCCTATTGTCGGAGATTAACAAGAAACATTTTTCTCCCTTCTTCTTGTAATGATCTTTTATGTGCTCGGAAAATCATTATCATGCAATTTTTCAGTCTTCTCTTCTCCAGACTATACAAGCCCAGTTTTTCCAAAGTTTTCTCTGAGGTCATGTTTTCTTGACCTTTAATCATTTTTGTTGCTCTTCTCTAGACCCTCTCCAATTTGTCCACGTCTTTCCTGAAATGTGCCCCTCAGAACTGGACACAATACTCCAGTTGAGGTCTCATTAGCATGGGGGAGAGAGGAAGAATTACTTCTTGTGTCTTACTTACAGTACTTCTACTAATACATCCCAACATGATGTTTCCTTTGTTTGCAACAGTTTTACACTGTTGACTCATATTTCACTTATGATCCATTATCGCTCCCAGATCAGCTATATCAGGGCCCTATCGTAGTAGGTTCTATGCGTATGCATATGCTGTAGGTAGATTTGCTTCTTGCTAAGGTAGAGAAACTGTGAAACTCCTTCCCAGAGGATGTTGTGAAAGCCAGGACTACAATAGGGTTCTAAAAAGAACTACATAAGTTCATGGAGGATAAGTCCATCAATGCCTATTAGCCAGGATGAGCAAGGATTGGGTCCCTAGCCTCTGGTTGCTAGAAGCTGATGTAATGCCAACAGACCCCAATTGTTTGTCGACCAAATTGAATCTGGGACCCCTAGAGCTTAGTACATGAGCCTCTACCACATGGGCTAAAAGTCAGCTGGCTGTCAGCAGAAGCATGGAGCAGACTTACTATTCTCTCTGCAAGTGGTCTCGGTGCTCCTATATGGGACAGTTCACCATACCCAGAAGGCATGTGGGTTACACTGGGAACAGGTGATAGTGGATGGATCGGTGATTCCCTCTGGGGGTACCTGGCACTGGCCACTGTCGACAGACAGGACACTGGGTTAGATGGGTCTTTGTGACCCAGTCTGGCCATTCTGATGTTCTTAAGCTTGGGCCGCAGGGAGGGACCTGCAGTGTATTCAAAACAAAGTCACTCTTGGCTCATTCTGATCTCTTCAGCAGCTCGCTCTGCAGCTGAGCCCCTGTGATGAAGTGGGGTTTAATTCCCCTTATGTCGCATGCGAGTCTCACTGTCCTATCCCAACACCATGTGTACCTCAATTTCCCTGACCCCTGCGCCATGGCCTAGATGGGGATGGGAATTGCTCAAGGCAGGTGTCTGCAAACAATGGCCAATGCCCTTCATAACCTGAGCGCCGGGAGGGGGATGCAACCCAGTTACACCATTTGCCTGGAAGCAGGACAAAGGCTGGAAGAGGAGCAATGGGCACGTGTGGGGCCAGGCAGCTGGAAATGAATCAGTCTCAGCTGGTTGGGGTGAAGGGGGAGGGCCAGGGAGCCTCCATCTGGGCTCCTCTCCCCCCAAGACGGGCTTTACGGAATGCTCCTGTTTTCTGTGCTAACAAGCTCTGTGCTACGCTGTCCCTGTCAAGTTGTAGGCCAGGGTCTTGCCCCTACCCTTGCTGCTGCTGGGATGTTGCAGGGGGCTGGGGTGTTCTGCAGAAACACCCGGAGGAAGACAATGACGACCCAACCTGGAATCTGAGCAGTAGCTCTGCCTTGGGGGTGGAAAGGCGCTTCCTTTGGGGAAAGGGTGCATGCAGAGCCCAGGGCTGGCTTTGCAGCGTGAGAAGGGAAATGCGCCAGCTCTAAGCGGGGTTGTTTTGGGCCAGGTGTGGGTTAGTTTTTCAGTGGCTTTCCCAGCTCCATGGAAGGCCGGAATGGGAAAGCCCCCTCGCGTGATCAGGGAAGAGGTGCCAAGCTAGCACCAGATGTGCAACCTTCAGGACGCTTCCCTGCTGTTGGCGAGTCCCTCTGGGCAGCCTCATCTTGTTGCGCTAGGGGCCACTTAGCAAGCTCTCTGTAGGCCTGTTTGGACCCTTCGTGGGTGGGGCTCTGTCCCCTGGCCACGCCTTGCTCAGACAGGTGGCCTGCCAGCGGCTGCACCTGGGTGGCTGCGCTGTGCAGGCTGGGCACCTGCCTTGATGGAGCATGATGGTCTCGCTGTGGATCTAGCTTGCCGTGCCATGCCAGGCGGAGGGAGTGGAGCTGCACGTGCGTGTCTACTCTCAGGCGCCTGGGCGCCGCAGTCCAGGGAGTGACGCAGGCCCCCAGAGAGATGGTGGAGAAAGTAGAGTGGAGTGACGCCAGGCGAGACACTGGCCAGGAGGTGGAGGAGGAGACTAAGGGGGGATATGATAGAGGTCTATAAAATCATGAGTGGTGTGGAGAAAGTGAGTAAGGAAAAGTTATTTACTTGTTCCCATAATATAAGAACTAGGGGCCACCAAATGAAACTAATGGGCAGCAGATTTAAAACAAAGAAAAGGAAGTTCTTCTTCACACAGCGCATAGTCAATCTGTGGAACTCCTTGCCTGAGGAGGTTGTGACGGCTAGGACTATAACAGGGTTTAAAAGAGAACTAGATAAATTCATGGAGGTTAAGTCCATTAATGGCTATTAGCCGGTATGGGTAAGGACCGGTGTCCCTAGCCTCTGTTTGTCAGAGGGTGGAGATGGACGGCAGGAGGGAGATCGCTTGACCATTACCTGTTTGATTCACTCCCTCTGGGGCACCTTGCATTGATCACTGTTGGCAGACAGGCTACTGGGCTAGATGGACATTTGGTCTGACCGAGTATGGCCGTTCTTATGTGCTAATTCCTGGTGTGACCAGTAGGAGGCGCCGCAGCAGTGTGTCAATCTCATTGCAGTGTGTCCTATTCTCCCATCACAAATAGATGGCAGGCTCGGCTGATTGGCCATGTTGTAATTAACTGGTCAATGTGCGTGGACACCACTCTGCGTTACCGGCCAGAGGCTCCTGCAGGCTTATTACGCCGGCTGGTTAAAGGTGTTCTGTGCCTCACTTCAAGGGAGAGGCAGCGGTTCTGGAATCCAGGGGCGCTGGGTTTTACCGCTCGAGGCTGCCTGTATGCTGTGCGTCTGACAGCTGCGGTAAACGAGCTGGCAGCTGCCCGGATCCCTGTAGGAGGCCGACCCATAAACAGTAGAACGATCCCATGAGTTCCAGGGCCGCTGTTACTTGTCCTTCATAAACAAGCCTGCATGTTGTGATAAAATGATCACTAAATCAAACTAAGCAGGGATCAGCTCTTGCTAATAGCCTGGCCCATGGCAAATGTGTCCCCTTGATGTCACGGTTATGTAAGACATTATCATTTCATGTGCAGGCAGATTGCATTTCATGGAGGCACTAATTTCACATATCCTGATTATGCCTTGCAGCTGTTAGGAAAGCTTCCCCCCCTAATGCTCTACAGTTGCTCTGAGCACACTGCTCCCTGGCTTATGAGATGTCTGCTTCCAGCTCCTCATGCCAGAGGTTTGCAGTCATCCAGTGCCTACCATGCAGGCATTGTCCCCTGAAATGGGAACAATTCAAGGTGTTCACCTGAAGTCTGCAGCTTGTCACTGTATTGAGGCTAATTATATTCTCAACAGACCTCTGGGTTGCCTAGTGCCGTGTTGTTTAAAGCTGCTGGGTCCAGGACTTTGCAGGAATCGGGCTGCAGATTTCAGAGTTCGTATTTGGTCTGGAGAACAGCGACACTTGGGTGGGCCGTGCTGGCTTATTTCATTTCTTTCTGCACTGGCGTGCCCACCAGAGACCGCTCGAGCATGCAGACATTATTATGATTGATGTTTTAGAGCGAATGGGGAAGACCGACGGAGTCTGTTGCTGGGCACAGCCGTTGTGTGACAGTGACTATACGTGTCTTCGGTTATGATGAGTGACTGGCCGTGCCAAATTAGACATGGGGTCCTCTCTAGTACGATTTTACTTTTAGCTCTTTTGTCTTAAAGCACCTTGCAGCCAGGCCTGCTGACAAGAGGTAGCAAAATTCGGCAGCTGCCCTGGGGCTGGGCAATACAACTGCTGCTGTTATGGTCACTGCGGCAGTGGCCAGGCCCTTTAAATCACTTTTGGAGCCTTGCCCGGCACACTCCGGGCAGTGCTAAAGGCTGCCTGGGGGAGGTGTGATGTGCTCTGGATGGTACTGAGGCCTTCCCTTTTGCTCAAGGCTTCACCCCTTCTGAGGTCACAGAGCGCCGCCCCCCCCC
>CM057847.1:177423707-177435164 GCA_030068395.1 Apalone spinifera | reverse complement strand
GGGGGGCTTGTCTCTCCCAGCCCTACCTTCACCCACTGCCCATGGTGAGAGGGTGGATTTCTTTTCACCACGGACACTAGGACAAATTCTCACTTATACAAAAAATGCCAAAAGGTCTCTTACGCATAGGGAAACTGAGGCATACAATTGCCCATGGTCATGCAGCAAATCAGTGGGAGAGCCAGACATGGAGTCCAGGTCTTTTGACTCCTGGTCCGCTGGATCACACGTTGCTGAAGTTCAGGCTGAGCAAACGGCACCTTATTTTTATATGGTCATATACACTCTGTAAATAGGCACCATTTAAAGCTCCCTTGCTAATAGTTTATACGAGTAGATAAACGAGGACTAGAAGTTATATGCATATTAGATGGTTATAAACCTAACAGTGAGAAGGGTCTATTGATGGTTATAAGCAACCGACTGATGTGCTGGATTGTATAACAGATGATTCCCCATTTATTGAAACAACTACTAATACGTGGCCACTTTAATGGAGGATCGATCTATCAATGGCCATTAGCTAGGATGGGCAGAGATAGTGTCCTCAGCCTCTGTTTGTCAGACGCTGGGAATGGGCTATAGGGAAAAGATCGCTTGTGGATTCCCTGTTCATCCTATTCATTCCTTCTGGAGCACCTGGTATTAGCCACTGTCGGCAGACAGGATACTGGGCTATTTTTTCCTTATGTCCAACCGAAACCTCCCATACTGCGATTTAAGCCCATTGCTTCTTGTCCTATCCTTAGAGGTTAAGGAGAATAATTGTTCTCCCTCCTCCTTGTAACAGCCTTTTATGTACTCAAAATTGTTATTATGTTCCCTTTTCTCCCAGTCTTCTCTTTTCCAAACAAAACAAACCCAGTTCTTTCAATCTTCCCTCAGAGGTCCTGTTTTCTAAACTCTTAATCATTTTTGTTGCTCTTCTCTGGGCTTTCTCCAATTCATTCATATCTTTCCTGAAATGTGGCACCCAGAACTGGACACAGTCCTCCAGCTGAGGCCTCATCAGCACAAAGTAGAGTAGAAGAATGACTTCTTGTGTCTTGCTTACAGCACTTCTGCTAATACATCCCAGAATCATGTTTGCTTTTTTTGCAAGTGTCACACTGTTGACTCATATTTAGCTTGTGGGCCACTATGACCCCTAAATCTCTTTCTGCCGTACTCCTTCCTAGACACAGAGGAGGAGCCGTGTTAGTCTGTAACTGAAAAAACTTTAAAAACAATGAATGGTTCTGCAGCACTTGACAGACTAACAAGTCTTTAAGCTGCTGTAGGACCATTCATTGTTTTTTAAGCTCTTTTCTAGACAGCCACTCCCCATTCTGTATGTGTGAAACTGAATGTTCCTCCCTTTGTGGAGTACTTTGCATTTGTCCTTATTAAACTTCATCCTATTTACCTCAGACCATTTCTCCAATTGGTCTGGATCATTTTGAATTATGACTATCCTCCAAAGCACTCACAACCCCTCCCAGCTTGAGATCATCTGCAAACTTAATCACTTCATGTTTGTACAGCTTCCCGCACACTGGAGCCCTGATCCTGGTTGAGGATTCCAGATGCTACTGTTCATCCAAAGAATAAAAACATTACTAGGGGGCTAATTGATTTCTACGCCCACTAGCGCTGAATCCAGCTCAAGTATCTTAGGGTAAATCTACATAACAAAGGAAAAACTAGAGCTGGCTCATGCCCAGTCAGGTACACAGCAGTAAAACAGCCCTGCAGTCCAAGCCCTGTGCGCCTGAGTTGGAGCTGCGGAGCTGTGGTTGTCTAGTTGCCATGTACACATGCCCTCTGGGTCAAGATGCCAGCTTCCTAGTTGTTAAGAGTTCTCCTCTAGAACTTCCATACTGTACTACTTCTGCTGTAAGGTCAGTTACATTTTGGGCCTCCTGCCCTTTATGTGGTGGCTGTTCAATAGACCAGGGATAACGAAGTCCCTTCTCTAATGAGGAACTTTGGGTGGATCAATCCGAGCTGCTCTCGATTCCCTGAGAATTTCTCTGTTTTTCAGGGAAACTGAAGGAGGAAACTCATTCCAAAAATGTTTTAATTAAAAACTTTAAATCTCTTGAGGACAGATGCTAATTACACAGTTGCTGATGACTCAGAATTAAAGAGTCTGACTGAACCTCGGGGCTTTTGCTATTCTTGGAGCAAAGGATTAGGGAATCAGAACTACTGTATTTTGAGCAAGTCATGTTGCTGCTCTGGGCCTCGGTTTCCCCACTTGGAAAATTAACTACCCCGGGCAGGTGTAACTCACTGGCAGCTCACCAATGTATGTCTGTGTAGCCCAAGCTCCAGTAGGCTTCAGGAGCTGCCCTGGGAACTACAAATTATGGACTACAAACTTGTGGCTTGTTGGGAGAACTTCATTCCTGCCAGGATATACCCTCTGCCCCCAGCACAGACTGAGCTGGGAGCATGTAGGCTGCATGCAGAGAGGAGGCTGCTGAACTAGAATCCTGTTTTATGTTCTTTACAGAATAAAGCTTGTTCCTGGTGGTTTATCCAAGTGGGTCCGGTCTGAGGTGCACACAACCTGACATACAACACAGAGCACACCAAGGAGCGCACAGGCCCAGTCTTCCAAAGCTGTGTAAAAAGTCACAAGACTCCCCCTATGTGGAATAACCTCATACTGGGCCTGTGAACAGGAGGGGCAACATCTGTACAGCACTTTGAGAGCCTTCAATGGCAAATGCTTTAGAAGCCCCAAGTTTGCATGTGTGAGCACTGAAAAGGTTAAAAATAGGGGGCCTGATTCTACTTTTGGGTGTAAACTGGGAGTCAGCCCATTGAAAGCCAGAGGGTTGCACTGTTGTCAATGAAAGAGGAGCTGGGGACAGGGATGGATTGATTCAGAGAGGTAAAGGGAGCAAGTGGCCTTTTACCGGTGTGTCAAGTGACTAGTAGAGCACCATTGGGGTTTTCTCCAACAGCTGCTCTTCTGAGGCTATGGGGAGCCCAGACAACATCTAGTAGCTACGGGGCAGCTCTGCAGTGACTGTGACCGTTCCCCATCAGCCCCATCTAGGTCTTGCCTTGGAGTGGGAGCTCAGCAGCTGGAAGGGAGAGGAGTCCATTCATTCCCACCCTGCATCGCACGACAGTGAGCAGGCTGAACCCTGATTCCTCTGGTGTGACTCCACTCCGAGTTGCTTCTGATGTGTGCCAGTGTGAATGGGAGGAGAATCGGGACTAGAACGTCACTGCACACAGGCCTGGCATGACTGGAGACCAGCTGCAGAATGACAGGGCTACAAAAGCATGAGTCCCTACCAGTAGAGCTGAAGGAGTAATTCCATGAGCTTGCCTCGGTAGTAGGCTTTATCCTCGTCCATGGATGAGCCACTAGAGGGTGATAAAGAGTCACACACCACACGGGTTACCCGTGCAGCTCATCCATTCATTACAAAGCCTCCACAGGGAATGGATAAAGCAGAGACGTTTTGAGGCCTGGAGGCAAGATTATTGGAGCTGCACTAACCACATCCAGTGCACAGGCCCAGAATGGGGGTGGTGCACTTGGCCAGTGTCTGTGTAACTCATTGGGGAATGAGTGTCACAGGCCCCCTTCTGTGTTGATCTGGAGAGGATGTTCCAGGCTCTGGGGCCTGGACACTGTAGCTCATGTGGTTCCCTATGGCGGTCCCAGCTAAAGCCCTGGTGTGAGCCTAGGGGTAGATCATTCATTTAATTTGTTCAGTGCTTTCCAATGTAGCTGTGGGGTTTGGATTGCACGGGGGAAATGGAAGCTGTCGTTTCCCGCCGAATGGAGTCCAGTCAGGCAATGTTCCCTCTAATCTTTTCCATCCACGTGCAGATTTTTTTCCCCACCGGTGTGCAGAATAGATTTTGTTACATGCACCGAGGCATGTGTGAATGTGCACCACCAGGAGAAACAAAAATGCAGCTGTGGGCACGCTGCTCATCAGCGGGACAGCATTATAAATCTCTCTTGAGTGGCCGCACATGCGCCCAGCGTATAGGGAACACTGCTGTCAGGTCAGAGCCGCTTTCAGCAGAGCCTCTCACTTTCTGTTTTCCATCCTGTGCCTTTGTGTCTTTAAAAGCCCAGCTCCAATCCCTAGGGGTTGCAAATCCTGAGTCCGGAGGATTAGGCACATACAAGGGCAAACTCTGTGAATGCTAATGAGGCCCTAGGTAGGTGCTAGACCGGCAGGGTCCAAGCATGCTCAGAGGGGCCATCATGATTTGCTTACCAAAGGCAATCGCATCTGGCAGATGGGATTAGAGGATTTTTTTTTTTGTATCATTCCGTCTCCGTCCCATCATCCATTATTTGTCAGGCTGCAGAACAGGACGCCTCTCTGCGTGAGGTCACTAAATGCTGTTGTGAGCTTCCTGGCTGCGTGCATTTGGAGCCCCTCGGCGGTGTGGTTGGATTCCCATCCGGCAGGTGACCGAGTCAAACAGGTCAGTCTGAGAAAATAGGGGATGGGGTGTATAACTGAAGCAGGATGAGGTGACTGTTCCAGCTCCCTTCGCGCTTTACAACGGGATGGGGAACCGTTTTGGGTCGGGGGCTGCTGACCCGCAGAAAAATCAGTCGGGGGCCACACGCAAGTGAGAAGCAAAAAAAACAAAAAACAAAAAACAAACAAAAAAAACAAATCTGCACTGATGTGGCCCCTGACTGAGATGCAGAAAGACACTCCCCACATTCCCCTCGCACACTCCCCCTATTCCCCTTGCACACGCGCCTCATTCCCCTCACACACGTGCCTCATTCCTCTCGCCATTCCCCATATTCCCCTCGCACACTCACCTCATTCCCCTCGCACGCTCCCCACATTCCCCTCTCATGTACCTCATTCCCCTCGCACACTCACCTCATAGTCCATTTTGTGTGCTCCAGCCCCACTGGAACAATGTGGGGGGGAGGGGGCTGGAACACCAGCACACGATTCCCAATGCTTGGGGCGGGGGGGGGGGGGGGGGGGGGAGCCCTTAGTCTCGGGGGCTGGATCCAGGCAAGCCAGGGGCTGCATCCGGCCCCTGGGCCTTAGGTTCCTCACCCCTGCTTTAGAAAGAGCAGATGGCTTTGCCTCAAGTTTCCGCTCTCTATCACCTTCCCTCCAGTGACCGTCCTCCACGCCAGGGCTGGTCACATCTCACTGACACAGACACTTTGAGGGAGTCCTCGAGGTGCATTTCCTGCCCCTTAGATGTCTAGAATGGCACATTCTCTGTTTGGAGCTCACGGATGCGATCCCCTCCGTTCCCTTTGGGTGCCCCCTTTAATTCCTCCCCAGAGACTCTTCCTGGGATCAGCTGGTTTCTGGCACTGCCAGTGCGGTACATTGCGTTGACCGCTGCTTCCTGAGGTAACAGAGTGGAGGTCTGACAGGCCGCATCTCCTCAGAAGGAGCTCTGCTGTTGGAGCCAATGTGTTTCACGCTGACCCATCAAAGCAAGGTGGGTGGCTGCTGACACGTGACTCCAACAGTTTAAAGAGAAAAACATAGAGCGAGATCTCTCTCCCTTCGCCCCACTGGGTGCCTGGGAGCAGCTGCTGCCATCTGCCCCCTGGAGACACACACAACTGCAGCTTTTCGTGTCTCTCCACTGACTGGCATTCAAAGCAGAGCCCAAAAATAGCTCAGCAGGAATGTGGTTGGTTGTGGTGACCAAAGTAAATACGCAGAAGTCCTGGTGGCTCGCTCCCATCCCTCTCCCTGCTCCCACACTGCCAGCTGTTCAGGGTATTTGCCTCCTGTTCTTTCCTTCTGCCCGCTCCATGCATAGGCAGCTGGAGCCTGCGAGGCCTCTCAGAGGAACAGGGAGGAGGCATGAACCATGAGGGAAGGTTGAAGGAATTGGGTTTATTTAGTTTGGCAAAGAGAAGACTGAGAGGGGACATGATAGTGCTTTTCAGGTACCTAACAGGGTGTTACAAAGAGGAGGGAGAAAAATTATTCTTCTTGGCCTCTGATGATCGGAGAAGCAGCAATGGGCTTAATCTGCAGCAAGAGACGTTTAGGTTGAAAAACTTCCTAACTGTCAGGGTCGTTAAACACTGGAATAAATTGCTAGGGAGGTTGTGGAATCTCCAGCACTGGAGATATTTCAGAGCAGGTTGGACAGACATCTATCAGGGATGATCTAGACAGTGCTTGGTCCTGCCGTGAGGGCAGGGGACTGGACTTGATAACCTCTTGAGGTCCCTTCAAGTTCTAGGATTCTATGATCCTATATCACAATCAAAATTTTGGCAGGGGGACGGGGGAACAGTGCACCTCCTGGGTGCTACCAAGAGTTGCCTATACTACCTATACAGTTTCCTTGGGAAGTGGAGCCCATGTGCCCATGGTGGATGGGTTAGGTGCTGTCTGTGGAATAAGAGCCTCTCCCTGCCCTGAAGAATTATAGTCTAAATCAGCACTGGGCAAGATGTGGCCCAGGGGCTGAACTTGGCTTGGGGGCTGCATCTGGCTGTTTTTTATTTATAGCCTGCTGCCAGTGCCACCTAATTTCCAGGCAGTGGCTCAGGCAGCAGGATCCTATTTAAATGGCTCCCGGTTGCGATGCTACCCCAGCAGAGGGGAGAGCCATAAGCCCTTTAATAGTTGCAGTAACCCCAGGCAGCTGCCAGGCAACGCGGTAATGGCGGGGCTGGGAGCCACGAGCCCTTTGCTGTGTTTTTAATTCAAAGCCTCAGGCCCCAGACAACGCTTGGGGGAGGCTAGTCCTCAGCCCCGCCCCTTCTGCCCCTGGCCCCACCCCTTTCAGGGTGGAGCCAGCCCGTGACTACCTACTAAAATTAATTAAGTGCCCCCCCCTGCAAAAATTATTGCCCACCCCCTGGTCTAAATAAACAAGCCAGATAATGGGGGGGAGGAGGAGGTATAGTTCCCATTTTACAGATGGGTAATTGAGACCAAAAGGGACCGGTCGGTGACACGCCCGAGAAGCTTGTGAGAGGCTCAGGAATTGAACCGGCTTCTCTTAGGCTCAATCAAACGCCTTCCCCACAAGAGCCTTCTTCTAATGTAGTGACTTGAGTAGGTGGCTGAGCTGGGAGGGGGACCCTCCTCACCGGTGCCTCCCAGCTGGGTGGCGTAGCCCTAGACAGAACCGTTCACCTCTCATTCATGCCTAGTTCACGCCATGGATGGGAGTGAGTCGCGCCTGACTGTCAGCTTTGTGACATGTCGGCTGTGTCTTTGCGTGGGGCTGTGACCACTGTGCTTTGGGCCTACGGGAGCTAGCGTCAAGATGGCAGACTCCAGTATCTATAGCAACTAAGCTGTTGCAGCCCTTCAGCATAGGCTGGAGAGGCCTGCCCGTCTGGCACCCTGGGTAAGCACGCGGGCAGCTGGCCTGGGCAGCTGCAGCTTCACTGCTCCAGACTAGCTAGCTTACAGCTGGCTCTGGGATCGCTGTGCAAGCTGCATTCACCACCTGGGACTGCAGTACGCCCCCACGCTGTGCGTGCTTGCTGGGAAGAGGAGCCCATCCTGAACGTCGTCACGAGCTGCTTACAGAGCGCCCAAGTCCATTAGAGCCTTGGAACACCGAGCCCCCGGAAGAGAGAACAGCCAAGCAGCTATTGGGATGAAAATAATCCCCTCACGCTGTAGCCGGCACGGAGGCTGGATCCTGACTCATCCCAGCACCTCCTGCGCTGCCACCCCCCTTCCAGCAGCTCACAGCACAGAACGCCAGGTGTCGCTGTCTCGGCCGCAAGGTACTAATCAACGCGCTCACCAGCCCTGCATAGCAGTGAAACAGCAGTTGGGGGTTAAAGCGCCCTTGCCTGTGGCTTGCTCTGGTCCCTGAATGGTAGAGTTGAGAGAGTGAGCGGGGTGTCCTGAAAGGTTTGGTTGTGATTCGACTTTTTTTGTCCACTTGTTATTTTACCTGGGAAATATCAGATAGTAAATCTCATGTTTTGGCCAGCGAGCTGGATGTCTGGATTCGATGTGGGACACGATGACCTCCGAAGTCTCTTCCAACCCTGTGATTCTGTGATGGGGCTTGCAGTCTTTAACAGAGAGTGCTTTTCTCCCAACTGAGCGCCAGTTGTTTGAGTTCAGTTTGGTGTTTAAGAAATGCCCTGGGATGAGCTGGCCCTTTGAAGAGGATTGGGGAACAGGCTGCCCTATGCCAGATGCAACCTGCTGTTCCAGGTGGAGGGATTCCCATCACAAGTCATGTGCTGGGAGCTCGTGACTAGAAACCAGGCCTGTTCTGGGTAGGATGAACACCAAGGGAATTTGGGAAGAGAGCTGGCTGTGAAGATGACAAGGGGGCAACTCTCAAAAGCTCCCAAGCAGAAGGCAAATAGACACCCCTTGTTCTGTCTGATTCTGCAAGTCACCTATTCACGTAGTAGCTTCTCTTATTAATTCTAAGTGTCTTGCCTCATTGTGCTGTCTGCACCAAAAGCATGTGGAGATGATTTGCCATGTGATCAGGCTCTTCAATTCTGGATGCCGACAACTCACCACTCCTCCCTTAGAAGGGCTCTCTTCCTCCTCTTTGCTCTTTACCGGGCCTCTGTTTTGTAAGGGTGGCCCATTTTGCTGGGATCTGGCATGCATAGGGAAAGAAATCAGTAAAGGCAGATGAAAGAGCAATGAATAGAGAAACCTCGCAGGAAGGGACATGCTGCTCATGGCTTGGGAGTGGAGAAGGACGGCCTTGTGTCTAAGGGATTGCAACTCGGGTCAGTTCACAGCTCTGCCATTAATATCCTGTGTGACCTTGGGCAAGTCACTTGATCTCCTTGTGCCTCTGGTTCCCATTTATAAAATGGGAGTAATACACAGTGTTTAATGTGGAATGAAAAAGATGCCGCAACTCAAGCAATGAGGTGCTGGAGTTCAAGAAAAGTTTTTATTTCACATCTGAAGCAGCAGGCCCCGAGGTGCCGGGGACCCTGAGTGGCCAAGCCCCGCGGTGCTGGGGGCTCAGCCCTGAATCTCTTGCACCACTTAAGTGCTGGTAATAACTTTCCTCCCGTCTTTCCCTTTGCCCTGGTCTGGGTTTTGCTTGCAAACTCTCTGGGGTAAGTACTGTCTCTTCTTCAGAGTATGTAAGGGCCTAGCCCAATGAGGACTTGGCCTCCTGTACTACTGGCGTCCGAATGACAACCGTGAGCCACCTGCTTCTGTGAGGATGCTCTTTGTGGCCAAATCCTGCCTTACAAGGACACTGCAGGGAGACCTATTGCAGGAGCAGATCACCCCACATCAGTCCGACATGGGGTTACCTACATTTTCCTTGGGAGCAGCAGATGCTAGTCACTGGGGGAGACAGACAAAACCCTGGGCTGGATGGCCTATCTAGATAGTGAGGAAATATCCAGGAGGGGTCATTTCTGGCATGTAGAAAGGGGCCCTCTTTGTTCAGCCTATGAATGCTCCATACACAGCGCTTATTTGTGCAGGAGTGCGCCAGGGACTGAGTCCCAGTGCCTTTGGGCTTGGACGTCCTTAGCCCAGGCACCTCTAGGCAGGGGTGTCCCCAGAGGGGTGCAGGTCCCCGGGGCAATTCTCCTCTTTGCCCCAGGCTGCACCCCTGCCCTGCCTCTTCCTGCCCCCACTCCACCTCTTCCGCAAGTGCAATTCTTGCTCAGACTCTGCCCTGCCTCTTTCCACTCCCTCCCGCCCCTGTTGCATCCCTCTCTCAAGGCCCCCTCCCCTGAGAGATGTGTCCCAGGCAGTTACCAGGGGCCTGCTGTGAGGTGGCAGCAGGGATTGGGCAGAGCCCCGCACTCACTGAAGTGGTGGGAAACGGAGCAACCCGGCCCCAGCCCGCTCTGCTCCCTGGAGCCGTGTCACTTTGCTTCCTGCCGCTGCGGTGAGGCAAAGCAAGATGGTGGAGCAGAGCAGGTTGCTGAGTGGCTCCACTTCCCACAGCTCCTGCCGCCGAAGTGAGTTCTGAGGGGCCTGACCCCTGCTGCCACCCTGCACCAGGCCTCTCAGCTAATCCCACAGGCCGCCCTAGGCTTCACAGCTAACAGCCATATGGGGGACTGTTGCATCCATAGGGTGGTTGGGGCAGCCTCTAGTGCCCCTCAGCTAGGCACTTCCTCGACTGGGGCGCTGGGTCTGGAGCACCCCTGGGAAAAAAAATAGCAGGTGCTTTGCACACAGGCACTCAGCTATATCCTGTCTCAGCACCTGCCAATCAACTCCTCCCCTTCCCTGCCAGTGCCGCCCGCCTGCCATAATCAGCTGTTTTGTGGCATGCAGGAGGCTCTGGGAGGGAGTGGGAAGAACAGGGATGTGGTGCGCTCAGGGGAGGGGGTAGGAAGAGGTGGGGAAGTGGCAGGGCAGGTGTGGGGACTTGGGAAGGGGCAGGCTGGGCTGGGGCCTGGCGTGAAGCAGCATCAGGAAGAGGAGGCACGGGTAGGGGTTTGGAGGAAGGGCTTGGGTAGGAACAGGGTCTGAGGTGGAGTGGGGGATTAAGAATCCCCCAGGCCCAGAGGAAGTAGGCATCTATGCAGTTATGAATGTAAAAAAAAATGGCTTGAATTTTGCCCTGCCCCCCTTCCATTACAAAGTGAGTACAGTCCATAAGGGATGGGAACGGAGGGGAATAGCCCTGCACTGAAAGGCAGACAGGCTGGATGGTCTCCTATGGGTGGTTTTCTGTCTCTCGTTTATATGAGCTCTAATGCTGCAGGGTGGCAATACAGAGGGAAGAAGGAGCCTCGCTGGTCCCCGGGTAGCTAATGGGGTATGGACCCTCCCACCTGTTAGACTGGCCCAGGTTGGTGAAGGAGGTGAGCCCCATCTGCTGGAACGAGACTGATGCAAGTATCTACAGCAGGGGTTCCCAAACTTTTTGACACGGGGACCAGTAAATCCATTCACGAGCTTTATGGGTATTTATTTGCATATTTGCATATTCATTAAGCAAATGATGAATATCCAAAGCCCCCAGTGTCAGCTTGAGCAAAGCTTTTGATACAGTCACCCAGAATATTCTTGCCAACAAGTTAAGGGAATATGGATTGGATAAATGGACTGTAAGACGGATAGAAAGCTGGCTAGACCAGGGTTTCCCAAACTTTTTACTTTAGTTGGGGGACATGTTTTTTTTTTCAGTACTGTTTTTTGCAGCCCCAAAATATAAATGCATATAAGAAAAATGAATTAAATTTTTACTGTTCCACCCAGCTGCATCCTCCACTCAGCCTGGGCCAGCGCTTCGGGGACCCGACACCACACAGGCACTCTGGGAGGCGGGAGCATGAGCAGATTGGTGGTAGGGTATCTGGCTAGGAGGGAGGATGTAAGGAAGGGTCGGGTTGCCAGGTGTCCAGTTTTGTACCGGACAGTCTGGTATTTGAGGCTTCTGTCCAGGAAACAAATTGAGAAAATACCGGACATGTAAAATGTCTGGTATTTTCTCATTAGGTAAGTTTTATTATAATTAGGTGTATCAGTCTGTAGCTGCGAACTGCCT
>CM057847.1:177376403-177406968 GCA_030068395.1 Apalone spinifera | reverse complement strand
GCCCCCCGAGGGTCTGCGGGTGCGCGGCACTGCTGGCTCTGCCCGTGCGCCCCCGGCTCGCCCCGGCGCCGCGTCCAGGGCGAGCCGGAGCCCGAGGCGCGGGGAGCGGGTCTCCGGCTTGCGTGGCCCTCCGGTTGATCTGCGCCCTCCCGGGGCAGCGAGCGGCGTTGCCCTGCGGGGAGGGGTGCACCGTGTGCGGGGTGCCTCCGTGCCGGGCGCCCGATGCCCCGTAAGTGGCTGCGGGGCCGGCTCCGCAGGGGAGAAGGCAGCTGGCTTGGCCGGGCGCTGCGGGACCCCCGGTTCTTAGCCCGGTCGTCCTGTCTCGCCTGGCTCCGCTTCCCAGCCACATGCTGCGGGCCCCGGGCTCCCGGCCGCGGCAGAGGAGGCAGGGAAACCAGCCGGGCTCTTGGACCGCTCCGCGCTTTCCTTGCGGGGGCTGGGCGGCGCGTGGCGAAGTTGACTCCAACTCGGGCCCCCGGAGGAGAATCCGAACTCTCGTGGGGCCGCTCTGGCTCGTGTAAACGCTCTTGGAGTGGGTGGGAGCCCGGGCTGGCTGGGTTCCGTGCAGCCCGCGGGGCTTGCAATGGGCTAGTAGGGCTGCCTTAGCGGGAGGGGCAGGCTCCCAAAGCAGGTGCTATTGGGGCGGCTGGCAGAGGAGCGAGGAAGGACTTTGTGCCCTCGGGCTGCGGGATCGGCAGGCCCCCTGGGCACTGTCTTGGGTGTGGGGCTGATTTGGCTGGTGGCTGTGGGCCAGTTGCTTTGCCTCTCTGTGCCTGTGCTTTTCGGGGTAGGCGCTAGGCGGGCTGAGGTGAGGTTTCCCCACCCCCCAGGGATGTTGGGAGCCTCTGTCGAAAATTTTTGTCTGAGCTCTTTGGATGAAACCCGCTGATGAAGGGCACAGCGGTGTCCCGGTGCCCAGAAAGTCTGGCCCTGGACACTGGCCGTTCGCTGAGGCCAGAGACCCTGATGCGGGCAGCATGTGCCCGGCTTGGCAGGGCACCCGCTTTCTCAGCGATAGGAAGGTGTGTGCTGTCGGTGCCAGCCTGAGTGTCTCCGCAGGCCTGCTGGCTTCCTGGGAGATGCTGCACCAGCAGGTGGAAGCAAGCTGGCCGAAGCTGCGCCTTGATTTGCCGGAGCTCTCGCAGCATTTCTGACACCACTCTGCATCTGCCCAGGGTGCCCTGAAACCCTGACTCCTCCGAGCGCTGCTCAGGCAACTCTCCTATCCCCGGAGGGGCTGGGGTCTTGTTGGATGTTGGGATATTCCCTCCGCACCTGCTCCCCAGGCGGTGCTGGATCCAGGCTGGGATTTGAACTCTGCAGTTTAGCTGCGGATTTATTTTCCCAGCCATGTATAAAGGGGCACGTCGCTGTAGTTTGGAGACCTAGGGAAGCCCTCACTCTGATTGGGAGCCGCTGGAGCTGTGAGTGCCCAGCACCTCTGAAACCCAGACCAAAAAGGTTAGTTCCAGGGATAAAGAGCCCTGGGGTTGCAGGGATTGAGGGTCTCCAACAAGTCCCAGCTGACTCTGCTGTATAAAATACCAGGTGGGACCTGCCCCCTCTAGTTCACGGGCAGGGGGAAGCCCAATTGGCAGTGCCACTGATCTGGTGGAGCTTAAAAGCCCGCACTTCCACGCTTGCTTGCCAAGTTTCCCTGTCCAACCCTATGGTTAGTCCCTCTGAGATGGCCCCCTGGGCCCAGGCCGTGGCACCGCGTGCTAACTCTGCTCTTTTGTAGCTCTCGCGGTTGGCAGTGTGTCTCACCAGGACTACAGGGCTCATGCTCTGCCCTGTCCCCCTCCCCACACCTGCTCCAGAATTCTCAGCGTGTGGGTCCCCCTCCACGCTACAGAACCCAAAGGGAAATCCGTGCACGCACTTACCCAGATGTCACCAGTTTCCCAGCTGTTGCATGACACTGTCGGCTGGAAGCGAGCCAGTCCCATAAATCTGCAAAGTGCTGTGTGATCCTTCTGGATGAAAGTTGCATTAGAAATACAAGGGATTATTGGTTTCTCTTTACCGTATCTTGGGCTCTAGCAAGGATTAGATATTTAATGCTGGGGGATTTTTTTCCGCTTTGTGCTCAGGACTCAGTTGTTTTCCAAAATGGGGGCTGGAGGGGAATGTCCCCCAGTGATCTTGGTAGATTGCTGCCTCTCTTCCTTGGGTGCTAAGGTGGACACTGCCCTGCACCTCTGAGAGGAGACGTAACTGTCCTGTCTCCTATGATCTGGCAGTGTGGAGACCTGCGACGTGACTGGTGCTGAGTCAGCTCCTGGCTGTGTTTGCTAGTCTTCTTCCTCCGAGGCCAGGACGAGTGATTCACTGGTGCTGTTGTGCTCACCCTTCTCTGTGCGGCTTCTCGCACATCTGGCCCCTCCGCACTGCTGGACTGGATGGTGCTGGCAAAAGCTTGAGGCCGTGGACACAGCCCTTTGGCTGCTGTGTATTCAGCAGCCTGGTCTCCTGGCCTTTGTACAGCCTGCCATGAAATTGCAACAGCTGGGCGTAGCTCCTGTCTGTGTACAGCCAGCACTGACGCAGGAAGCCAGTCTGACTCCAACCAGCCTTTGGATGGCCCAAGACTTTGGATGCAATGGGCAGTCTCATCCCAGTGGTGTAACTGCCGCAGGGGGAATTTGAACGTGGGACCTACAGAGCTTAGTGTAGGAGCCGCTACAGCTTGATCTATAAAGCCAGTCCTTTACTAAGCTGCAGAGGTCCTAGGTTCAAATCTGCCTGGGGGTGGTGACAAGTGGGGGCTTGTCTGGAATCTCAACTGGGTCTCTGAAGCTTGGGGGACACTTCCTCAGCTAGGGGGAGTATGTCACCCACACACCTAGTGGGGTTCGCTGTCCCATGTCGTGGCACTTAGACCCCTTACAGCGAGAGAGACGAACAAGGGAGCTCTACACCCTGAGCTGAGAGCCAGCTGGCTTTTAGCACAAGCGGTAGAGGCCCCTACACAACCAAATCCGCCTGGTGGTGGTTATAAATGGGCTTCCCCTAGCTAAGGAAGCGCGTTCCAAGTTTGAGACCCAGTTGGGATCCTGGATGAGCCCCCGCTTATAACCATCACCGGGCAGATTTGGTCATGTAGGAGCCTCTACCGCTTGAGCTAAAAGCCAGCTGGTGCTCAGCCCAGGTTGTAGAGCTCCCTGTAAGTGGTCAAAGTGCCACAACGGGGCAGTGCCCCACATGAGGGGTGTGGGTTACGGTGGCAGCCAGCGCGTACTCTTCCAGGGTAGCGGTTTGCGGTGCTCCTGGTACTTTCTGCCCAAAGCTCTTTCTACCTTGAATCCTGGTGCCGGCCCTCGGTGTACCAGCCCTGTCTCACTGCGTGAGCTGCAACCTGCAGCAGACTCCATTTGATCGCAGGCAGGTGCTGCCGGGTGCTGTGCGCGCCCGAGGTGGAGCTGCTATAGTGGGGGAGTGAGCCCCGTTGCAGGGCGGATTTCGCTTGGACTCCCTCCCAGGGATGAGCCAGGAGCGGGGTGCAGGCTGATCTCGGTGCCATGGGGTTTTGGGGGAGTGTTGCTCTGGGATGGGTTAGATAGTAGAGGTTGGCAGGCCCTGGGTGGTAGAGCTAAGAGTCTGTGGGTATGCCTGCACTCCAGTAACCTTCTCCCCCCGCGGCACCAGGTCTCAAAGCCTGGGCTGCAGGCAGTGTAGAATTTCAGGGTCCAGCTGGAGGCCGGGCCCTGACACCCACCCCTCTCGCAGGTTTCACCTGGGCAGGGCTGTGGGCATTTTACTGCAGTGTAGACATTAGAATGGCCAGACTGGGTCAGACCAAAGGTCCATTTAACCCAGTATCTTGTCTTCTGACAGTCGCCAATGCCAGATGCCCCAGAGGGAGTGAACAGAACAGGCAAACATCAAGTGATCCACCCCCTATCACTCATTCCCAGCTTCTGGCAAACAGAAACTAGGGATCCCATTCCTACCCATCCTGCCTAATGAAGCTAACCTATCCTCCATATGTTCATCTAGTTCTTTTTTAAACTTGGTTATAGTCTTGGCCTTCACAACATCCTCAGGCAAGGAGTTCCACAGATTGACTGTGCACTGTGTGAAGAAAACCTTTCTTTTGTTTGTTTTAAACCTGCTGCCTATTAATTTCATTTGGTGACCTCTAGTTCTTATGTCATGGGAACAAGTAAATAACTTTTCCTTATTCGCTTTTTCCACACCAGTCATGATTTTATAGGCCTCTATCATATCCCTCTTTAGTCTCCTCTTTTCTAAGCTGAAAAGTCCCAGTCTTTTTAATCTCTCTTCACCTGGCAGCCGTTCCAAACCCCTCATCGTTTTGGTTGCCCTTTTCTCAACGTGCCCTTAGTCTGACAAACTGGCAGTTTGAATCTCTGTGGTAGAGATTGGCTAGATAAAATCCCCCTTCAGCACGGCATGGAGTGTGGTTTTGCTCCTCCCAAGATAACAGGCCACATAGTGAGCTGAGGGAATTGGTAAAAGTCCAAGGACTGCAAAGAGAACAGTATGGCTGTGTTTCCTGCTGTTACCACAACAGCTAGAGCAGTGCTGTAGGTACTGCCCCACACTGCTGTGTTCTCAGTGCATCTCAGCTAGTGACATTTGCTTGCTGTGGCATGGCCTCCCAAGCGAAGCCGCCCACACCCCGTCACTGCAGACATTGAAAACTCAGGCCTTTTCCACACCTACAGCTAGCTCGCCTGTTCCTCTTCCAAAGTCTGGGAGGGTTGTTTTCTCCGTTTTGTAGATAGGGAAACTGAGGCGTAGGGGTGGGGGCTAAGGCCACATTTTCAATCTTCCTGTGGGGCTGGAGCAGGTTGGGGGCTGCTCCACCCCCCCACCAGTTAACGGGTTAAGCATTCACATCCCTAATCTCATGTCTCAAGTCGAGCATTCAAAGTTAGTCCATACTTTGAGAATATGGCCCTAAGTGCCTTCCCCAAGGTCACCTATCTCCCTTCCAGGATGCTGTGATCGCTGTGGGCCATGTATAGCCCAGGCGAGATGGGAGGAGATATGTTCATATTAATGACAATTAAGGCTGCAGGGGAGATGGTCACAGGCGGTCAGGGTTGTATATCTAGCCTAGCTTACCTTGGTACTATAGTGTATTTCTCCTGTGATCTCTGGTGACCAAGAGAAACTGCCACCTCCCACACTAGCAGAGCTGAAAAAAAGAGACATTCTCCTCTGAACCACGACAGCGGCGATGGAAAATCAACCACTATGACCATTGCTGGAACAAGTGACTTCCATATGGTGCATCAGCTTTGCAATATTAGTTTATCTCCTCTAAATGCCACCCCTAGCCGGGAGCGAGTCATAGGCAGCAGAAATCTCACTGTGTTTTGCATTTACTCGGCAGAGCTGGTTGAGTCAGCAGGTCGGGACCGGGGGATGCGAAATCTGGCTTGATTTTCCAATGAGTTAATTTAGTGCTCTGGAAAGCGAGGAGCTGATTGTGCTGTTTTCAATTCATGATGTGAGCAGCGGCTGGGCTGGCTGCCTTACAGAGCCCTCCATTGCTTCTCGCTCCCGAGAGCTAATTGAGGCACCTGGTATTCCAGTTCATCTTGTTGTGGTTTCTTTTTAAATCTAAAAGAAGTCATTTGAGGCTGAAAGTCTGATCACCATCCCAGTTTTGGATCGAATAAGGATCTCAGCTGGTTAATGCATTGCCAAGGCAATTTCCCCTTTCTGGATAGTCACATCTCCACACCAAAATGCTGTGAATGACCCACTTGCACCCCAACTTAATTAGCTTCATTAACACAAGGAACTTCTTTATATATACTCATGCTTTTGTGATTTTTACTCCAATTCATCTGATGAAGTGGGTTTTACCCACGAAAGATTATGCCCTTATAAATCTGTTAGGACATGTCTGCGCTACAGGGAAGATCGATGTCTTCTAGATCGATCTTCTGGAGTTTGATTTAGCGGGTCTAGTAAAGACCCGCTAAATCGAACTCAGAGGGCGCTCTCGTCCATGGCTGGTACTCCTGCTCCTGCAAGGAGTAAGGGAAGTAGATGGGAGCATTTGCTCCCATTGGCCTCCTGCTGTAGGGACGGTGGGGAAACTCAAATCAAGTTACGTTGACTCTAGCTACGTAATTAATGTAGCCGGAGTTGCGTATCTTAATTCAACCTTCCCCTTTAGTGTAGACTTGCCCTTAGTCTCTAAGGTACCACAGATCTCCTTGTTGTTATTCCAACTATTGTGACACTCAAGGAAGAAGAAAAAATCCCAAGACCCACTAGTCATGCTTGAACCTTGCAATCTTTGCCTGTATTAGGATGTTGAGTCTTGCGCCTTACAGATTGGGGCCCTTAGCCCATAGCTAGTACATCCCTGATCCTAGCATGGCCAGGGGTCTGTTTGTACCCACTGAGCTTGGCTTGATCCATTCTCTGCAGGGATCAGTAACCTAAAACTGTGCTTTGTCCCGGTCCAGTGAGGCTCCCCCATTCCCAGCTCAGTCCAGCATCACCGCCCTTGCTAGAACAGCTATGTTTCCTGCCATGGAAGTGCTTTTCTTCCTTCTGCCATTTGTTGTGTAATGAAATTGCCCACCCGGTAAGAAGCTTAACATCCTGAGACCACTCGCTTGGCTTTATACATTCACGTTCCCAGGCCGCCTGGCGCAGAATGAACTCCTCCCAGGGCAAATCTCTGCTTTATTCGGGTAGCTTACTGTGTGACTGAATCATCACCATACACTATGAATTAGGGAACCTGGCCATTATGTAATCTCCAGGTGCAGTGTCAAAACAGGCGGCTGGGGGCTGTTAAGTATAGAGAATACAGGGTCGGATCTCGGCTGGGTGTGAAGCAGTACAACTGCACTGATGGATCCATGCTGATTTACATTGTCCCCGAGATCTCCCTGGCACAGTTTAGGAAGGCCAACCCCTGGTGTCCAAAAGGTTGAGAAATACTGTTCTGAGAGAGCAACCTCGAAAGCTGAATTTTAAAGAGGACCCAAGAGAACAGGCTCCATTGGTTTAAGTTACCAGGTCGATCCAGATTGGGGCAGGTCCCACGGAAGACAATGAGAGCTGTGGGTACTCAGCGTCTCTTTGGCTCGCAGCCTGAATGAGCTTCAAGCCTGTCCCTGAATAACTCCTGTTGGAGAGTTAACCTCTCTTTAACTGGCTCCATCTGCTGCGTGACCCCATTATAAAGAGAAGGAAAAAATTAGTTCTGGGCAAATCCGGGAAGGATTTGGATTTGGGGTTCAGATCTGTTCTGAACATATGGTCTGTTGTATTAATTTAGATGGACTCTGTGGGCTTAAAGAGTCAAAGGCACAAACTTTCAAGCTCGTCTCTTTCACCATCAGAATGTGGTCCAATAAAATATATTTCCTCTCCCAGCGTCTTTAATAGCCTGGCACCAAAGTGCACTGTGAAATAGGCCTTTCATTTTAACATTCCGTGTTCCCTTTCCTGTTAGCTGAAGAGAGTTTTTAGACGGAAACTCCCGCCTCGTTACCATCTTTAATACCTCAGATGGGAGGAACTGTCCTTTGGGGAGGAGAGAGTGAAGGGATTATGGGACAGGCTTGAGGTCATTGCTGTTGTTAAAGTCCGGTCCATTTCCTAGAGGACACAACAAAAGAAACGCACACACAAGAAGAGAGAAATGAGCAGCAAAGGGAGCAAATGCAGCTTCTGGGTCCGACTTTTATTTGCGGTCTCTTTGCTGGCACATCCCAGGCCTGGCACGCAGTCCAAACGGCCCCTGTGAGAGCTGGCAAACTGGCACCAGCATCAGGCTGTTCTTTAGGGCAGTGCTTTTAGCTGCCTCTCTGGTCACAGGCCTACAGCAGTGTTGAGAAATACACAGCCTTGCTTAGCTACATCAGACTCAAATCAGAGAGGAACAAAAACGAAGGGGATAGGAAAGACGAAATAAGGTAAGGAAGGAAAAGGAACATAACATAACGGCCGTACTGGGTCAGACCAAAGGTCCATCCAGCCCAGTATCCTGTCTGCCGACAGTGGCCAGTGCCAGGTGCCCCAGAGGTAGTGAACCGAACAGGTAATGATCAAGCAATCTCCCTCCTGCCATCCATCTCCACCCTCTGACAAACAGAGGCTAGGGACACCATTCCTTACCCATCCTGGGTAATAGCCATTGATGGACTTAACCTCCATGAATTTATCTAGTTCTTTTTGAAACCCTGTTATAGTCCTAGTCTTCACAACCTCCTCAGGCAAGGAGTTCCACAAGTTGACTGTGTGCTGTGTGAAAAAGAACTTTGAGGATGGGGAGAGGGGAAGAACAAAGTCTAACATCCTAGATGGAATTTGGGATTTAGATGGAAGCAATGGAGGTGGTGGTGCAATCCGGGTCCCTCTGGCTTGGCCTGGTGCGGACGCCTCGCAGGATCAGGAGAAAGAGATGGCCCAACCATGTCACAGTGGACTCTGTACCCCCGGAGACAGTGGAGGCACCACCATGACTGGAAAGCTCGCTGCAGCGGTGGTTGGCACTTGATAAACTTTCCCACAGGGGAGCCCACATGTGGGATAAATCGATAGGCTTGGTTATTACAGTGATTTTCCATGCATGCTTTATTTAGAAGCATTTACCTGGCATTGCGCGGCAGGTCCTTAACTCAGAGAAGTGTTGTTTTTCATCTAAATCATTGTTCTGGGGCGGGGCAGGGATAAGGGGTTCCATATGCAGGCTTCCCCAGGGAGAGAGGACCACCCCAGCCCCCTCTCACTGCAGTAGCTTGGGCCATAGCTGCTGCATCTCCAGCAGATACAGCTGGGAAAGGGGTACGTGTCCCCCGGCTGGTGAACAGACAGACAAACAGATGCACTGACAGACAGACTCCCTGAGGTATATAGTAGATAGCAGTCCCTTTCTCCACTTCTGCCTCCTGCTGGCCCAATTGGATTATAGCTGACCTGGTCCTCATCTCTGGCCCCTTGCTGCCCCCTATGGTCATTCTGCAGTATAACTCCCTCCTGCCAGACCCCTCCCTTTCCATTTTATGAGAAACAATTAAATTCCAGGCACATCCCATTGTCCTGGCACGACCAAACCCTGACCTTGCTTTAAGTTATGGTAAGAGGAAGCTGCCTACCAAATTTGGTGGTCCTAGCTCTTACCGCTTAGGAAGGAGTTTTTGGACAAACGGACTCGCAGACAGATAGACAGATGCACATTTCTAAAATATCTAATAAGCTATCAGACAAGGAGCAAAAACCAGCAAATGAAAAACCTGTTTAACGGAGCACTTTAGCTAGAATTCTCACCACACAAAGGCAAAGGGGGTTATTATGTCGAAAGCCAAGTTATGAACCATGCATCAAGGGTGTGCGCCCTTACTGTAGGGTATGTAACGCACCATATAATTCAGCTCTTTGTTTGCACAGCTGGAGCTACTGTTGTACAGTCCCCAATAACCTCTCTCCTCCCCCACGCAGGTGGCTTAATAGAAAGTCCCTTTCTCTTCTCAACCCCGAAGCTGAGAAGCTAATAACCGGTTAAAGCTCACGAGCAACCGATCTGTCTTTTTCGGCATCTTGACTTGGATGCGACAGCACTAGGGTTTGTAGTGACGTCTGCAATCATGACGGGGGCTCCTTGTGGTTGATCCTCTGGGGCACTGAGAGCCCTTGGTTCCTATTGGCAACCGCAGGAACTGAGCACAGTTAGCATCCGTGAATGTCCAGGGTGCTGATGTTCGGAGGCCCAGGTTTGCAAAAGCTGGCTGTGGGATGGGGAGCGCTCTGGCATCGTTCGGTACAAAAGGTGCCAAGCGCTTGTATGGTGCTAGGGGATGGGGAGTCAATAGACCTGACTTCTGTCCCCAGTTCTGTCCTGAGACCGTGGACAAGTCACTGCTCCTCCCTTGGGGTACCTCACTTTCTCCATCTGTGAAATGGACACAGGGCTGATAAACTGACTTCCCTCTGTAAAGTGCTTTCAGATCCGAGCGTGCAAAGCACCCGGGGAACGCCGAGTGCTGTTAATTGTCATGTTGCTATTATAGGCCTGGTGCACTTTGTGGAGAACAACCTGCACAGATTGTCTGCGGCACCTAACAAAAGTGTCTCTAGACTGGATTAAAAAAAAAAAAAAGCCTCATGTGGCGCCCGCGTATGTAAAAAGCAGCAGGAACGGATTCCCTGGCAGCTCAGCATAGTAAGGACTTGACGGTGTCAGATATCTGGCCGCTGCCGTTCTGAGTGACTGACCTCAGTGCCGAGGCATGCCTGCCACGTGGCAGACCATGGACTGTGCTCTGCACCTGCCCCTGCCCCTGCACCCAGTCGCATGCAAGTTTTGCTCTGGCAACATCCCCGAATGGCTCTGCAGGGAAGACGGTAGACAGCCGGGGAAAGCTGGGGGCCTTGTCAGTCTGTCCTGTGCGAGCTGGGTTGGTGGGGAGCGTGCCAGTGTAACGGCGTGCCCAGGACCGGTGTCTGGGAGAGACGGATGGGCCTGTGCTGTAGAATTCCCCTCTGGAATTTGGAATGTCAACCCCAGGTGCGGGGGCGTCTGGAATCCTGGTTTTGACACAGGAGCCCGGAATGCAGCTTGGGAGATGGGGGCGGCTTGTGACCCCCTACCCGGGCCAGGATTGCTGGGCCTGATGTGCTGGCATGTCCCATCTCTGATAGTATTGGGAGGAACGGGGGGATACAGGAGAGGGGGGTTCTTTTTCCTTCTTATTTACCGGGGTGGCTTGGTAGTGACCCTCGAGCAGACGCTGCATGAGCCACAGACTTACTACGTATTCCGGAGCACCCTTCCCCCATCTCTCCATGATGGGCCCAGACGAAGACCTCTTTGTGATGGACTCTCCCCCTCCTCTCTTTCCCAGTGGCCCCTTGTCCCGTAGTTAGACTCCATGGGACGCACCAGCCACCCCTCTGTGCTGTAGCCACATGCTTCGCTCCTCTCCTCCGGGCTTCATTTGCCACCCAGCTGGCTTAAAGGGGCCGATTGTAAGTGGGGGATCAAAGCATCCTGTGTCTCAAAGTTGGAGATGGCACAGCAGTTCCAGCCCCACGCCCATGCTGCTGGAGTTAATGTGGTGTCTACAACTCCCTTGGAAAGCACGTTTGCAGCGGGTTACCGCTTGGCTTTAAAATAGTATGGCCTCTCCCTGCCCCATTTGGCTTGCAATTCTCAGCATTGCCACAGTCATCTGACCAATGGCTAATTAAAATTCTCAGCTGCTCTGCCACCTCCGTTTCCCTCGAGGCAGGACTTTGCTTTTCCACAGCGACTGACGTTTGCGGATACAATTGTTAATACATCAAGCTTTGCAGCAGCCCCAGAGAGGAAGGGCACGAGTCTCTGCACGTCATAGATGGGAAGCAGAGGCCCTGAGAAGGTAGAAGCGTGTGTGCGTGTTAAATCAGAAATAGGCTGAGGTGAGTTGTGCGGAACTCAGAGGTTTTGAAGGATCAATTAATTTTTAACCTGCTAAGTCAGCTGAGCTCTGTCATCTGTCTCTTCCCTCTGCTCTCCTCCCTCCCTCATCTCTGGCTCTATTTTACATCGTTCCAATACGCTTGTGGAACCCACACACCTAGAATCCTAGTGCTGGAAGAGACCTCAGGAGTCATCAAGTCCAGCCCCCTGCCCAAAGCAGGACCAATCCCAACTAAATCTACCCAGCTAGGGCTTTGTCAAGCCGGGACTTAAATCCTCTAGGGATGGAGATACCACCACCTCCCTAGTAACCCATCCCAGTGCTTCACCACCCTCCTAGGGAAATAGTTTTAATAGTTTGTCCTAATATCCAGCCTAGACCTCCCACACTGTAACTTGAGACCATTGCTCCTTGTTCTGCCATCTGTCACTACTGTGAACAGCCTCTCTCCCTCCTCTCTGGAACCCCCCTTCAGGAAGTTGAAGGCTTCTAGCAAATCCCCCCTCACTCTTCTCTTCTGCAGACTAAATAAGCCCAAATCCCTCAGCCTCTCCTCATAGGTCGTCTGCTTCAGCCCCCTCATCATTTTGGTTGCCCTCTGGTGGATCCTCTCCAATGCATTCACATCCTTTCTGTAGTGGGGGCCCCCAGAACTAGACGCAGTACTCCAGATGTGGCCTCAGCAGAACCGACTAAAGGGGAATAATCACTTCTCTAGTGTCACCTGCTCAGGTTTGATTCCACAGACGACCGCATCTTAAGAGCAAGCCTGTTCTGTCGAAATAGAACCCGCTATTCCAATGTCCCTGTAAATCTCATTGCACGAGGGAGAAGGGACGTTTCAGAATAGCGCCTTATTGTGAAAAACCATCAAAATGAGCTACGCAATTTGTGTCGCTTATTTCGAAGAAAGGGTGCTGTGGAGACTTACCCTCTGTGGCCCGTAGGCTGGATGCAGTTTGTCAGGGTTAGCCATTGGCAAGTCACCAGATGCTTTATTTACTTGCATCTCTGCAGGTACGGCTGCTCACAGCTCCTGTTGGCTGAGGTTTGCTGTTCCTGGCCACTGGGATCTGCGGGAAATGTTGTTTTGGCCTACGGGCCCCTTACTGCCCACTTCTGTTCTACAGACTTGCGTCTTCTGCAAAGAACAACGGACACCACAAATATAGCAACTCAAAATCCACTTGTGACGGCGCGTTAGGGTTTTTCCCGTCTCCTGCACCCCCATAATGGCATGGACAGACTCCACCAGCCAGTAGAATAGAGGGAGTTTATTGCTTCTCCAGGATACAGCACAGCACAGCACAGCACAGATGCAATCCAATTCCAGGGCCAGGCCAAGGATGCCTCAGCCCCCCTTGAGATGGGGTGGGGGGACTGGGCCCTCAAATCCCAGCCCCTGGCTCGGCTGCTTCCTCCATGATACCCAGCCAGAAACTAACTAACTCACTTCCAGCCCTGCCCCTCAGCCAGGGGCGGCATTCCCCCTTCCTTTGTGTCTCTCCCTGGGGAGTAGCTGGTCAGACAGGTTACGAAGCCCCTTTTGCATAATGACTCATCCTCTGCCCTGCCGGGCCCGTGCTGCAGAGAGCAGCCAGTGGAGGTCACTCACAGCCCAGGTACCCCCACTACGTCACACCACTGTAGGGATGTAAAGGGTTAACCAGTTACCCAGGAAGCATTGCCTTTCCAGCATGCTCATGGGGTAACTGGCTAACAGGCGCCCGGCCTGACGGGAGCAGTCCCCTATCCATGGAGTGGTTTGGTGGGTCCTACCCAGCCTGGCAGGAGCAGCACCCCTCCTGCAGCGCGGTGTGGTGGGCTCAGCCTGGCCAGGCCTACTGTGCCACAGGCAGACTGGGTAAACATCCAGTTTAACCAATTCATATTTTAAATGGGATTTTACATCGCTAATCCGTCCTTCGCTGGGCTTCTTGCCTTCTCTCTCTCTTGCAGCCTGGATGGGAGGTCATTGGCTCTGCATTTGTGTTGGATGCAGCTCCAAGCATGCCATCAGCCCTTAAGACATAATAAGCAACAACGCAGAGACTTGCCAAGCACTGCACAGATGGAATGAGTCAGCAGGACCTATGTTGAGTAGAACTTAGGGAGTGAAACTCTGTAGCCTGGAACAGAGCACCATATGGTACATCCCCACCCTTGAATCCAGATATCGCTGGGAATCACATAGAAGGTATCACCCCTTAGGGACGTATCCGAGAGAAACTGTTCTGAATCTGGTGCAGTGCACTGGAAGTGTATTACGTCAGATTCAAACCGGTTTCCCTTCACAGAAGTAGTGACGTCTCTTCTGTAAGTGGTAACACACCATAGTGTTATAATCTAGATTCCTAGGACTTCACAGGGATGAAACTAATTGGATGCTACTGAAATTTAATAAGATTCTCTATAATGTTACTTTTACATATTTATAGGGTAAGAGCCTCACCTCGTATAAATTGATGTACCTCCGTGGAAGTCCGTGTACAGCAGCGGTTGAGGGTTAGGGTCTGTCTCTCCTGGTTTTCAAACACCTATGTGAACATCTAGGGAACACTCGCTCTTCAATAGGCCTCTTTGATTCACCATTACAAAACTCCACAGAGATATAATTTTCTTTGAAATCCCACAGAATTTTTTTCTATAACGGGTTATTCATTCATTGTAAAAATCGGGCATTATTTCCCATTTTCCAAAGCCCTGTTCTTAGTGAAGGACATCATCAGATTAGAGATGCTTAGCCTGGATTTAAAAAAAATATATTATTTTCCCTTTAGAGGTCAAGAATTGTTAATTAGTGACAGTGGGTTGCTGTTAATGATGTCGTGCCAGCGGCGTTCTGAACACTGCCACCTCCTCTCCTCTGCTCCCTCCCTATGAGTATTGCAGAGAATGTATCTGACTAAAAAGCCATTTGTGAGGTCATGGTATTTTGCATCCAGTCTCTGGGCTGGAACTGGGTTATTTCACTGAACGAATGCTAGAGTATCAAGCTAGCAATAACACCCAGCTCTGATGCAGAACGTCTCATCAGTTGAGCTCCAAGTGCTATATAAAGAGATAATGCACACTATCCCCCATTGTACATGGGGAAACTGAGGCACACAGCAGGGACAAGCTTGTCTGAGCTCATCCTACAGAGCCAGGCTTAGAACCCAGGCTTTCTAGATCCCAATTTGTGCTGCAGCCACTAGGCAACTTGCACAGAGGTGGGCCCAAGGCCCTGAGTGGTAAACTGGCCAGAATCTCCTCTGTTGTAATGCCATCTCTGACTTGCTCTGTGGCCAGGGGGAAGTCGTTTAGTCTCGCTGCTTTAGTTTCCCAGCTGTAAAATGGGGATAATCCTGCAGGCTCAGGAAAAACTCCCCAAGAACTCAGGAAGAACTGCAGAATCCAGCTCTTCTCTCCCTCCGTGGGGTGTTTGGAGGATTCTTTAATGTGTGCAATGCCCCTGGGAAGATGAGAGTGCTAGGTGGTAACGGAACCCCAAAGGGAGCCAGATTTTAATGGTCCACACACGGGATAGGACGAGTAACTCCTACAAATGTCCTTTCCAGCCTGGAACCACACACAGCCCGAGTTCCTCCTATATCTGGGGAGAAAAATCTCCTGTCTCTCACGAGGGAACCAGGGGAACTACAGAAGGGCACATCAGGGACAGAATCCATATTTTACAGCAATCTTGAAAACCAAACACTGACACGTGTTAGATATTGGAAATGGATTGTCTCTTGGAGAAATCACGGCTTACGGGATCAGAATTATTTGGGGGTGAGGGTCAAAGCCTGGCAGAAAACGGGCCTATCATACAGGGGTATACTAACCTGGTACTGTATATGTAACCCAATCTGCTGCCCGTTCCTTTCCATTTCAGCCAGAACCGACCCAGCCTCATTTCACCCAGTCCCAGCCAGTGGGTGCTGACTCGGCTCAATTTTTACTTTTCCACGACAGTGCACTTTAACTGAGCCAAGTTTAACCCAGGGTGGCCCAACAAACTCAATCCGCTGCCTTCCAATCCCAACCATCTTCCCGTCACAAGTATTTGTGACACTCTGGAATCCAAGCCAATGTGACCTCACCCAGATTGCGGGGCAACCAACCTGACCTCAAACACCCTAGGGCTACCCGAGCCAACCTCAACCAGGGCAGTCCAAGTGGACATGACATAATCTTACACAGTCCTGGGCAACTCATCCTGTCCCGGCCTCGGGGCTGTCCAATCCCGCTCATCACCATTGGACCTCGCGAGGCACCATTGTGGGGTATCAGGTGAGAACGCAGCACTGGGATTGGCCCCCTCGAGGCACATGCTGACAATTGCTGGAATTCCCCAGCTGGGTTAAGAGGTGTTTTGGGTGCGGCAGGATCCCCAGATGTGTCTGCTCCACGGTTAAGGAGAGCGCAGTTGGAAGGAGAACCCCGAAAGTGGAGAACAAAACAACCCAGGTCAGCAAAGCACTTTGAGCAGCTCCCACATCAGAGCTGCTGGTGTATGTTGGGCTGATCTCCTTGTGGGCTTCTGATGGAGGTTTTTCCGCCTATGTGCCTATTGCTACTAACCAGAGCTGCTGTTTACCTCACTGTTCAAAGGGCTGGTAGCAAAAGGGCCATGGACAAACAATCATATGATAGACCCATGCTGAGCCTCCCGGCAATGTCACCATCTGGGGCAGCAACAACGTCTCTTCATCTCTGCAGGGTGCATTTTTAATTCCTCTGTTCTCTGAAGATACAAAGGGCAGGGCTTGATCCCAGTTTCCTTGAAGTCACAGAAGTCTTTCCACTGACTTGGGCAGGGTTTGGATGAGGCCCAATTTGAAGAGGAATATCACTTGTTCCTTGTGTTTCCTTGGCCCTTTACTAGCTGGGACATTTGCTTGTAGCTCATGCCAGGCGGAATTCGGATGCAGGCTTTTTCCAGCGGGCCAAATACTGAAGGGTGTTCAGCACTCAGGTTGCAGGTATTCAGCCCCTCTTGGGATAAGGCTTTTAGTTTACAGACGCTTCTGGCTGTATTGTTATTGCAGCCCTCTTGGCTCTTTCAAACTTGACTCTAGATGTCCGGACAGAGGGGACAAATTGGCGTTGCTCCCCTGGCCTCAATGGAGCCGCACCGATTTACAGCGGCTGACTCCGTTGTCTCGTGGTGCTGGGAGGCAGGGACGGATCATTCGTACGAGCTGCTCAATAAAACCCCAGAGAAATAGTCTCTAAATGGCCCGTTTATATTTTCCTCGCTGCTCTTCCTAATGGAACTCACATTTACACTGGGGAAAGGCAATGAGGCAAATCTACAAAGGCGTTGGTGGCATGTTTCTCTGATCACCAGCTGTGGGGCTGATCCAACTACTGCTAAAATCTACCCTCTCTCTGATGGAGCCTGCCAAATGCTTGCTAGTTGTTTTATTTTTTTCCCCTGCTGCTGTTTTATTCTAGGATCAATTGTTCTCCACCCTCTGTTTTTTAAAAGGCCTGGAGATCTTGTCCCATCTCTCGTCCTACACTGGGGATAGATGATTAAAGGTCAAGAAAACATGACCCATGAGGGTAGACTGAAAGAACTAGGTTTGTTTAGTTTGGAAAAGACTGAGCGAGGACATGATAGCAGCTTTCAAGTATCTATAAGGGTGTTACCAGGACGAGAGAGGAAAAATTATTCTCCTTAACCTCTGAAGATAGGACAAAAAGCAATGGGCTTACATTGCAGCAAGGGAGATTTAGGGTTGGACATTAGGAAAATCTTCCTGTCAGGGTGGTTAAGCATTTAATAAATTACCTAGGGAGGTTGTGGAATCTCCATCATTGGAGATATTTAAGAGCAGGTGAGAGAAACACCTGTCAGGGATTGGTCTAGAATAGATGGTGCTTGGTGAGGTCCCTTCCAGTTCTAGCATTCTGTGATCCTATGATAGATGGTGGCCGCCCCCGCTGACATTGATGGTGAATGAGCTGGCTAGCAGAAGGCACCATTGGACAGACATCACTCTTTCCCCACCAAGCTGGGGAGATAAACTGCTAAGAAAGTTGATAGGAAAGTAAGAAATAGACCAGTGCATCGGGAGCTTAGGTTTTCCCTAAGACCCTCATCAGGCACATAAAGTAGATTCTGCTAAGCAGATTTAGGGGAAGGCTTGAATTCAGCCTGGTTTAGGTATGGCATTTATGGCAAGCCTTAGGGGAATGACCTTCATGGAGTACTTGGTCTCGTGAATGTTTTGCAGATATATTTCTAATCCGAGTGCCCTCATACGGTGTACGGAGTTTACTTAATGCTGTTCCACGTGGTGGCGGGCAGAGTCCACGGATTTTGGCATACAGTTCCATGGCAGGAGAGTAGCCCATGGTACAGTCGCTAGACACCTCCGTGAGGGGTGTAGTAGAAATGCTTGATGTCTCTGTCCGTGGCCTCTCATTGTTGAGTCTCCTGTGAAGCTTAGGTCTAATGCCGGCTGTTGGGTTTAGCAGCTGGCCTGGGATGTACAGAGGTCAGACGAGATGCTCCCATGTGCTTTCCTGGCTAGGACAGAGCCCCTCGGTGGCATGGTCCCAGGGGGTGAATGGCTCCAAAGTAGCCTCTGAGAGGAATGGGCCCAAGGCAGTGGCATTGCGTGTTCTCCAAGGCTCTGGAAGCTCCTCGGAGTGCATGCCATGTGGGGGAAGTGCCAGCTGTGGGGGGCACGTGGCCGGGACAGAGGAGCTTTATGGGACAGCCCTGATCAACCCTCAGGGAGTTCCAGTGGGAGTTAATGGGGACCCCGTCACTCTTGATTCAGTTCACTCCTCCTGCCAGCCCCAGGGACTGGTGGTGTGGGCATGGAGGCGGCGCCAGCGTGGCTTTTGGGAGCCAGGCAGATGCCCTGGTTCTTTGCATGGACACCCCATTATCCCAGCACGCTTCCCCAAGGCCCTCAGTATGTCAGTCAGGAGGACAGGCCCCCTGCCCTCCCTGTGGCCCCACAGTTCATGCCAGGTCCCCAAGAACTCTGCAAGCGGCTCAGTTTCTCCACCAGAACTTCCAGCTGTGTTCTGCCGGTGGAGGGGGAGGGGGCGTGATGGAGTGTTTGGATCCGCATCACTGCCTGTGGGTCTCCAGTCTCTTCCCCTGTATCCGAGCAGGGTGTATTTCACTCTCTCCAAACCATCCTCCGTTTGCCCACCTAGCTCAGGCCCGATGGGATCCTTCCATTCCCCCTGGGCAGCTAGCGGCTGAGGGGTGCGCTTTTCTGCCTGGCATATCGCTTCCCCTCCTCCGCAGAAAGGCATCTCACTTCCTGCCTGCCCAGGCCACCGAGTGTTGCTAATTGGTCCCTGCCCACCTCAGAACCTCCCTGCTTGCGTCTCGGCAGGCTGTTCCCATGCCCCCGCTGTCATGTTTCGTCATGTGCCATCCCTTTTGCCTTCTCCTGCGTGCGCTGGCTTCCCAACCCTGCTGCTGCTGGCATCGAGGGTCATCCTCCGATTTCTCGGCGTGGCTTCCAGAGCAGAACTCCACTCCGGGGCTCAGCTGATGCCGAGTGGCGCGGGGTCATTGGCTTTGCTTGTTTTCCACCTGCTACCCCCTCTCGCGTAGCTGCTGTCAGCCTCCTCAGAGGCACCCAGCATGGCATTTGCAAGGTGAAACCAGCTGTGTTTCTCCAGGGCCTAGTCTGTGATGCTGTGGACGGGCCTCCGGCTGCCCCAGCCCCCGTTGTGATTTATTCCTTCCTTCGCGAGCCACTTTCCATTGGCTGGTGACGAGTCTCATTGCCTTCATGCCTCTTCTAATGTCTCGAGCCACGCGATGCTGAACGCCCAGTCTTCAGAGCTGATCCCTGATTAGTTTACGGGAGTTTGAGGCCGAGTCAGGCGTGGGGGTTTGGGTTAAGCGAACTGAAATTGCGCTGTTCTCCCTGTGGCAGAAATCTGTGGCTGATCGCTTGTGGCATTTCTGCCGTCTCAGCTCAGTCTTGGGAGATCCGCTGTCAACTTCCCGCCAGGCAGGATCCAGAAAACAGGCCCCTGCTGGTTTGGGGCTTGCCCAGTCTGTAAACTCACGGGGCAGGTTTGAGGGCGTGGAGCTGAATCTAGCGCAGTTGTGAAGTTCCAAGAGCTTTGGATCTCTTGTTTTAATGCCATATTCTCACAATCTTGTCCTCTTCCCCAGCTTCTCACTGGGGGAGGGGTCTTCTCCACTTCAACCTTCAGTTCCTAATTGGAAAATACTGATTAGCATTGGGCCCAGGCTCCTCAGGACTCTGCTTAACATGGAGTTAAGAACATAAGAATATGAGTAAGTCAGAACAAAGGTCCATCTAGCCCAGTATCTTGTGTCCTGACAGTGGCCAACGTAAGGTGCCCCATAGGGAATTCACAGACCAGGTAGCCATCAAGTCATCCATTCCTTGTTGCTCATTCCATGCTTCTGGCAAATAGAGACTAGAGACACCATCCCTGCCCATCCTGGCGAATAGCCATACATTGGCTATGGACCCATCCTCCATGAATTTATCTAGCTTTTTTTTTTAAGCCTGTAATAGTCTTGGACTTTCACAATATCCTCTGGCAAGGAGTTCCACAGGTTGTCTGTGTGTGAAGAAATACTGCCTTTAAACCTGCTATCTTTTAATTTTATTTGGTGACTCCCTAGTTTTTTGAGCTTATGGAAGGATTAAATAACTCTTCCTTATTCACTTTCTCCATACCAGTCCTGATTTTATAGACCTCTATCCTATCCCCCCTTTTCAGTTTGGAAAAGAGACGGCTAAGTCCCAGTCTTATTGATCTCTCCTTCTCTGGCAGCTGTTCCATTGAATCCATTCCAAAGCCATCACAGAGCGTGTCCCTTTTAACCTGCATTTCTCTGGTCGCCCTGCACACACCACATTGCCTTGTGGTGCTGGTGGGGGCCTGGAAGAGGTGAGGAATCATGCGCTGCTGCATCTGTTCTGTGAATGATCAAAGGGCTTTCCTGTCTCCAGGTATTAACGCAGTCCCTTTGACTGGCACAAATTGCCTTTTTGAAAGCTAAAAACATTCCTCAACAGATGCAGCCAGATGAAAGACACAGGGACGTCTGGGACCAGTGTACTGTTCATATGCTCACCATACGTGCCCAGATAAACTTCTATGGCGTGACTCTGTACCCTATGTCGGAAGCTATTACCCTGTTGTGAGTGATGTAATAGGACCAGACCCCCCGACCCGTAGTAATAGGGGGTAAATTGTAAATTGTTTTCTGGGCAGCCCTGCTGATTTGCACCAGGTCCCCGAGGAGGGCATATTTGAAGTGGTTTGTGAAATGGCTGGTGAGCCAGTGGTGTTGTCGGGGGGAGGGGAGGAAGAAATTGCCCTTTTGCAGCGGTTTTCAAACTTTTTTTTCTCATGACCCAGTTGAAGAAAATTGTTGATGCCTGTGACCCAACATAATTTGACTGAAGTCTGGGCTCCAGGTGGGGCTGAGGAGGAGCGCTTTGGAGTGTAGGAAAGGGCTCCTTTTTGGGGGGTGGTGGTGGGGTCAGGACTGGGATAGAAGAGGCTTACCTTGAGCGGCTCCCGGTCAGCGGTGCGCTAAGGCAGCTTCCTGCCTCTCCTGGTACCGCAGACCCTGCTGCACCCCAGAAGCAGCCCGCAGCAGGTTCCCGGCCAAGGGGAGTGCGGAGCGAGTGCTGTGAGCAGGGGCAGTATGCGGAGCCCTGTGCACTCTTCCCCTTCTTCCCCCACCTAGGAGCCAGGCCTGCTGTTGGCCGCTTCTGGGGTGCAGCACAGTCTGCGTTGCCAGGACAGGCAGGGAGCTGCCATAGTACCCCCACTGATCACCTGATCCCCCGCAGGACGGAGACCCAGGGCCTGACATTCCAAGAACCAGTCTGGGTTGTTTGAAAACCCACTGGCCTTTTGTGTCTAGAAGCTCTCTCTCTGTGTGTGTGTGTGTGTGTGTGTGTGTGTGTGTGTGTGTGTGTGTGTGTGTGTGTGTGTGTGTGTGTGTGTGTGTGTGTGTGTGTTGCTGCTCTGACTGGCTGTGCCATTCAGATTGGCCGATTTCTTCCTTACAACTCTAGAAACGAAGTAGTGTTTTCCTGAAGTGGAGCCCTGGAGCTTGTCCTTTGTGAACCGCAGGTTGGTTTGCAGCAAGCCACAAAGCACTGGGACTGATTTTTAGGCATGTATTTTGACAGGTTTATAAGAAAGAAACAGCGCTTGCAGGCCTCCAAGCAGCTAAATAGAGGCTACAATCCTGAGCAGTGTTTTTTTTGGGGGGGTAGGGGGAGAGGCGGGCTAAATGACCATAATTATCCTCTTAGATCACCGTTCTTGGCACCAAAACATCAAAGCAGACATTTCCTCTGCTACTGGCACAAACAGATGGAACCTCCTGTATTCAATAGAAATAACTGGAAGGTTTAAACTAGTGTGAATGGTGGATTCTTTGTACCTTGAAGTCTGTATCCCATGATCTGAGGTATTCTGTAGCTTAGTCACAGGCTAGGGGGTCTCTTGCAAGAGTGGGTAGGTGGGGTTCTGTGGCCTGTCATGTGCAGGAGGTCAGACTTGGTGATCACGCTGCTCCCTTCTGGCCGTAAAGTCTTTGAAAAATAACAACTGAGTTTATCAAAAGAGATTAATTAATCTGGGTTTATTGAGATCATACAGAGTGGGACACCAATCAGAGAAGCTCCACCCACCACCAAAGCCCCGCCTGCAGGACATCAGGTGACATAATCAGGACAAACTCTCATTGGCTGATTGCAGCCTAGGCGCAGGATACTGTTTTGAGCAGATTTCTCGATGGTTTTGTGGGGTGTAGGGCAGATGGAGCTCAGGTGTGTGGGTTGACCTGAATCACATTTTTTCTCTGCCTCGTTTTCCCCGTCGTTGAAAAGGCGATAACTTTCCATTTAGCTCTTTAAAGACTTTATGCTCCTCGGCTGCAAAGTGCTATGCAAATGCAAAGTATTTGTGCTACTCCCTCTTTCCTGGTTTTGCATGGACCGGTAACCTGCTGGTGTGTCCCATGCGTGGTGAGAGGTGACGCTTTGGTACAATTCCCCATCTTAAAATGCTCCAGGGGAGATGGGCATGAACTAAAGCCAAGACTTTTGGGGTTTGTGACCTATGGGCTTGTGCTACTTGGGTGGTTGAATTGTGGTCCCTTGAAGCTTATGTGGCCTCAGAAACAAGTGACAAGAAGTCATAGGATCTTCTCATCCAGGTCATTATATAGTTCAGAAACTGCAGTGTAGTTTGCTCAGCTAGGACCAGAGTAGAACAGCAAGGGGGCTGCAGGTTAAGGCTGTGAGGCATCAGCCGAGCGATGTGTCGTGGGGACAGCAGGATGGGGAGGACTGGAATAACAGGATAGGCTAGATGTCTGATTGAGATGTGCCAGAAGAGCCTCGTGAATGGATCCAGGACTGGAATCTGGAGGATAGGGTGGATACTGTGGGTCAATTGAGGCGCAGAAGAGCTATGGACAGGAAGCTTACCCACTACTTTCCCGCCCTCTCTGTCCCTCCCTGGTGTGAACATTAAACTCCTGCAAACCGCAAAGAAACCCTGCGTGTTCATTTGCACTCCTGCAGTTTCTCTGCTGGTTGAGGCGTCAGCAGAGAGCAGGCAAAACGCCCCCTCGGAGTGACCAAGCAGCCTCATGTGAAACGCCCGCAGAATAAATCAGTCTCCCAAAGAAGGCTCTGTGTTGTCACAGCCAGGGTCCTTCTGCTTTGCTGCCGCCTGAGCTGACTCAGTGACTCAGCACATCTGCTCCAAACACACAGTATAAACTCCCTTATTTATGTTTTTAAAATGCTCTGGCTGGCCTGGCCTCCCGAGATCCCCTCTCCGCCCCAGCGAGCTCCCGGGGGAGGCTGCAGTCATGCAGTCTAATTCAGCCTCTCGCCTGGGCTCCGGCAGGGATGCTTCTGTGTTTGCAAGAAGTGCGTGTCAGCCCCCCAGACCTGGTATATCGACGTAGCAGCTCATGACAGCCTTACTCGGTGGTTCGATTCTCTCTGCAGTGGATCTGTGTGGTGAGAGTGCTGCGTGGTCCTGGAAAATATTCCACCTGGCTGAAGGTACCGTTCTTAGTCCTTGCTTCAGGTTCATTAAATGTGTAGAAAAATGCCAGTGACTGAGATGCGTGTAGGGGTCCCTGCTTCTGGGCTAGCCTCTGATCTTACATCCAGCGCTGTGTAGCAGGTATAACTTGGCTCTCAGCTCAAGCAGGGATTTCTAGGTCAAACCCACTATTCAGCCCATTGCTAGCCAGTGCAGAGCAGTGTGTGCTGGTGTCATGTTTCCATGGTGATGGACCTCACCATTGTTAGGGCCCTGACTCAGAATGAAAAGTGTCAGCTGCTGAGTCTCCAGGACTGGTCTCCATCCTGGTTTCATGCCCCCACCTTCCCTCTGGTAATAGGCATGACAGAAAAGCCAGAACTGATCAGAAATGTGTGTGGGATCATAGCTCCGTTGAAGTGAGGGGTGGGAAGGAGCGAAAAAGACCACTGAGTCACAAGAGAGGTGACCTGCTCAGTTTTGGCAGGCAAACTGAGTATACGGGAGTCTTTTGGCAGTGAATTAATGGAATCGGTGGCTGAAAGATGCTTGGAAAGGGAGCCCTCCCCATCCACGTTTCCCTTTCCATGGAACCCTTGGGGCCTCTTCTAATCTGGAGGCAGCTTTTTGGGACTAGTCAGTGTGTAAGGACTTGGAGGACCCTACAGCCCATCCCTAGGCATCGCGCTACCTTCACCACTGTCCTCAGAAGAGGGGCAACTCCGTTCACATCCCAGGTGTCTCGGCCGTTTCCACCCGCAGCGAATTCAGTCCGTAGGCGGGAAAGGCAGCCAAAAAAGAAAGGGATTTAAAATAGACCCCCTAGAGTGAGCAGCCTGATGACAAATCTCAGGCAGCTGGATCCCAGAGGCGCCTGCTTCCTGGGGCGCATAGCCGCCTGCTGCCTCCTGCATTGTTAGCGTGGGCACAAGGACATTGAAAGCGACTGTGGTCGGGCGGACAGCTGACTGCCTTGGCTCTTGGTACCGAGTGACACAGGATGGAACTGGGCTGTCTCTTGCTACGGCACATTGCTGCCCAAGAGCTAGAGATCTGCAGTCCTTGATCACAGCTTCGCCATCCAGCCCAGGCACATGGACGCCGCAAGTAAATCAGGTTTGAGAATGGGAGACTTTTTTTTTTCCAGGCCTGCCTAGATGCTGCATAGTTAGCTCTTTATCAGCCTCACAAAGTCGCGTAGGATGCTGCTGTGCCTTGCTGCTGAGGTAGCGAAGTTCCTTTCAGAGAGTTTTCTGGGCAGGAGCTTCTGGTCAATTTTCCCCACCCCCACACCGGTTCCCCATTCCCTCCTACCCCTCAGCTGGGTGCTGTTGTGTTTGGATTGTTGCTGATCCTCTGCTAATAAAGCAAATCAGGCAAAAGCGTTTCTCTGGTTTGTAAAGGCTTGATGTTTGGCTCACACAAAGCTCAGTCCATCTAGGGCCCCAGCTCTGTTGGCTGATCCAGGACAGCGGAAAGTGAACACTTTGGACTTGTTGCTGATTATAATGAACAGCGTGAGTGTGGAGCTTGTCAGCCTAGATTGCAGCCGGGGTTGGCTCTAGATCCGTGTCTTGTTTGCAGCAGCTTCGGAGGAAGGCAGGAAAAAAAACCAACAAAATTGAGCCATGGAATTTTCCACTCCCTTTAGAGGGAGTTTCTTCCTAGCCTTTCTCAGTTCATGAACTGAAGCATGAGGATTTATATTTGGGCTTACTGACAAATTTCCGTCAAAACCATTTTTCAGTGGAAAACCGGAGGCTTGACTGGATAACTTTTTTTGTAAAACAGCAAATGGCCAAAATGTTCAGGTTTTGGCCCAGAAATTCCAATTGGAATTGCTGCTTGCATGCCTCTCGGGAATTGTCATTTCAGAGGCTCATGGCCCATCTTATCCTTGGGCCACCCAGCTGCATGGCAGTACATCTAGAGACCAGACCATGGTGTATTTTGGGAGATGTAGTCTGGCCAGAGAGTCCACCCTATCTCCCATAGGCTTTGGGGTGAGCATTTCTGAAACATCAGACTGTTTGGGTTTGGAGCAAAAAATTTAGTTTTCAGCTGACAATTGTCATCGATAAACTGAAAGTATTTGCTATACTGCTGCAGTTTATATTTCTTATCTTTTTTGATCCTATCTAGTGGGTATGTGGAGTTTCTCTTTCTGTATAAAATGAGCCTTGATGATGTTGAGGATGGAAAAATAACTATGTCTGTAGGTCTGAAGTTAAGCTGCAGCAGGAAAAACTGGATTCAGAGACTTTTACGACAGGGCTAATAATGGCAGTTTCCATTAGCAGGAACTGCTTGTGCACATAGATCTGCTACAGTGGCCTGAACACAGTGAAAGGAGCTAATAAGGCCTGAGTTCGGATCCAACCTCTGCCACTGAGTTGTCATGTGGCCTTGGGCAAATCACCTTGCCACTTTTTTGGTGCCTCGCTTTCCCCATCTACAAAATGAGGATGAAGAGACGAAGTTATCTTGCAGGGGACTTGTGGGGATTAATTTGCTAATGTCTGTGAAGTGTGTTTGAACAAGTCCAGCACTAGATAAGGGCTAAGCCTGATTATGCAAATAGAGCTCAGCCCTCTAGATCCTGGCAAGATGCCAGTGCAGCCCCCCTCCTGGTGGGAAAAGCTTGGATACCCCTGAGATGAAAGTACCAAAGAGACTGCCATCCTCCCAGCGTGATGCCTGTGCATTACAGGCAATGTAGGAGGCATGTCTGTCCCAGCAGCAGGGAAGAAGAAGGGGCAGGAGGAAATTATAACTATTGTCTTCTAGGCTTTTTAAGATTGTTGGGAGTTTTTGGACTCCCTTTGGCTCTGTGGAGACGTGATGCAAACGTGTGTGTGCACAGGGCAGCAGGCAATCCTTGTAGAATTCATCAAATCCTTAAAGGAGGCCTGCGGGTGTGTGGGGGTGGGGGGATGCTGACCAGGGTCATGTGGAATTTTATTCTCGGTGGACTGTGAGCCTGCACCTGTCACGCTGGTCTCTGAAGCCCAATAGCAAGGGGCGGTAGGGCCTTCCGCACAGAAGTGATGGATGTGAAACTTACACTCTTTGGTAGCCTTTGGGGGGGCCATGTAATAATGACATAGGATGTTGACGGGGCTACGTGGTGATGAGGTTTCATACCTGCCCTCTGTACTACAATGCCCCTCCGGGGGTGTTGTGCAAACAGAAATACAGTCAAGAAAGTGAGAGGATTTGGGTCATGGAAGCCATCCGAGGGGATTGGGTGTGCTGAACGTTGCCATAAGCCCTATACTGCCAGCTGCGCTGGGGGTGATCCCACTGCACATGCCCGGCCACCCCATAGTTTGCAGTTCAGTGTGTGCCCTGCTCTGCCTGCCAGAGGCTCTTCACCTTCCGTAGCTGCATGCTGGTGGTGGGGGGGAGTGAGTTTGCTCCTGCATTAGCAGGAACTGCTTGTGACACTGGTTGAGAGAGGGAACCTGCCACAACCCTGCTTCAGGGAGAATCACCTTTTTCTGATGTTCAGAGCTGCACAGGAGAGGCAGCTAATTTGCAATGGGCTCTATCAGGGCCCGCTGCCCTGGGCTGCACCCTTTCATCTAGACCGCTCCCTTGTGGGGGGGCTTCCTTGCGGCAAAAAAGTGGAAGCCGCTTTGCTCTACTACAATTGGCCTCGCAGCGCCTGGTGGGTTTCCACTGCAGAAGGTGTGTCGAAGGGTCTCTGCTTAAAAGAGATGCTGTAGAACCCGGGCGGAATCGGTCTAAGAGGGCAAGGGTGAACTGTGTCTGTGTTACGTATGTGTGCAGTGCTTAATACACGGGGCCCCAGATTCCTACTAGCTCTCTAGGTGCTATCCCAATCTGAATAATAATCATAATACATAATTAATGGATATGCTAGGCTCTTAAAAGCAATTTTAAACTGAGCTAATTGAATTCCAGTGTGACCCAGCGGCTGCGGCCAACCATCTGGGGATGTCACAAGATCATGATGCCCCCAGGGCGATCGAGAGGATCTGTTATTCTCGTAAATTTCATTAATGTCCTAAGTTTTTTTTTTCTGATTAATAATCTCTCCCCCCACACGGTGATTGTACCTCAGCTAGTCTCCCTTCCTGCCAGCAAGTCGGGGTGGGGAGTGCGGGGGGACTTTAACTTTTGTCCTGCCTGCTGCTGTTCCTTAAAGGCATTTTAAAATCTTGTCTTTACAAAAGGAAGGTTGTGCCAGGCGACAGGGAAAGCAGTCGACAGAATTATGCTGCGAGTATGAATGGGCTCCTTGTTGCATCTGCCGCTCAGCCTCCTTCCCCAAAATGAATAGCAGCAGTGAATTAAGGCCGCAGCTCAGTTGTACGAGCTCCTCTCCTATGGCTTGGCAGGGCGGGAGGAGGAGGAGATCTGAATTAGACCTAAAAATACTCTGACGTCGCATTTATGGAGATGAGATCATGTATGTCAAGGTGAAGGGGGCCCAGATTCAGAGTGATTGGGGTGATTTGCAGGAAGAGACGCCGAGGTTCCAGACACATGTAGAGCAGAGATCCTCACACTGTGGTCTGTGGACCACCAGTGTTCTGCTGGCTCCATTCAGGTGGTCCACAGATAATTCCCTCTAAAGGGCACACCTTGGCGGGTGCACACGAGAGAATGAAGGGCTGCCCAGCGAATTGGCAGCTCACAGATGTGGCTCCACTAATTCGGTGCCTGGATTCTCCCATGTAAGGTGAGGTGGTGGCCTGGGGGGGGAATCAGGTGTAGGTGGGAGAGGGACAGTGGGGCAAAGTGTGGGAAATAGGAGGCAGGTGGGGTGGGCAGTGGGTGAGAAGAGGGAGTGGAGGGAATGTGGGAAGTACAGGGCTGGTGGCAACCAGATTAAAAGGCAACTTCCTCCCATTCTGGGGCTGAGGCAGGGGAGAAACTCCGTATTGATACGGAAATATGAGTTGTGCGCTTTTATTTGAAAAAACTTAAAAAACAACGAATGGTCCTGCTGTACCTTGAAGACTAACAAAACAAGTAGACGGTATCATGAGCTTTTGTGGGCACAACCCACTTCAGAAGTGTTGTGTTTTAAGTTTTTTCAGTTACAGACTAACATGGTTCCTCTCTGGTGCTTTTATTTATAGAACAAAAAAAGTGTTAATTCTTATTAAAGGGTTTTTTCCCCACATAGCACTTTTATCCAAAGTGCTTTATAATAGCTAGCAAAGAGTACAAACAACATTTGGAAAGATCATTATATGGCCCACCGAGACCCTTCAAGTGGTCTGTGGAAAAAAACGTTTGAGAACCACTGATGTAGAGGAAGGGCATGGGAAGAGGCCCCGAGCCCTGGAGGAATGTTGGGGACTATTGGGGAGCCAGCTTCGTCCCTGGTGTAACTCCTTTGACGTCAAAGGACCAGATCCTCATTTGGTGTAAACGGGTGCCACTCCGTAGCTGGCCCAGGAACTCAGACCATCAGGAATACACATAGTCAATGCAGAGATGAGATAAATCATGTAGCCAAGGTACTAACTTAGAGATCTGAGTCAAGGAGAATTTATTAGGAGGCTTTGAGAGATCACAAGACACCTGTTTCAATGGGAATAGGAAACAAGAATTTATTAAGAGGCTAGATTAAAGGTATTTTGTATTGGAAAGAAAATGAAATCGATAGCTGCCTCCTCCGAAGGAAGAAGCCAGCGAGTGAGGAAGCGAGCAACTGTAAGGAGAATTACAAAAATCAATGCTGGGAAAGGCACCCAGGGGCTCATTTGAAGAGCGTGTAAAAGTCCAAAGTCCGTCACCACCATCAACACTGACTGCACACAGCTGCAGCAAAGAGCTTTCTGAGCTCTGCTACCTTTGGGATTGCAGGTTTCACAGGTGTGATTATTCAAAGCAATGCTGCATGTACTCAGAGGAGATGCATGCAGTGAGCAAATACATTTCAAGAGACAAAAGAGCCCAATGAAATCTTGGAATGCTTGAACCAAGAGCTGGCGTAAGTGGCATATGGACCTCACGAATTTCAGTGCGACCGGAAGCTAGTTCCCATGAGGAGGTGGGGGAATGAGGGCAAAGGATATTGATCTCTTACCTTTCAGAGTTTGAGTGCTTTACAAACTATGTTTACAGCAGCCACCCCGGTATGGCTCAGATGCAGCCTCGGCAGAGGTTGGAAGGATGCAGCAGCTGCATAATACACACAGCACTGCTTAGAAAACCAATTGCAGTGTAGCATACCTAGCACCGGGAATTTTAGGTAGGCGAAATACCCACTCAATAATACCAGTAGCATCTCTTCTCCAAGGATCTCCAAGCACTTTGCAAATATTAATCACTCAAGCCCTGCAGTGCCCTCGTTCAGCAGGGCAGATGGAAATGCAGAGGCACCAAGAAGTGAAGTGACTTGACCAGGGAGGCACAACAAGATATCTCAGTGGCAGAGATGGGACTAGAACCCCTCCCAAGTGTTCAATCGCCCTGTGCACCTGCTATTAGACAACTCATGCTCACCATTGCCAAGAGTGAGCTGAATGATTCCCAACAGAGCCTCTCCTTCCACTGCAAACAGTGAGAGGCCTTTTCTCTATGATCAATTGCTCTGCCATGAGGGATCTAGCAAGGCTGTGGGAACCTGGATATGGAACAGGGCCACATTTCAAGGGCCAGATGATCCTTTATTCCTTGCCAATCATTTTGAAACAGAGCATGAGTCTGTAGTAGTGTACAAGGAAGCAAAGCAGAGCATTGATAAGAGCCAGTGATTACAGCCCAGCAGGTGTGTAATAAACAAGTTGCTGAACAGAAACTTGGAAGTGACTTGCTCTTGGGGAAGTGCAAGGGGAGCCTTTGGGAAATGTCAGCTGGTGCGGAGTGGGGCCCACGTGGGTCAGGGAGCATTTGATGCTCAGTCTCTCTGGCCTACACTGACTTCCAGGTGGCTTCCAGATGAAATGTAAGGCACTGCTATTGCCCTGTTAAAGCTGTAGATGATGTAAGTCCTGGCCCTGCAGAGACACCACCTCACTCCCTGGGATCCCTTCATGTTTGTTGTCTAGTGCTTACACTCCTAGCATCCCCTTTCAAATGGGGAATAGGGTTGCCAGGTGTCTGGTATTGACCTGGACAGTCTGGTATTTTCGCCTCCT
>CM057847.1:177362961-177376303 GCA_030068395.1 Apalone spinifera | reverse complement strand
GACTGACCTGGGCACTTGCTGCCTGTCCCGCGCAGGCTCCCAGCGATGCATGAGCGAGGAGGAGGCTTCCCTTTCTCCTCACACTCAACCGACTGAGGTCTCCCGGTGGCAATCGCGGCCCCGCCTCCCAGTTGGGACTCCCAGCCGCTCCCCCACCCACGCCAGGCTTCTGGCCAGTACGCAGCCGGAAAAATCAGAAAATACCGGACATTGCACATGTCCGGTATTTTTTTTTACCAGACAGAGCGCGCAAATACCGGACACCTGGCAACCCTACGCATCCATCCATCTTGTGCCCGAGGTTGTCAACACAGGGCTGACAAGGGGTCTGGGAGTCAGGTCTGCAGGGTACCACTCCCAGGTCTGGCACTGGGCCTTCAGTGAATTACTTCTCTGCACCTTGCTTCCTCCATCGGTAAAACAGGGATGGCCTTTGTCTAGCTCCCCGACTTACATGGCGCTTGTCACTATAATGGCTAAGCACCTCATGGACTTAATGCATTTATCCTCTCCACACCCCTGGCGGGTAGGGCAACGCTGGTTTCCCCATTATACCAGCACAGAGAGACTGAGTGACTTAGCCAAGGTCCCACATGAAGTCTGTGGAAGAGCAGGGACTTGGTTTCCCAGGTTGGCTCTAGCCGCTGGCCCAGCTTTCTTCTCAAGGCCAGGTCTACACTAGGAGACAAAGTTGAACTGAGATATGGAACTCCAGCTACGAGAAGAGTTGACATACTTAGTTTGAATTTCTGTGGCATCCCCACTGCGACTCGGTAGAGTACCAGAGTCGATGGGGGCACAGTCAGCACTCGATTTAGCGGGTCCTTATTAGACATGCTCAGTCAAATCCCAGGAGATCGATTTCATCAACATCGATCTCCCAGTAAGTGGAGACAAGTAATACTGACCTTGAGGTGTGTAGTGAGGGTTCGTCATTATCTTTAAAGCACAGTGTTGGAGGGGGAAACTCTTCCCTATGTTGTTTCTAGCCATATTGTTGCTTCTTCACTAGATCTGGGCTGAAAGGCCCCCGTTACCCCCAAACAGCCATCAAATTGTAGCATTTGGCCACTGCTGATATGAAAAGCTTGGAATGGGTCACTCTGAAGACAGAGGTGCCGTAATCCGGTGCCAGTCCTCCTCCTCCCCCCTCTCCCCCAGCTATTTCAGCTCTTGCCTGTGAGGTTGTGTGTGTGAATACATTGATGTTTGTGGTTTTAAAATTCTCTTTGGTGACACCTTCAAGTTGCTGACATGCTGCAGAAATGATTAAATGGGTCCACGGTAAGATGCAGATGTCTTCCTTAGCAGTTTAGTTCACTGCAGTGCCAACATTTGCTTAGATTGGCCCTGATCTTGCTCTCCTACATGTGGACTGTTTGAAGAGATAAAGGGGGAGGGGGTAGGAAGAGGCTGCATGCATTGTGGATACTGGGTGCTTGTTTTTCTTTGCAGAGCAGGCATTGTATAATATCTATGGAAACTTCATCTCTTAGTGAACAGAGCTGAATGGGAGTAATGACTGTCAACCATCTAGAGTACAAAGTTTAGACAAACAGAATGTTTTTGACAGGCAGACTGCAAAATCGAGCTCAGGTGGGGATGCATTAATATTGCTGTTTGTCTTTCTGTATGCTAAGATCTTTTCTTGGAGGGCGCAGGAAAGAGGGGAACGAGGCTATGTCTACACTGTAGGCTTTTTGCACAAGAAGCTTTTGTCGGAAGACATCGTCCGCAAAAACTTCTTGTGCAAGAGTACATCCACGCTGCAAAAGCACATTGAAAAATGGACAGATTGGGCCACCAGGGCAACTGTGCTTTTTCCTCTACCCTCTTCTTGCGCAAAAAACCCTTCTTCCCCATCCACACATGCCCTTTTGCGCAAGAGTTCTTGTGCAAAAAGGCATTCTTCCTTGTAGAATGAGGATTACTAATTGCACAAAAACTCCTCTGATCTTTCAGTTTACTTGCACAAAAACACGCTTGAGGTGTGGATGTTCCATGAGTTTTTGCGGAAATATGGCCGGTTTTCTGCAAAAGCTCTGTAGTGTAGATATAGCCTGAGTGACTAAAGTCTAGTGTCTTTCCTGTGGTACAGTAGAAGGTCAAAAGTCTTAAGCAAGTTTGGTTTTGTGGTCTTAGATGGGACCCTGATTAGATTTTGTGGCCTCTTTAGATGGTTCCTGTTTGACCACAATACCCTATGGGATGACCCAGTGCAGTTTAACTGGACCTCAATTCAGGAAATAGCCCGTGCGTCATGAATGATGGATCTGGTGCAAGGTCCCTTTAGCACTGATGCGCTAGTGAAATTGTAATGATGCACATGGGTGAGAGACATTTCCATCAGTATGCCATTGGGACCTCTGGAGGATCAAGAATATATTATAGAGAAGAGTCTGACATTGGCAGAGAGGGGAAGAACTGGATGAACTAATAGATCGGTCCCCGTTCTAAATGTAATGGGTTATATTCTGTTCCATCTGTGGCTGATTCTGTAATTCATGCTGTCAATAGTTAGGGACCAACCAGTCTCTTGACCAATATGGTTGGATAGCAGATGACTTTTTTGCTTGGGTTGGGTAGACCTATGTCTACAAGACAGTGGGCACCTTTTGGAGGAGGCAATCAGATTACACTCCAGCATATGAGTGCCAGACCCAGTGTTCCCGTGCTTCATCTCTTGCCCATTATTTTGTGCAAATAATGATTTTACTTCACTCTGTGTAATGAGTTGCTTGCTCTGTTTCTGATTGGGGCATTTCCTTCTCTGGCATTGGGAGAACCTCTGTGGGGAATACATTGCTGAATCAAGTCCTCGGCTGATGCCTTTTCACTGCCTGCCACCAATGTGTCCTCTTTGCTGAGGACACCCACCTAGGTTCTGATTTTACTTACACTTCTAAATCTGTGGTCGCCCCATGGCTGCGCAACTTGCACTAGAAGAATGTGGCTCTTTGTCCCCCTGTAATGACTAGTCCCCATGAGTGGATAAGAGTCTAATACAGCTAGCAGCAGATGGAGTTACTACTTCAGCTCAAGTGATAGAAGCTCATGCTTTTAGCTTGGAAGGGTTTGGACTCAAACCATGTTGATGACCAAGCATTTGGGTGCTCCCTCGCTCACTTGCCCTCGGGTGACTCTCGTACAATAGGTCTTTGATCCTAGAATTCACTTCCCACTTGGTCCGAGAGAGACCACATTTGTTGATTTCCAGGGCACCTTGCAAGAGCTATGTAGTCTCCAAATTTTATCTGGGGGTGGGAGGTTGGGGAGGGGGAAGGATAAGTGCTGGGGGAGGAGGAGAGAGCAGAGTAGCTTTGGAGAGGAACCAGAGAGGAATGGGAAGAAAAAATGTGGCGTTAAATCAAGGATGGATTAGCGAGGACAAAAAGGGAAAATGTAGAGGAAAGAACTAAATGAGAAGATGGCTGGGTGATGAGGATCATCCGTAATTTTCTCTTGTAACATACACAATTTCATTTGGATCTATTCCCGCATGCACACAAAACCCTCCTCCTACTCTACCATTGACTGCCTTCTCCCATCTCTCCTAGCCCTAATCTCATTGAATCTTCCCCTCCCCCCCTCCCCCCGGATAAAACTTGGAGAATATGTAGCTCTTGCAAGGTGCCCTGGAAATCAATAAATGTGGTCTCTCTCAGACCAAGTGGGAAGTGAATTCTAGGATCAAAGACCTATTGTATGAGAGTCACTCGGGGGAAGTGAGCCAGGGAGCACCCTGAGGACAGCCTGTGTCCTGCTATCATTACACCTGAGCTTTGTCCTCCTCTACCAGGATGGGTGCTTCATTACCTAGCACTGCAAATGCCTCGGTGCTTATTCCCAGCCCTGCTCTCCTGGCTGAAGCAACCATAGCTTTTAGCTTTACCACTTCAGCTGATTGCAGTGAACATGCAGTTGATGAAATTCAGGTACTGGTCCAATCACAGGCATTCCTGCTGGCCGAGGGGAGATTTCCTGGTGGGTGACCTACGGCGCAACCTTCCGCGCCTAACAATGTCAGAGGAGCTCAAGTCACAGTTACCACACAGTCAGAATCCACATTGTGTACATCTGGGGATAACAAACACCTTGGCTTCTCCAGAGTCTCTCTGCAAAGTGTCCTCATCTTGCAATGCAGAACCAAGGGCTAGCAAAGACCTGGCTAGTCTATCCCCTGGGCCAGTGCAGGACTGTGCTCTACAGTATGGACCCTGGTACGTTGTCCTGGCTCATTGTAACACTGTCAAGGGAGGGACATCGCAGTTACCAAGTGCTCTGTGCTTTAGGCCCCATTTAGTCCCTTTGGAGTGGCCCCTCTGGTGACAGGCTTCACTGCTTTCGCCTTCCTCCGGGTGGACCCACACAGCCCTACAACTTGTAGGCTGAGCTTTGAGCTGTAGCCCTCTATTGACCAGCTGTGACTGACCTGACAGGAAGACGCTATCCTCCAGGGAGAGGCCGATCAAAGTGACTCAAAGCATTATTTATGCACGCAGTGCTACATAACAAGCAGGGGGAAAGGTGCAACCAACAAGAGGCCTGTCTGTCCGGGTCTTACCTAAACTTTAGTCTTTCCTTGCAAGTGTTGGGTGTGTTCCCCTCAGCCCAGACACCCGATTCGTGGCCTTGGAGAGACAGGCTGCCCCTGCTGTGTTCTCCCAGCGTGTCTCTGTCAGAGACTCCTCTTCAGCTGGTGCTGCCCACTGCTCCCTACTCCGCAACTCCTTACTTAGCTAGGGTCTTTAGTGGTTTAGTGCCCCTTTGATCCTAGGTGTGGGGAAAATGCAATCTATTCGTCTGTTGGAAGCCAGGCAGGTGGGCATTTCCCAATTAATGGTTCTCACATCATTCCATTAAGGACCCTGGCCATTCTCTCTGGCTTTACATTGTTTCGCTATCCATTCCCCTCCCAGTTCCCTTCTTTGATTTAACTCTATGCAGCCAGGCAGGATCCTATTTAGCACGTAAACTGACAGGCATAGAGTATTCATAAAAACCAGAACAGAGAGCTCCCTCGTGCTCGGCATGGGGCTTCCAGCATTTCCCTTGTCTTCTCAGTCGTGACTTTTTGTGGTGGTGTTACTCTTTGTGATTCATCCCTTTGCAGGCACTCTGGGCTGGGTAATGCTGTGAGGGGTTATTATATTTTTGTGAGCAGGGTATAGGTTTGCTGTCAAACGTGCCTTTCCCTGGAATCGTCTCCTCTGACCTGAGCACATCGTTGGCTCTTGATAAAGGCTACCTGCTGAGGAAGACCTTGGCCCTGTTGCGTTCCTGAGTTGCTTTTCCTTTCTTTTCCAGGCGTGTGCGGCTGCTGTGGCGCTTTGCGGCCCCGTTACAAGAGACTAGTTGACAATATCTTTCCAGAGGATCCGGAGGTAAATGTGCTTCTTCTTTTGCTTGAAACACAACGACTTAGCAGCTTGCTGGCTGGAAACAGATCACAAAAACACCACAGCGAGGCAGACTGGGGGCAGATGTGAAGCGGGGAGCCTGCAGAGCGGGAGTCAGGGATATAGGCTGGAGTGGCCATGCTACTGCTGCAGGAGTGATCTCCCGGCCAATTCACTGAGCATGCCCGGAGACCCCACCTCTCGCCAGGCAGGCTGCTCGCATGGAACTGCCACCAGAACACAGTCAGGCTTCAGGTAGAATTAGAATTTCCCGGCATTCTTTAAAAGTTAGTTTATATCATTTAAATTATGGACAACGGGGGAGGATCAGCTCCATTCATTCCTCTGTTCTGTTCATTCCCTCTGGGGCACCTGGCATTGGCCATTCTCGGGGGACAGGATACTGGGTTTGACCCAGTCTGGCCGTTCTGTTCGGAGTTTTCACATTTCTCCAGTCATTCAGTGATATTCACTTGCATACCAGGAAATGCCCTTGTAGAAGAGGTGACTTTTTTAGGGCTGTACAAGGAGGGTTCCATTTCCTGTAATGTGCCCTTCATTTTTGTTAGAAGCATTTTGTGTTGGTATCAAAACCCTAAGTTCCTTGAGCTGTAATGTCCTCTCTGGTTTCATCTAGACTAGGGTTTAACTAGATTCCCTATCAGCGTGAAGCGGCGAGGGGTCCTGTGGCACCTTATAGACTAACCGAAGTGTTTGGAGCATAAGCTTTCGTGGGCAAAGACCCACTTCGTCAGATGCATCTGACGAAGTGGGTCTTTGCCCACGAAAGCTTATGCTCCAAACACTTCGGTTAGTCTATAAGGTGCCACAGGACCCCTCGCCGCTTCTCCAGATTCAGACTAACACGGCTACCCCTCTGATACTATCAGCGTGAGGTGATGACCACAGCTGTAAATGCTAGTCTAAATGTAACCCCCTTGTTCTATCCCCTCGAATGGCACCAAGACCACTTAGAGATTAATGGCTCTGCTACAGCCTTAGCTAAGACTCAGAGGGCTTTTAGCTCAGGCGCCGAGGCTCATACATTTAGCTCCAGAGATCCCAGGTTCTATCTCGCCCGCCGATAACCGAGGTCTGTCAGTGTTCCATAAACATTCCTCACACATTTGTTTCAAGGCACACGTGCACGTGCTTCAAGCCCCAGCTGAGTCCTGCCACAAAAGTCAGTGGAGGGTGTAGCTTAGCGTTTACGATCACGTTAATTCACTCAAGTTAATTGCAATCGGTTGTGTATCCCTAGCACCACTCAGCCCAGAATTTGGAAGCACTGGACGCTAATGACTTGTCTTGAACTCACTCAGTGGCAGAGCCATAAAGGGAAGGAACCTTGCTCCCAGGACTGTCCTAAACAGTAGACTGCAGAGCTGGGAATACACGTCCCTGCCAGTTCCCACATTCTGTCACAAGTCTTAGTTTGACATCAGCTTCACTTTGTGTGTGGCACTCGGTGTGTGCTTCTCAGACTTGGAGGAGAGCCCCGTGTAAGCTCGAAAGCTTGTCTCTCTCTCACAGAAGTTGGTCCAATAAAAGATATTTCCTCCCTCACCTTGTCTCTCTGACGTCTACGTCATTCCCATGGCTGATGTCACAGGTGGATGGGTGAGAACATAAACAGGGATGCAGGAGCAGCAGCACTGCCAGAAGCAAGACTCTTGTTTTCATGCTGCAGTCCTTGGCAATACAGAAGAAGGGGGGCGGGGAGGAATGTTGCAAACATCTCACATGGGAACAGAATGATTTCTCAAGAAAACTGTTTTTTCAAGCTTTTCATGACACATAAGCAGCTCTCGGGGATAATTACCTGCCCACTCAGTGAAAGTGTCAATCCCCCCAGCTCTCTTTGAAGATGCTGTCATCGTCCTGGAAAGAGATTTTTTTATCTTAACAAGTTTGCGCCTTGGTATAAGGAAGAACTGACTAGAACAGCTCCCTTAGTATGTTCCAGTATAATTGTGTCTGGAGGAATAGATGAGATTTCCTTTTCCCTAAAGAGATGCTCTGCTGTTGGGGCTATAAAATAGATGCATAATAAATGCCGCGGATGGTTGGGAAAACAAGATACAAGCTAGCAACATCCCTGTGAAAATGACAGTGGTCACGTGTATGCAAATCCCACCAGACACGAGTAGGAATTGAACTTGGGATGCGTGATGGGTGGTCTCTTAACAGGACGGTGGCAACATCTTCAAAGACAGGTGATTATCCCAGGTTGCTTATGCTACCCCAGCAGGTATAAACTACCCAAGGTGTGCAAGGCAGGGTCAGGCCGGGTGTCTTTGACCTTTGTGGCTAAAGTTCACTTGGTTCTAAAGATCATCTTAGGAAGACGACGAAAGGGTGAGATGTTGCATTTTGACATCGTTCTCCTGACTTACAGCCCCTGAGTGCAGCTCTGAGTTGCTGCCATCCCGGCAAAAAACGGGTGGCTTGCTACAGCTGGAGATAAAGCTTGAGGGCAAAAGGGGCATCCGCTGAGGTGATATATAACACGTGGGCTGTGCTTCTTTAAATAGCGGGAAATGAACTGCACTCTGATGCAAGCTGGCGGGTTGGCAGCCCCAGAGGCAGATCTCTGTTTATTCCCAGCCTGGGTTCCTCAGCCATCGCTTCCTCAGCTCTATGCTTCGGGCATGTCCCTGAGAGCTCCCCATGCAGGGTCGTTCAGCCTTTGTCAAGTCAGTCCTTTGACTCTGGGCCGAGGCTTGTGCCAGCTGCAAAGCAGATGCTGGGAATGGCAATGACTCCTCCACGCGTTTCACATATGCTGCCCGACAACAGATATTTAAATGCTAATGGATACTGACTGCTGACTGGGGGGTTCTGGCACCTTCCTCTGAATCATCAAGAATCTGGCCAGCATCAGAGATATGAGAGGCTAATTGACTAACTGGACAATTGGCCTAACCCACTATAGCAATTCGTGTGACATCGGATGCTGCTGATTTCAACCTGGAGGCTGAAAGCTCCAAAGCCCTTTCCCTGTGCTGCTCGCTGAGAATGGCCTTTCAAAATGCAAAGGAGCTCAAACCCCATGTCGGTCTGTTTTTCCAGGATGGGCTGGTAAAAACCAATATGGAGAAACTGACCTTCTATGCGTTGTCTGCACCGGAGAAGCTGGACCGCATCGGCGCGTACCTTTCGGAGAGACTGATCAGAGATGTGGGCAGGCACCGATATGGGTAAGGGGAAACGTAATGCTGACTCCCAGCAATTTGTTGTGTTGTGTGTATGTGTGTGTGTAATGTTGGGTGGGCTAGATGTCACTTTGTTGCCCTTCTCCGGTGCCTTTGAAAATCCTAACTCCCATAGAAATTACCCGGAGACCCAGAGTGCAGTCTCTAAGGATTTTCAGCAAGGATTGCACAGGATTCAAGTCCCAAAAGGAACTAAAGAAATGAATTTAATTAAATAACTTTATAAAATCTTATGATGAGGAAACAAAGAATAGGCTAATTTTTACAATATAAAGCAGCTATTTTATAACCCACAGACATTATCTTCACAGGTACAATAAACATAAATAAAGAGACAACCAAAAGTGAAATGTGAACAGTTCAGTCCACGCAAAACACAGTAAGAAGAAACTGAGAGATCCCAAAAGCTGAGGTTTAATTCACCTAAGTCTCAGTTAGTGTCTTTGATCACAATTTGCTGAGTCTGAAACATCTTCCTTCCACTTGCTTGTAGGAATCCTCAGTTGGAATTCAGGCAGCCTCTTCCTCTGCTGTGTATCATGGCTAGACAGCCAGCTAGCTGGTTAAGTCACAAGTATATGGATTTAAAGAAAATACAAAAAAATACACAACTGAGAATTACAAAATAGAAATGACTCTTTCTCCATTATTACATTTAAAAAAAAGCTGATAAATCACATTAGTTAAGAAAGTTAACTAGTAGTTTGGCTAAAATCAAAACAACATTCAAAGTATACAACTAAAACAGAAGTCATTTTCCCTTCCAGTTTCCTTTTGTTATAATTAACATAGCCCATGTTTCTGTTAGGTTATGTCTACACTGCAGATTCTCTAGGTATTCCAAAATAGCTATTTCACGTCTTTTGAGCGCGTCCGTTATTTTGAAATATAACTGGCTCACTATTCTGACGTCCCTGTAAACCTCATTCCACGAGGAGCAAGGGACGTTTCGGAATAGCGCTTTGTTTCGAAATACATGCTGTGTAGACAGCGCCAACATTTGAAATAAGCTATTTCGAAATTAACCCTAAGCTATGCAATTTGCGTCGCTTATTTCGAGCTCTGGGTGCAGTGCAGACGCACCCTTAGAGGGTTAACCTCATCACTACCTGCTGCAAAGGGCTTCAGAGTGCGGGACAACAGCTTGATTTCTGCTCCTGAGCTCAGCTTCTTCCAGCCCACACAGGGCACATGGCCCTTAGAAAAGCAGCTGCCCTGCTTGCTGACCAGTGGAGTCTGACCCCACCAAGAGAGACAGACCCTATTGGAGCAGACCCCAAACTACCACACCCAACTCCAGAAGCTTCTGGATGTGGAGTGCTCAATCCACCTTGCAACAATAACCCAGACACAACCCACTCCTACCCCCTCCCCCACTGGGTCTCTTAAAGAGAGATCTCCCTCTTAGGGATATGGGGTACATGTGCATAGAGAGCGAGTGCCCAAAATGTCCGGGAAAAGGTCCAGGTGAAGACTGAATGAAGCTAATGGGATGAATTGGTGCACTAAGCACCAAAATACACATATGTCCTAGGGGACGCCAAAACGGTTGTGTTCTTTGTTACTTCGGCAGCTACACACCCCCCCCCATAAATGACACCTAGACAACAGTATCTTTGAGTTTCTGGTCTCACACCACAGTGCTGTTCTCCTCTGCACATATGTGTATGTGGAGTCACACCAAGCTCAAAGGCCCCCATTCATCCATGCAGATAGAATTCCGACACACCTCTCCCTGTAGTAGCTAGAAGCTGTTAGAGGCTCGCTGCAGCTACTTCTTATCCAAAGTCACCCATAGCATTGAGGGGCAGGACTGCAAAACATAGCTGATTCCTGTCCCCCTTGCAAGAGCACTGTGTTTGGACAGGCTCAGGGATTTTGTAGGTTGGTGAGTGACTTGATGGAGGATTACACCACAGGACTCTGCTTAGGGAAGAGGTTACAAGTATCTTAGTTTTTATTTGAAAAAAAGTCTCCTGATTTCTAGTTTATCCTAAATCTTGGGGACCTGTGCTCTCTGGAGAAAATATTAATGACATTTGTATGACCCTGCTATTTTGTTACTAATTTTCTGATAAAAAAATATGCAAGAACTAAAAATAGAATTCCAAAACTTTGCTTATTTATTTGGGTACCTATTGAATTAAAAATCATGATCTTTTAAGAGCTCTGCCAAAGTTTCAGGATCCTGTAAGGGCTCCGTGGCTGAAAAAGTTTGAGAAACCCTGGTCTAGTCTGCCCTCCTGTGTAACATAGGCCAGAGACCTGCCCTGAAATAACCCTATTTGAATTAGATTTAGAAAAACATACACTCCTGATCTGAAAAAATCATGGAGAATGCCGCTGTTGTTGGCAATGGTTAACTGCCCTCACGCTTAAAAATGTGCACCTTGTTTCTGGTCTGAAGCCTCAACTTCCAGCTATTAGATCTTGTCATGCCTTTTAAAGGACCCTCTGGTAAACAATTTCTGTTCCCCAGTTATGTACTTATAGACTTCGCTTTGTGGAGCTAAATAGATTGAGCTCCTTGAATCTATAACCACTATAAGGCATTTTCTAATCCTTTAATCGTCCGTGGGGCCCATAGACTGTTTCTGTTGAGACTCTTCCTTTGCCCACGAGGCTCTTCCTTTGCCGACGTGCCTCTGTGCAGATGGAATTCCTTCTGATGGTCTCCTTGGTCCGTGTGGAATTCCTCATGAATCATACCAAACCACACTGCCTCTTCACCTGTGCACAACACAGGTCAATTCCCATCAAAATCAATGCTTAATAAAGCTATAGGGATGGCTTCTCCACTTCCTAGCCCCTTGGGTAACCATCTACCACTTTGCAAAGTGCATGTATACGGCTGCTACCAGTGTAAGGCAGGAGCACAAGGTAATATTTTATGCTTGCTTTGCACTGGCAGAAATGAGGAGGCAAGGGACGAGAAAGAGGAGGAGACAGCCCCCAATTTTCTTTTAACATAACCATTGTATTAGCAGGAGGGTTGTAAGCAGGACGTGAGAAGTAATTCTTCCACTCTGCTCGGCACCAGTTATGCCTCAGCTGGGGCACTGTCATTTCAGGGTGCCACATTTCAGGAAAGATGTGGACAAGGTCCAGAGAAGAGCAACAAAAAATATATCTATATTAAAAAATAAAAAACATGACCCACGTGGGAAGATTAAAAAAAATTGGATTTGTTTAGACTGGATAAGAGAAGACTGAGGGGGAACATAACAGTTTTCAAGTACCGAAAAGGGTGTTAGAAAGAGATGTAGGATAAATTGTTCTCCTTAGCCGCTGAAGACAGGACAAAAAGCAATGGGTTTAAATTGTTGCTAGGGAAATTTAGGTTGGACATTAGGAAAAGCTTCCTGATTGTTGGGGTAGTTAAGCACTGGCATAAATTACCTTGGCAGGGTGTGCAATCTTCTGGAAGGTTTTTAAGAACACGTTCCATAAATACCTGTCAGGGATGGCCTAGATATTACATAGTCCCACTTCAATGCGGAGACCGCACTAGATAACGTATTGCAGTTCCTTCCAGTCCTACGTTTATGTGGTTCAATGTTTGTAAGATCCCCTCCCTGGTACCATTTATTACCTTGTTATAGGGCTCAGATCTCTGTCTGGGGCAATACCGAATGATGCCATATTTAAGGAAGAGAAGCTGTATTTCATTTATTTCCTTTATGCTGCAATTTTTTGGCTCAGCCTGGGCTGGATTCTGTATTCTCTTTCTCCGTTTTTATCCATCTATCTTTTATGTAGTGCCGTGTCTGGGACTTGCGTTGTTTACAAAAGACATCCCTTTGGGAGCAGAGCAGTTGCTAAAACTAGACAGCCGCTCTGATTAGAGATACCGAGTGCTGGAAGAGTGCAGAAGGAATTGCGCTTTGAAATAACGGAGAGATTGGGTCTCTTTGTCTCAGGAACAAAGACAAGACTGACAAATGTGTCTTCCCGTGTCAGTGCAGTGGGAACTGCAGTGCAGTTTGGCTTTCATCTTCTGGTGAAGACGAGGCAGAGAGGTGCTCCTAAGGAGTGAAAAAGTTGAAAAACTTTCAAAGCCTGTTATGCTTTAACCATCATCAGGGCTGACAAGGCACCTCAAAGATCTGCCTGATGTTATATCTTGTAAGCGGCGGCTAACAGGACTCTGCATGCTACACAAAGTAAAGACGAGAAAAGAGTTCGATAGCTGATGCTAGGCTTTTTTTGGTCTGCGCCCCCTCTTGCCCTGCGTGGAATTGACTCGGTCCATCAGTTAATTCCCTGCGGAAGGGCAGATCTCAAATCTTTCTCTAATCCCTGAAATCAAGCTCACCAGTTGGAATTGATGTGCTTCTTCAGACCAGAATCCTGCTGTGATCTAAACTCAAAAGCAATGAATTGCCAGTCTGGAATAAACAGCCAGAGGAGGTCGGCAGAGCTGGTGACCTCTGACACCTGTGATCCGATTTGCTTGCACTTGTATTTTCTTTAATTGTCTAGAGATTGCTTAGTGTTTTGAGTTCACCTGCAATTGAACCCAGCTGTTACTAGCAGATAGCAGGTGTTGATCACATACCAGGACTTCACGAGCCCCATTTGTTCCTTTAGGAAACCCCATGTTCAGTTGTTCCCAAAATGGACTTTCAAATATTGCAGTATATGGTTCAGGACACTCTTTTTGAAATTTACACACATGGACTCGGTCCCACTGCATTCCACACCAGTGTGAACAGGGCTCAGTCCCAC
>CM057847.1:177318985-177356001 GCA_030068395.1 Apalone spinifera | reverse complement strand
AAAAGCCCCAAATGACAAGACTTGTAATGCAGTCACAAGAGTCGGTAAGGTGGTTAGGTACCTAGAGCCTCTGGAAATCAGGCTCAAGATGTAAAAAGCTGGGCATCCAGAAAATCCACGCCCATGAATGGGCTCAGAAGTCAGATATAGTGAAGGGAGACTCTTTAGTCTCCCTGGCTGATGCTGCTGGTCTCACATTGCTATATCAAGCATGGGTAGGACATTGGAGATCTGGCTTCTGTCCCAGCTCTGCTACAGATTCCCTGTGTGACCTTGGCCTAGTTAAGTCTCTGTGCCTCCCTCTCTGTGCAAGGGGGCTAATAATGTCAGAAGAAGTTGCAAGGGACAATGGTGCAGAGTATGATGTGGTCCTCTCTCTCTGGGCCCGGCTGCCCATGCTTAGTGGAGCCTTTTGCATGTGAAGGCAGCCCCTGCCTGTGGATAGGGATGGAGCAGCCCCCTGCTTGGTGGGGAGCTGCTTCAGCCCCCTACTGGTTAGTTATTTACAGCCCTACTTTCCACGAGGGATATTAAAAAGCAGTAACTTAGGTAACCGTGTAACTGCTGAAAATCTCAGCAGTTACGCGCTATGGACTATGCAGTATACAGCTTATGCCGCAGAGCCCACAGTGCAGCTGGCTCCCTAGGAGCAGAGCTGGCAGCCAGTGTGTGCCAGGAGCCAGCTTGCAGTTGCTGGCCCTGCTCCTGGGGAGCTGGCTGCGCTGCGGGCTCTGAAGCATAAGATTTATACCACAGAACCCACCACACTGGGCGGGCAGCTGGCTATCTGGGAGCTGGTACATGCTGGAAGCCGGCTTTTAAGCCGGCCCCCAGTGTGCAACGGCTCCTGCCTGCTGCCTCCCTCCCCCCATGCTGCAGGCTCTGATACAGAGCCAGCAGTGTGGGGTGGCAGCCAGCTCCCGGGTAGCACAGCTGGGAGCCTGCGTGTAACCATTACAGTAACCGATAACCGTTTAAACGGTTATACGATTACATCCCTACTTCCCACCCAATTACTACATATAAACCTGCTTAACTTACAATGACTGCAAGTGTAAGGTAGTAAGGTTACAAAAGGAAAGCACTTCTGAATTCAGTAGGAATTTTGGAAGTGCACAGAGCACAGGACTGGTTCCTGCATGGCTACCGAACTTCAGTACCGTGTAATAGTTTTCAATGTGTGTGATTGGAGGATATCTGGATCCATATTAAGACTGTCCCACATAATGAGGAAAAGTTGAGGTGCCTTTGTTGTTCTTTTGTTCCACTCTTTGTTTCTGTGAGGGAATCACCAATGCGATATTACCGTTTTCTTTTTAAAAGAAGAAAACTTAAAAAAACTCAAACTGTAATGGCGGTTGAAAATATCAACCCCAGTCCTACTTAGCCTGGGAAGATGCCGGCATTTGTTGCTCCATTTTATCCTACTTTTTCTACAACAACTTACAGTAGATCAGTATTGGATTAATGGTGTAACAGCAGCCCAAATTAAACCTTAGCGCTTCAGTTCAAATCTGGAAGGCAGGTGCTAGATTCCCTTTCTGAGTATTAGATAAATCTGGAAAGGTATAAGATTGTCAGATGGTTTCAACAAAAATAAAGGACACACTTGACATTACATCACAGTCTACATGACACCTTATTTAGAAAATACCGGACATTTGTATTTTCTCATTTATATTTTCTCAATTTGTTTCCCGAACAGAAAGCTCAGCTACTGGACTGTCCGGTTCAAAACTGGACAACGGGCAACCCTAGAAAGGAAAAGTCCATTGCTGCTTCCGCGGCTATGGAAATTGAGTCAGATTCTTCTGGTGGGCCTGCTGTTGTACCTAACACTGCCCTAGTAGAGCCTTCCTCCCTTAGTTATCATGTTCACCTCTCCTGTTGTCCTGTAGCACCTTAGACACTAACAAAAAAAATATAGATAGTATCATGAGCTTTCGTGGCCACTTAGTGCCCTCGAAAGCTCATGAGATACTATCTATATTTTTGGTTAGTGTTTAAGGTGCTACAGGACCACTCGTTGGTCTTAAAGTTTTTTTTTAAAGTTACAGACTAACACGGCTACCCTCTGACACCTCTCCTGTTGGCTGGGGTCCACACACCACTTGCTTGGCTTCAGACAGAGGTGCAGAGTCCACCCAGTTCCTTTTGACTGAGGCCACGAGCTTCCCTAATCCAGGCTGGGGAAGGCTTCTGTGGGTGAGATCTGGGCCGAAGCTGCCTCCTCCCCTGTGCACACCTGTTCCCCGCTTGCAGCACCACCCCTTCCAGCAGCCAGCTCTCCATTCCCAGCAAGTGCTGGGCAAGGCTCTCTCCGCTTCCCCCTCTCTTTCCTCTTGCTAGCGGCCCAGGGAATGCTGGGGAACGTAGTCCCTTCCCAGCGCCAGGCCCAGCTCTCTAGGCAGAGAGCTGGCCAAGGAACTACAACTCCCAAGGACGTGGGGCTCCCATCCTTCTCTGCAGGCTCCCAGGGCACAAGGCAGTGGGGAAGAAATGAGCATTCTGGGCCCCGGCTGAGCGTGGGCCTGGCGCCGCAGAGCCCCGGGTGCCATGGTAAATCCACTCCCAGAGCACCAGCTCTCTGGGCAAAGGCTGAACCATGTGTAGCCCCAGGTGCATCGGCAGCCTCCTGGAAGGGGTGGAGCCTCAGGCCAAAGGGGCGGGGCTGGGTGCTGCCAAGAGCATAGCCCCAGCCCTCAGAGCCGTGCGTGGTGCAGGGCGCTCTGCCGGAGATTTAAAGCCCCAGCCCTTTGAAGCTCTGGGCCCTGGGGACAATTGCCCCTTCTCTTCCCCCCCTCTCTCCTTGGTCAGTGGGCCTGTGTAACCCCAAGGCTCTGAGACTACAAGGGAGAGTGGAGTCTGCTCCACAGCCTTAGCTGAGAGCCAGCTGGTGTGTAGCTTGTGTGGCAGGGGCTCATGGCTTTAGCCCCTAAGGTCCCAGGTTCAGTCCCTCTCCTGACGACCGAGGTCTGTTGGCCTTACCCATGGAAGGAAGCTGTACACAGCAGATGCTTAAAAGCGGCTTTTCATTCAGTTCATAGGCATGCAGAGAGCCTTGCGAGCTGGAGCAAGGCTCCCAAAGCTGCTATGGCTTGCCGGCCTGAGGGCCTCCCTTCCTTCTAATTGTACAGCTCCAGGGCAGAGTCCAGCTGCGAGTCATAGGAGCAGGATGGACACTCGCATAGAAAGCTCAGCTGCCAGGATGAAGACTCCTTTTGCTCTAGTAACTAGCAGGCTCACCATGGGCAACGCTCCTCCCCCCCATCCTTAACTAGTGTTACCCAGTGCTGAGAAGCTGGGCTCTTCGGTTCTTTTCCTTTCTTTCCTCCCGACTTGCTGTGCGGCCTTGGTCAGTCACGGCACTGCTCTGTGCCTCAGTTTCCCCTCCACTGTAGCGTAGGGATCATCTTGTTGCTCAGCCTTGCAAAGCGCTTTGAGATTTGGGATGAATATTGAACGCTCGCCGGGAGCAATTTTGAACAGCCGGCGAACTTTGTATAAATCGTGCTGGGTCCAGGTGCCATTTGTCAGGAGATGAAGGGACTGAATTAGACAGCGAGTTCATTTGCAAGAAATAATTGTGATGACAGCGACAGCTGTCGTTACCCCCATTCGACAGATGGGAAAACTAAGGCACAGAGTGGTAAAATGACTTCTCCGAACCACATGAGGCAGAGGTGACAATCCCCCCCGCTCTAACTACTACATAGCGCTGCCTCCAGCTGTGTAACTGCTCTTCATGCCTGCGTTTGGTGGGATAACTAGAACTCCTTAGGAGTTGCTTCATTTCTCTGGAGCACTAGGTTTATGTGATGATTAGGCTTTTGAGGACCTGAGAGACCTCTGGGAACGTGTTTGGATGGCTTCAGCATAGCTAGTTATAAACATTTAGGCAGCTGGGACTCTGTTTTCAGCTCTTCAGTTCCAGCTCTTTTGGATGCATCTCAGAGTTCCTAGCTTGAGGCATGGGTGCTGTAATAGACAACCTTCTGGCTGGCTGGGGAACCTCGCTCCTAGGTTATGGCCACCAGCTGGCAGGTAGGACAGCCCTGTGTTGTGTTTTGCCTCTTACTCTCCGCAGAGAACAACGTGGGTTATAAATATCACCGCACCAAAACCAGAGGCAGAGTCAAAAGCTTTCACACCGGGTTCTTCAGTGACGTTAATTGTTCTAAATTGAAAGTGAAGGGTAACTGTCATGGCGCATCCGTCAGCAGAGATATTAATCCACAGACATCAGAGAAGCAAGATCATCGATCTGTCAAGGGAAGTTAGCATAAGGCTGCTGTTGGCAGGCTCAAGTGGCATTGCGGTGCTGTCTCCTACTGTAACAACTCAGCTGTTAACCTGCAGCCCCCTCCTTCAATAGCCACTTGGCTTGGAACTTTATGTTGGCACCAAGGATAGAATCTGTATTCTCCTGGTTGTGAAGCGTGTATCCGTTCATGGAAAAAAGACTCTCCACTTGCTGTCTAGGGACTGTGACACACAGTTGAGCCATTCTGGATCTGTCCAGTAAAGGGAAATGGTCTCTCCCATCAATCTCCTGCACAGTTCATTCTGATACACTGTATTATAGAGAACTCTATGAATTGTAATTACTTCACTTCCTTGCCTCCCTTCCTCTGGGGAGTCCTTCTGCAAGCAGGAAAGCTGAAACCCAGAGAGGTTGAGTTTTTCTGTAGCCTTCAGAAGGAGTCTGGGGTGGAGCTGGGATTAGAACTTAGAAGCTCCTGGATTCCAGTCTAGTACATAAAAGCACCTGGCAACGCTGCATCCAAACATTCCTTAACCGTTAGCAGTTCTGATAAATGAGAGGATGGAGCCCAGCCATGCTGCTGCTCAGGGACCCCTTGTTCCAGGGAAGGACAGTAAAAGGACATTTCCTCGAACGAAGGTGAATGAGACAAATCGTGTGGCTCTTGGAGGCTGAGGTGCCTGTCAAGTGTATTTACCTGTGAGGGTGTCAGCTCTCAGCCCCTGCCCAGGTGCTGCACAGGCAACGAGGCAGAAAGGAAGTGAGAGGAGACAGGTGTATTTTGTTTTGTAGAGGAGACAGACGTATTTCAGTTTGTGGAGCAGACAGACGTTTTGTGAAAGGAGACGTATTTCGGTTTGTGGAGGAGACAGACATTTGTGAGAGGAGACATATTTCAATTTGTGGAGGAGACAGACGTTTGTGAGAGGAGACGTATTTCAGTTTGTGGAGGAGACAGACTTTGTGAGAGGAGACAGACGTATTTCAGTTTGTGAGAGGAGACAGACATTTGTGAGAGGAGACAGACGTATTTCAGTTTGTGGAGGAGACAGACGTTTGTGAGAGGAGACGTATTTTGGTTTGTGAGAGGAGACAAATGTTTATGAATGGAAACAGACATATTTTGGCTTGTGGAGGAGACAGACGTTTGTGAGAGGAGACGTATTTTGGTTTGTGAGAGGAGACGTATTTTGGCTTGTGAGAAGAGACAGACATTTATGAGAGGAGACGTATTTTGGTTTGTGAGAGGAGACGTATTTTGGCTTGTGAGAGGAGACAGACGTTTGTGAGAGGAGACGTATTTTGGTTTGTGAGAGGAGAAGAGGAGACGTATTTTGGCTTGTGGAGGAGACAGACGTTTGTGAGAGGAGACAGACGTTTGTGAGAGGAGACGGATGTATTTTGGTTTGTGGACTGCCCGGAGCATGGTGATTTTAATGGGAGTTGCTTTTTCACGCCAACTTGCGTCCGCGTGGGGGAGCATATGTTCAGTTTGCTGGAAGACTGGAGGTGACAATCATTGGCTGCTGGGCTCCCGAACTTTCATTCCAATGCTCTCCCTGTGCTGATCCAACCCTCCTCTGTGCTGAGTGCTCTGGAGGCTCAGCGAAGCCAACAGGGAGCCATGCGGGGATAAACTGGGTCTGTCTCAATCCAGTTCCCCTGCCAGACGCCTTGGGGACAGAGCAGCCTAGGATGGAGTCGCAGAAATTCTGCAACGCCAAGTGGCGCCCTGCCACCTCTGGAAGGGGGCCAGGCACTGGGGGAGAAAGCTGCCCTCCTCAGCCTTTCAAATGAGACAGATGCCCCAGTAGGCTGGAGGCTGATTGTATTTGGGAAGCCTGGAATCACTACTGGACGGTGACCTACGAAACCCTGTTCCCGCCAGTTGATTTAATGATGGATTTCAAGGATGCCCCTGGTCGGGGATTAATTTGGGAGAGTAAAGGGGAGTTGTAAACCCTGGGGAGCGTGAGGAATGCCTGTCCTAAGGCACTTTGAAAAACACTGGGCTCAAGGGAAATTCACTGCTGCATAGCGGGGCTGGATTGTCATGTCTGCCATCGGGAGGATCGGGGCTGCTCTTGGTTATGCTGCTTGCAGGCTCGGGAAATGGGTACCGGTAATGAGATGCTTCCTCCCACATCTGCTAAGCAGAAACGTGCCTCCAGGTGCATGCTTAATTAAAGAGTATTGTCGCAAACAATCCCTCCGTAATGGAGCTCGTGGTGGAGGCGTGAGGATGCTGTTTATAGATAGCCAGGCTGAGTCATGCCTGTGAAATCTCGTCTTAGAAATGTCTCCTCTGCTGTGAGTCACCCGTCAATAATCCCCAATACTGATAATTCAAACACGCTCCCAGTGGGCGGGCGTGTGTCTTGTTCCACATCTGTCTCTGATGTGCTCATCTCAGGGCTTCTAGCACACATCTCTGCTAGTCCTGCTGTTACTATCTCCCTGGTTCTGAGAGCTGTCCAGGAAGGAGGCAAGGTCTCTGCCACAAACAGCTTACAGTCTATGGTCCCCATCCTTTGGAGGCATCCGTTTGCCCATGCAGGTCCTGCATCCTTGGGGAGGTTGTGTAGTGTAGAAATTAGGCTCAGACAAACGGTGGGATATGATAGAAATCTATAAAATCATGACTGGTAGGGAAAAAGTAAGTAAGGAAAATACTTGGTCTCATAATATAATAACTAGAGATCAACAAATTAAATTAATAGGTAGCAGGTTTAAAACAAACAAAAGGAAGTTTTTCTTCATGCAGCGCACAATCAACCTATGGAACTCCTTGCCAGAGGATGTTGTGAAGACCAGGACTTTAACAGGATTCGAAAAAGAGCTAGATAAATTCATGGAGGTTAGTTCCATGAATGGCTATTAGCCAGGATGGGTCGGAATGGTGTCCCTAGCCTCTGTTTGTCTGGAAATGGATGACAGGAGAGGGATCACGTGATGATTACCTGTTGTGTTCACTCCCTCTGGGGCATCTGGCATTGGCCACTGTCAGCAGACAGGACACTGGGCTAGATGGACCTTTGGTCTGACCCAGTATGGCCATTCTTATGTATATGCCCCAACCACCCTGCCATCCACACACAGAGTCCTATGACATGTTGCCAGCATTTCTCTTTGTGTAACCCACACACCTCCTCCTCCTCCTCGCCTCTTTTGCAGATTCAGACTAACACGGCTACCTCTCTGATACGCCACATACCTAGTGTGGTTACTGAGCAATGCAAGTGGTACCTAGACCACAGCAACAGTTAAGACCAAGAGACCTTTACAGCATGGGCTGGGAGCCAGCTGGCTTTTAGCTCAGAGGGTAGAAGCTCCTATATTCAACTCCCGAGGTCCTAGGTTCAAATCTGCCTGCTGGTGTTACAGGGGATTGCTAGCCTGGGCTACAGATACCAACCAATATCCCAACCTGCCTTTGCAGTGAGGATGTATAAGCTAAAGCACGGTTGTGGTGCTTGAATCCACCAGAGCTATCCCATAATTCCCAGGGCCTGCGTGCGTGTTCAGCCCTCCTAGGTTCCAACTTGCTTCCTCTGTGTCGGTTGAACTTGCAGCTGCTTGGTGTTTAACCCTTTATTGTGTGTGGCCTGCTCAGGTTTACCGTACGACTCTGGTGCCACTCTGCCTAAGCAGGTCTTGTCTCGGGACTCGGAGGCTCTAGGATTCAGCGGAGATGTATGTGAGTCCCGTGATGGGTGGCACTTGGTGCTGTACATAACTGTTTGAGCCTCCGGAAGTGTGCAGTGTTGTTCAGATGCATGCCTGACACTTCCAATGGATGTTGGGGGTTATAGCATGAGTTTGGGGCGATGGGCGTGGGAAAGGCGCTGGAACGAGGCTGCTGCATCCTGGGTCGTGAAGTGGTTTCCATCTCATGTCCAGGGTTTGCCATTTGCTTCACTAGCTCTCAGCGCCCCCACTCTAGAAATTGTTCCAGCGTTGGGGTCGAGAGGAACCCTGCAGCGATTTCCCAGGATGGCCACCCTGTGACATAAGGGAGGATTGTTGTCCCTGTATGACAGGTGGAGACACTGACACAGAGCGGGGAAATGACCTGCGCAGCCTCCGCAACTGAAAATTAGAACCCAGGAATCCTGGTGGCCCCACCCACTCTAATGGTGAGCCCAAAAGTCCTGGGGACACAACCTACTCTAATTGTGAATGCTGGTTAAAAAACAACAACACAGCCCTCACTGAAGTTAGTTCCTGGAGTTCTTAATAATTTAAGCCATAAATGTCCAACGTCTGTCCGAGCTGATGCTTTGGTTGTCTCTGGCTTCTCCTGCTTTGGAAGTCTTGGAAGTGTGCACAGCTGGCGCCAGACCCACTCTGAGCCCAGAGACACTGCTGGGTGTTTTCAGATATGCTTCAGTCTACTTACAGTAGGGAAAGAGCATCATTAAAAACCACAGGTCCCTCTGCTCTCTCGATGGTTTGATCCTGGGTCTCTGATAGAGTTAATCAGGGACTGATAATAGCTAATGGAGCCTTTCATCTACAGGTCACTAGCTCCAATTCATCTCGGGTCAGCAGGAGCGCAAAGCAGTTCTGGTCTGATGACTGTGTAGCGCGCTGTTTGTCTTCGTCTAGTTCCTTATGGACAGATGCTGCTGTCCCAAATTGTTATGTGTATTAAGGTAGCATCCATCTGATCCAGATCCCATTGTGCTAGATGCTGCCCAAACAGGGTACGTCTAGACTGCGAGGATCTATTGGAAAAAGATATGCAAAATGCGGAGCTGTACTATTGTTGGAAGAGGCTTTTCCGAAATTTGGCCCATCTAGACTGGGCCCCCTTCTTCCTCGTGGAATGAGGAACACGGGGGCTTCCGAAAAAGCAGGTTTGCTCTTCTGCAAAAAAAAAAAAAAAAAAGCGGAAGAGCAAAAGCATTTCGTGGACGTGGTGGTGTTTTTTCAGGATACCTCTGGTATCCCAAAACCCCCGCAGTCTAGCCGTACCCACACAGGCTGTCTCTGCTTTTCTTCTCAGCCCTCAGCAGGCAGAGCAGGGGAGTCACGGACTGAGTGGGCCTTAGGAATGTTCTCCTGTCTGAGCCCCCGGGGGAGACCCCTGCATGCCAGGATGGAGGCCAATTGGCTGAGGACAGGCAGCGTGCAAAAAGCTGGCATTGCCTGTGTGCCATGCTTGGGAGTTTATCCATCGGGCATCTTTTGGGAGCATTAAACTCCCTGCTGCTGTAGAACAAACCTCTTCCGCAAAGGGGAGGATGCAGTAGCCAGCACTGGAGGTACCAGCTGACACCGAAGGGCTGGGAGTTTTAGCATTCTAGAGACACAGTCACTGGATACTAATTAAAATCAGTGTTTTTTGTTGGGATAATTAGCTCCTTCCTGGCATGGCACTGGGCTTGAAGAATCCCTTAGCTGTTCTCTCCCTCCCACTTCTGTCGCCCTGAAGTCTAAGTCTGAGTCTTGTCCTGCATCAGCACATGGAAGTGCAGTAAGCAAAGCAGTTAGCTTCCTCCTTGTGCAGCCCGTGCTATACGGTTCATTATGTCGCACTGCTGCTTTTCCTGGTAAATAATGGAGGCACTGACAGGTTGGAAGTGGGTCCCTTTTTTCTGGGAATGGTTCCCAGTGTGGCTGAGCTGGCTTGTTGGATTGCACAAAGCCAGCCTTTCAATTCGCTTTGGGATCTGACATTTATTAATGGAGCAAAAAAATCATGTGCCTGTTGGCTAATCAGTCACTTGTGCCCATGGAAAGATTGGAGCACTGAGCACAAAGGTTGAGCATTGAGTGGCATAAATGAAAGACGGACAGTTTGGATGCTGTTCTCGCATATGCCTTGCAGAACAAGCAAGCCGTGGAAATGAAAAGAATCAAGGCTAGCCCCATCTGACTGGTAGGGAAAAAGAGGAAGCACTTAACATGCCCACTATAACTTTCGGATGCTGTGGGGATGGGCACCATATTAGAAGCTAGGTAGACCGAGCATGCTTCGGAGGTAAATCGTATTCTCCCCATTTTGCAGATGAAGACATAAGAGCAGCCGTACTGGGTAAGACTGATGGTTCGTCTAGCCCAGTATGCTGTCTCCAATGCTGGATGCTACAGAGGGAATGAACAGAACAGGGCAATTTTGAGTCATCTAATACTTTTTGATTATTTGCATTGTTGTTGTAGTCTTGTTGATTCCAGGAGAGTAGAGAGACAAGAATGGGAGAGGTAATATCTTTTATTGGACCAGTTTCTGTTGGGGAGAGAGACAAGGTTTTGAACCACACTGAGCTCTTCTGCAGGTCCAGAAAGCTATCCAGAACATCCCAGCTGGCTCGGTCTTTGCCTTTGGCCCCCCTGTCTACAGTGGAGGGGCTTGGACTTTGGTCCCTCTCTCCGGGGTCATGGAGTAATTTTTTTATGGTCAGAAGGTGGTCATAGCACAATGAAGTTTGAAAAACCCTGCTCTATAGGTTTTGTATCTGTTGTTCTGGCAGGGTCTGGTGCGGCTTTGGGTTGGCATGACCTGGTCTGTGCGGAGCTTGCTTGTGATGATAATTGGCCGCTGTTGGCAGACAGGATACAGGGCTAGATGGACCTTTGGTCTGGCCCCGTATGGCCATTCTTACGTTCTTATGATGAACTTGGAAAAGTTAATTGAATCCGTTTCTGGCTCCCTCTTTTGCTTTCCTCACTCTGGGCTGACGCTTTCTCTCCTTCCTTTCCCATTGTCCAGTTTGTGAAGTTTGCGAACATTGAAGAGGACACCCCATCCTACCACAGGAGCTATGACTTCTTTGTGTCACGCTTCAGCGAGATGTGCCATTCCAGTCATGACGACCTGGATATCAGGACAAAGTGAGTATGGAATAAAACATGTTAGCACCCACTTCTGTCTAGCAAACGAATGGCTGAACAAATGCACCAAACTTCTAGGGCTTTTCTAACTGGGGATGGTCAGGAAAGTTAAACTGAATTAACTACAGGTGACTATTGAAAGGAAAAACTTAAAAAACAACAAATGGTCTGGTAGCACTTTATAGAGTCTAACAAAACATGTAGATGGTATCATGAGCTTTCGTGGGCACAGCCCACTTCTTCAGATGACCGGAGTTTTGAGTTTAGGATGCGCAGACCCACAATAAATAGGGGAGAAGGAAGAGGGTGGGAAACAAGGGGCAGAGGGTATGAAAATATCAAAGGGAAAAACAAGTAGGCAGAACTGGTAACAGTCACACCTCATTAACCCGTGTGGACGCTCTTATCCAGATTTAAAGTGGCCTTAATTTGGTTTGTCTTAATTCCCCTGGACTTGAATTAAATTTAACTGACTTAAGGCTGAATTACTTGTGGAGGAGAATGTCCACTCAGGTTTAATTCAGTTTAACTCATCCCATTTTAAAAAATGAATTTGGATTTATTTGCCTGAATGTTCCCATGGGGACAAGCTGTTACATGATGCTTTTCATTTTGGCCTCACTGTGCAATGGACAACTTCTGGGAACTGAAGCCCCCCGTGGAACAGAATCCAGTTCCTCTCCATGCCATCCCACAGCTGGTGCCACTCGGGAATTTTTTGACAAAACGTTTTTTCCTCTGAAAATGCCGACGGTGTTGGAAGCAAAATGTTCCATGGAGCCTAGCGGGTTTGCTAGAACTGTAATCGAGAGAGGTCTCCTGGGTGTGGGGCGGAAATGAGAAAGGCAGATGCTCTGGGGTAATTCTGTGGTTAGAGCAGTGGCTTCAGAACCAGGATTTGAACCCTGGTCACCCTCATCCCAGTTAAATGGGTCTCTCTGCCTGGTTTTTCCCTTTTGTTCTGATGTGGAGCTGGAAAGTTGCTGATGTCCTGCAAATATTTGCAGGTCAGGAAAACAGTTTCCCACCCAGCTCTGCTCTCAACTACCTAATACAGTTCTTTTGCCAGTGGCTGTCTAGCATACAGAGTACAAATTTATCCTCTAGCACTGGGGTGGTGTGACGACGCATTGGGGTTCTCCCGTCTCCTGCACCCCCGTAGTGGCACGAACAGACTCCACCAGCCAGTAGAATAGAGGGAGTTTATTGCCTCTCCAGGATACAGCACAGCACAGATGTCATCTGGTTACAGGGCAGACCTAGGATGCCTCAGCCCCCCTTGAGATGGGGGAGACTGGGACCCTAAATCCCAGCCCCTTGCTTAGGCTGCTTCCTCCATGATTCCAGACAGAAACTCACCAACTCACTTCCAGCCCTGTCCCCAGCCAGGGGCGGCATTCCCCCTTCCTTTGTGTCTCTCCCTGGGGGGTAGCTGGTCAGACAGGTTACGAAGCCCCTTTTGCATAATGACTCATCCTCTGCCCTGCTGGGCCGTGCTGCAGATAGCAGCCAGTGGATGTCACTCACAGTCCAAGCCCAACAGGCCAGGTACCCCCACTACGTCACAGGTGGGCAAACTTTTTTGCCTAAAGGCCATATTGGGTAGGGAAATTGTACAGAGGGCTCGGTAGGGAAGGCTGGCCATTGTCTCCCCAGCCAGGTGTGGCCTGCTCCCTGCCCCCATCCAACCCATGGGGAACCCATTCTCTATCCAATCCTCCCTCTGCTCACTGACCACGCCATCTGGGGCTGGCGGCCCTGCAGCCACATCTGGAGCATGGGGGCCGGTGGTGCGGTCACTGTGCCGCTAGGCCCTGGAGGACTGAGGCTGCGGGGGAAGGAGGAGACAGAAGGGAAAGGGCTGGGGGCTAGCTGCTTATGCTCACCACACTGCCAGGAAGATGCGTCCTGAACCCACTCCCCTTGGGGAGCTCAGGGCCGGCCTGACGGGTTCGACGGGCCAGATGTGGCCCGTGGGCCATGGTTTGCCCCCCTCTGCTCTAGGGCAACCGGCCCTTACTCGAGAGAGATCATCGACCCAGAGATAAGGACCCAGAGCGTTCCGAGGGCCGTCACCTCGTGTGTGGCTGATCACAGGACTTCAGTCTCCAGCGCTGCAGATCTGCCTCCTTAGAGCAGCACTAAAATCCCCTCATGTGACCGCGTGCTTGATTATAATATTTAAATACAGCAAACCGAATCTCTGTAGACACGAGTGTTAATGAGCAACTCGCTTTCATGTGCTGGGGAGAAGCTCCTCAGGGGATTCATTATGAGTAACATAGAGTAATGGTTATGGGGATTTTGTCTGCGGTACCTGTAAAAACAACGCACACTTGAAATTGCCTCTTCTCCAGCCCCTAAAAACCATCTGTGGCCCAGGTGATTGTGAAGTTCTGGGGTCCGTAAGAGGTTCGGTCAACCCCTGCCTAGCAACTCTGAGGCTACATCTACACTATGAGTTTTCTCGGCAAACAACATGCTAACGAGGGACTCATTTGCATGAGTGGCGATTCGTTTGCATATTTTCTGCCGATCCGTTTTTGCGCTAGGGGTTTTTGCAAAGGTCTTGCGGAAAAAGGAGTTTTTGCGCAAAAAATCCCCTCCACACTGCTTGTTTTTGCACAAAAATCTCTCGTGCAAAAACGGATCGACAGAAAATAGGCAAGTGAGATCGCAACTTATGCAAACGAATCCCTCGTTAGCATATTTTTTGCAGAGAAAACTTGTAGTGTAGACATTGCCTGAGCATCTTACCTGCTTTTATTGCCTTGTTGCTCTTTTCAGGGCAACTCTGGGTATGTTTACACTACAGAGGTGTTTTTGGAAAAATGGCATTTTTTCCAAAAAAACTTCAATTATGTCCACACTGCAATCATGTTCTTTCGGAAAAAAAAACAATCGAAAGAACAGAGGGGGTTTTCCGACATTGGCAAACTTCTTTCTACGAGGAAGAAGCCTTTTTCCAAAAGAGCTCTTTCGGAAAAAGGTGTGTGTGGACGGGGAAGAGGGAGTTCTTTCGCAAGAAGAGGAAAGAGGAAAAAGCACAGGTGCCCTGGTGGCCACTCTGCCCGTAGTAATCACAGCTTACATGCAGGAGAGCATCCAGTCAGTGCGGACACTATGGGTATGTCTAGACGACATGCCTCTGCCGACAGAGGTATGTAAACTAGGCTACCCGACATAGTCAAAGAAGCCGGGATTTAAATATCCCCGGCTACATTAAAATAAACATGGCCTTATGCCTCGTGAAACGAGGTTTACATGAGCAGTCGACAAAGGCTTCCCCTGTCTACTGATCCATGTCTTGACTCGCACGCTGTGCTGACAATCAGCTGAGCCGGCACGGTGCGGTGGCCATGTTTATTTTAATGAAGCCGGGGATATTTAAATCACGGCTCCTTTGACTATATCGGGTAGCTAGACATACCCTATCTGTCGAAAAAGCAGATCACTTTTTCGATGTACTTTGGCAGTGTGGACGCTCTCTTTCGGAAGAAGTTTTTTTGGACGATCTCTTCCGGAAAAGCTTTTTCCGAAAAAAGCCTGCAGTCTAGACATAGCCTCAGCAACCCTTCCAGCTCTGAGTTCTCCTGCCACAATATCTTTCTGCAGCTCCCAGCCTCTTCCCTTAACAGTCGCAAAATCATTACTGAGATAACATCCCCTTCTGTCACAGCCCTGAGCGTGTTTGTAGCAAAAGAGAACCCAGTTTATTAACAACCTTGATTTCAGTGATTCCACAAGGATAAAAATGGTGAGAAACACACAGAAGTGAAAATACTCTACTAGGACTGAAACTCAATGAGAATCTCTTGGCCAGAGAAGTTGTCTCCTCACAGTCCTCCTTCCAGTCTTGAGCCAGGATCCCAACACAGAGTTCAAAGTGGGAATAAAACCATGCCGGCCATTTCTGGGAACAAGGAGAGGGATGGGGAAAATATTTCCCCAGAGGAGAAAAGTAACACTGGCAGCTTTGCGTTTTGACAGCTGTCTGGCTGAAACGGCTGAGACTAGAAAGCTGAAATGTGACAAGGAACTAGCCGTAACTGAGAAAAGATGCCTTGAAGTGTTTTTGTGAAAACGGGTTGAGATTTGGCTGAGTTCTGAGTTGAATTTTCACACATTTTAATAATAAGGAATAAGAAAAAGGAGTAAGAAGGAATCATACACTGCTCAGCACCCATATCATGCTTTTCATCTGATGTGAAGCTGAGTAAGGATCATTACCCTGACCTGAGACAGTTGGGGCACAGAGGTGAAATGACGTGACCAAGGATACACAGTGGGTCAGTAGCAGAGAAGAAAGTGCCTATTGTGGGGGTCTCAATCTCCTGGCCTGCGGGATAGCCCCGGTTGGAGTGATCATGCAATCTGGCCCAGGACTGCCAGTGGGCGGGGTGGAGGGGGGCAATTTAAAAGGTCTGTGGCTCTAGCCGCCATTCACACTTTTGAATAGCTGGACTCTGGGGCAGTTTCCTCCTTAGCCCTCCCCCGCTTCCCATCAGCATGTTGGAAGGACTTGCCAGTGGTTTACTGAGGGGAACATTAAATTTCAGAATCTGAGGGCTCTTAGCTAGTTTTCAAATAGTTCATTGAGAAAGGAATGCCTAGAAAATGTGAGAAAATAGCCACTGTTTGGTGACCCTTACTCACACGATTTCCAATTGGCTGGGGCATCTTTTCCCCCTGCACTAGTTTCAGCCCGTCCCTCTCTCTGTGACCATTTGGCCTGCCCTGGAATACTGGCAAACATTCTGTATTTTAAACAGTTCTGTCCACATTCTTCACACACCAGTTCCCTTGGCACCGCCTACATCTCTAATGCAAGTGGATGTTTGACTTCTCCTGCAGCTCAGCTGTTTATGCTTCACTTTTTAACACTGAGCAAAATTCTTTTAGCCCCGCCAATCTCACACCTTTTTCACCTGATAAAAGTCATGGAGCTGCCTGGGCCCTACCAAGTCCTCAGCTGCTGTGGCTCAGTCTCTCTCCCATGACTTTGCTGATTTACTTATGACTGATGATTTAAGTCAGGTTACAGGGTCAAGATCAGCTCTGGGAGTTATAAAAGTCTAAAAGTCACAGAACCCGGCAGGGTTTTTTATCCCCCTGGGATTGCTGGGAATTCAAAGCTTGTCTTTAAACAACACAGTCATTTTCCAGGGAAGAGAGTCTAGGAGAGCACGTTTTTCTCAGTGACGTCCCTTAAGCCATCTTGAATCTCCTCCTTGCAGTGGTGCTGCAGGGAGGGAGGATGCCTGGGCACTGTGTGCATAAGCATGGTTGGCACTTTCAGATCCTCCAGCCCGAGCTGTTGGCTTTGTTTCTTCAGATTCCCTAGGGGCCTAGCAGGAGGCTAGTGTGTTTGCTTTAGGGCAGGGCTGCTGTATCTGGGGAAAGACACAAGCCGTAGGCACCACAGAGGAATGAGAGGCATTTAACCAGGTCCTCAGCTGGCGTAAATTGATGTCGCTCCATTTACATCAGTGAAGCTAAGCTGAGTTCCTCCAGCGGGGATCTGGCTCTAAGGAAACCATCCACGGCAGGGAGCTCGTGGGCTGGTTTGTCTCAAAGGCCCCTCTTGTGGCTCGATTTACATAATACATCCCAGTGGTGCACCCCTTCGGATCTGGAGGGGGGTTGTCGAAGGCAGCGGTGCTCATCCTTTTTTAATGTGTGACCCCCAGGGCCGTGAAAATTTTTGTTGAGGAAAAAAAGAAAAAGAAAAGCGCTGGGAGCATTTTCTTGCGGCCCCTTTAATTTAAAGCACCGGTCTGCTCCCCTGCCACTCCCCCCACCTCTGCTGCATGTACGTCGGGTGCCGAGCTGGGAAAAGAAAATGGCGGCCGGCCCGGCGCTGCGACCCCCTTGACCCACAGGTTGCGCACCGCTGGTCTAAGGCAGGCCCAGCTCCCATGGATGCCCGTGATAGTCTAGGGATGTTAAATATTGAGTAATTGACTAATCGAATAGTCGATGCATTTTGCATTGACTGGTCAATTAGTCGAAAGGGTGCCTCTGCCTGTGAAGTGTAGCAACAGCCCTAGGGCTGTTGCTATATTCAAAGGCATCAGCTGGAGACTCCCCCACTGACTCTGGGCTCCACGGGGTGCTGCCGCTTTGAAATGCCACAGGGAGCCCCATGTCAGGCTGCACGCAGCATTTCAAAACGGCAGCACCCCGTGGAGCCTGGGGTCAGCTGGGGACTCCCCCACTGACTCCGGGCTCCATGCAGCGCTGCCGCTTTGAAATGCTGCACAGAGCCAAGCGTCAGGCTGCACGGGGTGTTTCAAAGTGTCAGTGCTGCATGGAGCCCAGGGTCTGTCCCCAGGCTCCATGCGGGGCTTCTGCTTGGAAGTACCCCTACTCTTCCCCCGCCCCTTGCTGCCTCTTTCTGATAGAGGCAGCAAGGGTGGAGGGAAGCGACTATCCTGTCAACTATCCGATAAGCATTTGCTTATCATGGAGGGTCGTTTAGTGACTGAGCAGAGTCTGTTTGGGCTGGTTTGTTTTCTGCAGCTTGTTTTCCCCTGACTCTGTTCAGGGGACATTTTCTTTCCCCCTTGTTAGAAAATGGTCCAGAAAACTCCTTCTTTCTCCCTGAGCTGCAGTGCATGAATGATGCTGATTCCGTGAGGCTGGGGCTCGCATGACGAGAACCACTCCACAGCCCCTGCCAATGGGCTGTGTGCAGTGGATTTGCGTGGGTGGGCGCTGGTTAACAGCCCTTCTCGGGGAGCTGGCTCGGGGTCAGAGAAGGGCACCGCTCAGAGCTGAGATGCCAGGAATCGGGTTCACAAGATGTGTTGGGTTATTTTTCTTTTTCTGGCTTTAGGAGAGAGGAGCATAGCCTGGGGTGGGCAATTAGGATCCAGGCCCATCCACCTCCAGTCCTGCCTGGACAAGGGGTTTGCCGCTGCCTGCCTGGAGCGCCAGTGGACCCGAAAATGGAGTCGGGGGCTGGCCCTGATCTTCTTGGCCAGTTTTCTGGCCTGGGAGTGGAGTAAGCCCCTGACTCGGCTCCCTGCCAGGAGCAGCAGGCAGTTGGAGTGGGGCAAGCCCTAGGCAGAGCTCTCTGTGGGGCAGAGCATGCTGTGTGGGGCCCCTGGCCAGTGTCGCTTTCCCTCCCTTCCCCATGGCCAGCTGTGGAGGGAGAGGTGTCCCCATCATTGCCTCCCTACCTGAAGTCAGGGATCACCCACTTGTCCCATCCTGGCTACGCCACCGGTAGGAATACATGGATTGCTGATCTGAGTAAAAGGGCAGTCTGTCCTTCTCATCAGGGCTGAATCGTTTGGGCTCTGGGCAGAGTGGGGGATCTCCTAGCACAGAGAACGTTTCTGTAGTCAGATTGCCCCTAGAGATTTTTAAGTCTCAGCTTGACAAAGCCCTGGCTGGGATGATTTCGTTGGGGTTGGTCTTGCTTAGGGCAGGGGGCTGGACTCAGTGACCTCCTGAGGTCTCTTCCAGCCCTAGGATTCTATGATTATATGACCCCTGGACATTCAGAACCAGAAGAACAGCACCCAAGCTAAAGAAATGTCTCTCTCAGCCGGTCCGACGCAGCAGACTCGTCTTGCTGGAGCCGGCAGCTAGAGAGAGATGTATTGTACGGGACTGAAATTGCCAGCTGGTAGAAAATGGCATAATACACGCAAAATCAATGGAGCCAAGCTGGCTTACACTAGCTGACTTATTGCTTGTGGGGGCCTGCTAGAACACCCAGAGAAATAACACCTCCTGCTTATTTGCTTTTAAACCAAAAGGGGTAATAGGCTACATTAAATCCCCAGATCCAACCCCCCCTTTGCCTGCCGGGGAAATTTAGATCTTATCCAGTTCTAGAGCCTATCTCCACTTCTAGGCAGCCCGACCACCCTGCTATGTGAGAAATAATGTCATAAATTCAGCTTTTGGCCCAGCGAACTAGAGCCCTGGTTTGCTGAGCGTTATTGGCGTGTTCTTCCTCTCCCCTAAGGCTCGCAGAGCATGTCACAAACTTCAGTGTCATCCTGACAACAGTCCTGGGAAAGTAAGAATCACTGTTGTCTCCAGTTGAGAGATGGGGAAACTGAGGCACGGGGCAACAGACTGACATGCCATGGAGCACTCTGTGACCCAGCTAGAAGGGGAAGCCCAAGCCTGAACCTCCTGTGGCCTGTTCTAACTAGAGCAACAGAATCTTTTCACTGGGATTTTCCAGTTGGTCCAACTTGAAATGTTCGGTTGAGAAGCTCAGTGGCAATCCAGCCGGGTTTCCTGCCAGCTCGCCCCCCAATTCTTCAACAGCCCGTGTGACGGGCTGACAGGAGCAGAGAGCCTAAAAACAACTTGACCCACTGGATTTCCAGGGGCTGCAGCTCTGGGACAGCCCACCAGCCAGATTGTCTTGGAGCTGCGGCTCTGCTCCCTTGCACGGAGAACATTGGGGGTGTTGCTCTCATCTGGAACAAACCCAGATTTTGACTATTGAAATCCTCTGCGAAAGGGGATGACCTCCTTTCAAACAGCTTGAGATCTAACCAATTGGCCGAGCTCCCAGAGCTGAGAAAAGAATCCCAGAGTCCCGACACCCTGTCTTAACTGCTAGATCGCATTCCTCCCGCACAGACAGGGAAAAAACCCAGGCCTCCTGAGTGGCCGACCCATTGCTCTCCTCTCTGGAGGACCGTCTCTCCCATATTGTGCCCAATGTCACACCTGAAGCCTGGGTAATCCCCAGCCAGTGGACGTTACAAGGGTCGGCGATTCCAATGAATGGGTAGCACTGTCTCATCTGGGTGTTCTTTGGGTTTGCTTTTTTTTTAATCCTTTCCTTAAGGATCCGGATGTCCGGCATCAAAGGCCTGCAGGGAGTGGTGAGGAAGACGGTTAACGATGAACTCCAAGCTAACATCTGGGACCCGCAGCATATGGACAAAATCGTGCCTTCGCTGCTCTTCAACCTGCAGCATGCCGAGGAGGCGGAAAGGTGGGAATTTGCTTCTCCCTTCCTGGGAGGGGGCACAGAGCTGCAGATAATGTTTCTGGTGCTGCTTTGAATTTCCCAGTGCTAGAGTCCATGTCGCAGCAAAGGGTTGTCCTGTTCTCCAAGCAGCGAGGAAGGATTTGAATTCCTTGACGACCCTCTTTCTTTGCTGGCTGAGAAATGAGTGGACCCCGCTTTGGGAGGTTGTCCATTTCCATTCGCAGTGTAGGCATTGGTACAAATCGGTGTAGGTCCAATGACATCAATGGAGCTGTGTGGATTTGCAGAGGTGAAAACCTGGTCCTTATTTCCTGCTATTGACACAGACACACACAGAGACAGACACACACACTAGCTAATGCAGCAAACCCATCCGTCTTTAAATTGCAACCTACCCCCACTTCAGTCAGGTTTTCTTCATACATCATAAAGGGGGGGGGGAACCCAACCCCAACAGAGATTTTAATTCCATTGCTGGTGACCTTTAAGTAGAGCTGGGTGAATTTTTTTTTCCATTGCTGGTGACCTTTAAGTAGAGCTGGGTAAATTCAATGAAACATCCATTTTCTAGGGCACCAAAACTCTTTGCAAATTCAGGTCAAATCTGGTGGAGAAAAAAAAGAAAAATATGTATTGTTAGACAATATTTTCTTGACCATTTGGACACTAAATATTTTGATTTTTCATTTTGAAACAGTGATGTTGTTTTGAAAGGCAGCTAGATTTATCTGATGGGGAAAAAAAAACCCACCTTAGAACATAAGAATGGCCGTACTGGGTCAGACCAAAGGTCCATCTAGCCCAGTATCCTGTCTGCTAACAGTGGCCAGCACCAGGTGCCCCAGAGGGGGTGGACCAAAGACAATGATCAATTGATTTGTCTCCTGCAATCCTTCTCCAGCCTCTGACAAACAGAGGCCAGGGACACCATTTCTATCCCCTGGCTAATAGCCTTTTATGGACCTAACCTCCATGAAATTATCTAGCTTCTCATTAAACTCTGTGATAGTCCTAGCCTTCACAGCCTCCTCTGGCAAGGAGTTCCACAGGTTGACTATGCGCTGTGTGAAGAAGAACTTTCTTTTATTAGTTTTAAACCTGCTACCCATTAATTTCATTTGGTGTCCTCTAGTTCTTCTATTATGGGAACTAACAAATAACTTTTCTTTGTTCACCCTCTCCACACTACTCATGGTTTTATACCTTAAGAAGTGTTCACCTTCCCCTTACCCTCCCACCCCCCAAAACAAAACAAAACAAAAAAGAGGAAAAAAGCCACTTTTGGTTGAACACTGAAAAATTTCTGTTGGAACCAAACCAATTTTTTTCCCAAATCAGTGAATTGCTCCATGCCTTTCTCAAGTTTTGCAGCTAAGAACCATAAGCTGCAGTTCCCTGCTCTCTGCCTTCCAGCTGACTGCCAGCTCTCCGGTTTGTTTATAGTCTCTCAGGCTCACAATAATATGTAATGGGTGTTACAATTTGGGGTCTTTGGATGGTGACTGTGGGGTCTGTGTGGTGTTTTCTCTCTGCAGGACTGCAGTTGCCTGCTGGGAAAGTCCCTCATTACTGTGTTAGTGCTAGGTGGCCCCATTGTGCTAGTGGCTGTACGGATACCTGGAAAGAAGCCGTCTCTTCCCTGAGCAACTTGCAGTCGAAACAGATAAGACAAAGGCAGGGTTGTTATACCCCTTTGCAGATGGGGAACTAGGCATGGAGAGATGAAGGGAAAGGATGCTTTAGGTGGAGTCATGACACGAACCCATCTCTTGATCCCTAATCCAGGGCCTTAACCATTAGCCTATCTTTTCCTTTCAGAGTTTGCCTATTAACTCAGCTTGCTTTGCAGAGCTGTCAAGTCAGTGGTACAGACCTGTGCATTTGCCAGTTAAGATTTTCAGCTGGTTCTCCTCTCCGACTGTAACTTTAGAGAGGAGTATTTGCTCCATGTGCCACCTGACAGGAGGTTAAGTAAAAACTCTTTCTCTCCCTTCCCCAGCATATACCTCGGGCGTGTCCACCCAGCCTGCTGGGTTTTTGCAAGCAGACAGGTATTGTTAAGGGAAAGCACTCGGGGAATAGATACCTTTGCCTTTGGACGCCCTTACAGGCCGGTGAGAAGCAGAAGGATGCATGAGTTCTGCCTGGTGTCTTGTTTTAAGTTTCGGAAAGATGCCTCAGAAATCAAGTGCTCAGGCTTAACATCCATTTGTGGTGGTTGCATGAGCAAACAGCCCAAGCAGAAGGCCAGAAATTGCTGCACCCGACGCCAGCGTGTATCTGGAGTAACTCTTGAGAAGGCAGAGAGATACTCTGGATTTGCACTGGGTGGAGTGAGTGCAGATTCTGGCCCTGGGGGTCTGACAGGTGTGGGAAGGAGGGGTGTTTTGCACCCACCGTCCCTGCACCCAGGGGCTGGATTTGTTGCTGACCCGCTGCGGGCTCTACCCGTCCTGGATCCTGGCCTCTGGGTGGCTCCTCCGGGGTTCTGCCATCCCTGGGGACCAGGCCACCCGGCTCTGCAGGCTCCCGCTGCTACTTGGGGTCCTGCCGCCGGCTCAGTGCTCTGCAGCTGCCTCAAGTGGGCGGCTAAGTTGCCAATTCTCCTGAACCGGTCGGTCCAGACTGGGGCGGTGACCCAGCCTGGGGCGGTGAGGGAGGTCAGCAGGTTTAAGGGGAAGGCGCAGCTCAGCACCCCACCCTAAACATAGTTCCAGAGCCATGGGGGGCTGATTTGCGTAGGAGCGCACCAAGCCCCATGTTTCCTGTGGGGTTTAAAACACAGCCGTGTGCTGGCTCTGAGTGTATATCACTCTCCTCTAATGGCTGGCACCCAGAAAGAATAAACACACTTTTCTGGGTATGTCTCGTGTGCACACGGGGCATGGGCTCCGATTCAGGCTGGATTCCACACCCCCCCTTCTACCCACACACAAACCCGAGTGACTCAGCTCAATGAGTTCCCTTTGGCCTTGCTAGCAGGGCGGGTGAGCACCTGAGTCCCACTGTGAGAGACCCAAGCCCTCTCCTTGTGCAGTGTGGACACAGCTCAAGGTCCACACCCGAGTCGGATGCTTGGTGCGGTGCAGTACAGATGGGCTGGGACACCTGGATCCAGCACCGTAAGCCCAGATTTGGTGCCGTGTGGATGCTTGGAAACAGGACTTCCCCCAGCCCTTGGCTGAGGGTGCCGTGTAGACGTACCCCTCGTGTTCCCAGCAAAGGAGCTAGCTGGTGCTTGGCGCCTGCGTATCTGGGTGGGGGTTCTAGCACCTGTTTAGTGTTGCAGTCACTAATTCTGGTCTCCAGCACAGGGACAGTCTCCTGCCGATCCATACTGGAGTCCAAAGGTCCATCTCCTGCCCCGTGGGCCGGGCGTTAGAAGCACACGGCTCGCTGGTAGCAGCTGGCCGTGCGCTTTGCTGCCTCCTCGTCCCTGAGTCACTGTCAGCTGCTTACGCAGGGGTCTGTGCGGCCCCATCGCCATGGCACCCACGCGCCAGACACGGTTTTCAAACAGCATGACTGTTTCAATTCCCTCCCCTGCCGGTCCACCCCAGGGTGGTGGCTGCTACTGGAGAGAAACCAAGCTCGGGGTGTGTTTTCCGATTGTTGTCAAGGTGCTGGGGTCGCTCTGCATTCTCATCGGCGCGCTGTGGTCATGGACCAACAGCTGGCCCCACCTGCCCTCCTGTCCGTCTCCCCGGTAGCTGCTGCGGACGGTGGCTTAGAAAGAGACGGTTTCTCAGGCAATCGGGGCCAGCCACTATCACAGCCAAAGCCTTCAGTTTGATGCTACGCTTCCCTGGCAGAGTGTGGGGGTAGGGGCATGAGGGTTCCTAGTGGTTGGGTTCTGGACCCACTGGGGCGGCCTTGAGGCTGGGGGGTTCATGTGCAGGTATCATCAACATTAGCAAGCTAGCCTGGAAGCCAGGAAAGGTGGGTAAGGGTCTGTGTGGCATACCTCAGAGTCTTTCTTGTATTTATCCTGTGGTCTCCATGCAACAGAGGCTAAGAGTATGCCCCAGGGCAAAAGTCAAATTAAGCTACACAACTTCAGCTAGGTCAATTGCGTAGCTGAAGTCGAAATAGCTCAATTTGGCTTTTGGCACTGTCTACACAGCAGGAGGTCGAAGGACTAACACTCTCCCTTCACTTTCCCTTACTCGTGAAACAAGGGTTGCAGGAGTCGGAGTAAGATGTCCTCCAGCTCAACATTATTTCGAAATAACGGCTTGCGGTGTAGACACGCTTTTTGTTATTTCGGAATAGTCCGTTATTCCAAAATTACACTGCCGTGTAGATAGAGCCTTCATGACTTGCCGTGTCATGCAAGGAGTCAGCCACCAAGCAGAGAACAGGCCCCAGGTCCTAACTCTTAGTCGAGTGCTAACCACTGTGCCATCCTGTCTCCCAGAGTCGTATGGCCAGGTCAGAGTTAGCTGGGTCAGAGTGCAGCGTTCTGGCCAGGTGTTTGTAGCAGTAGCCACTGCTGTTTGGGTACCTCAGGAACTTGGATCTTAGATTCCAGTCATCCCACTTTGGTTTGGTGGCTGAGTGTATCAAGCTTAAATCTCGTTGTGGTGGGGAAGGGTGGAGTTGGAGCGCCCCCTACTGGCCCATTGAGGACCAGCTCAGTAATGGGGAATAAGCAATGCACCTCTTAAATTTTGAACTCTTGGAGCCCTGATTTGTCAGAAAAGAGTGATTTCCTGCTGGCTACCTCTGGGCAGATCTCCATTCTATGGTACATCCAAGCTGGTAAACATTAGACAGTGACCTAGGGAGAGAGGTGTAAGTGGGTGGGGTCGGATTGTCGGCATCCTTTCTGTGTACCGATCAGCTGTCATATTAGAGGGGCCCAGACTGTTTAACGGGATCCCTTTGCTGAGCACCGACATGCAGCCTCTCTGGAGCCCGGCGGATGTGTTCCACACCGCCCAGTAGCATATCTGGGGGGTATGTCGGCATTTCATTCCTCTCGAGAGAGAGAAGAATACAAATGCAGATACCTGAAATTGCAAACCAAGCGGGGATTTAAATATCCCGTGTTTCATTTGCGTAATTGTGTTCTGGCGCTATTTCGAAATAGTGCTATTTTAAGAGAAAAAACGGAGTTATTTTCGAGGGAAGGGTTTTATCTCGAAATAACCCCGTTTTTTCTCTCAAGATAGTGCTATTTTGAAATAGCGCCATAACGTGATTATGCAAATGAAGCACGGGATATTTAAATCCCCACTTCATTTGCAATTTCGGGTGTCTGCATTTGCATTCCTCGCTCTCTCTCTCTCACACGAGGAATGAAATGTAGACATATCCTGGGAGAGGACATGAAGAGCCACTAATGGAGCTGGAATTTAGACAGGCCGAATGACTTCCATTGTAGGCACAGATTCCAGTTCCACGGTGCGGCTGTTATTTTCTGGATGCTGGCCTCCTTTGCCGTGGAGGAGTGGAAGCACTGGCAGTACAGCCATGAAAAGAAAAGGAGAGCGTTGCATTGTATGACAGGAGAACGATGGTGTGAAAATTTCTCTCCTTGATTGCTGCTGCACTGAGTTGTTATGTAGATCAGGCTTAATCTCTCTCTCTTTCTCTCTCTCTCTCTCTCAGCCGCTCTCCATCTCCCCTGCAAGCAACAGAAAAAGAGAAAGAGAGTCCTACTGAACTGGCAGAAAGGTGCCTGCGGGAGTTACTGGGGAGAGCAGCTTATGGTAACATTAAAAACGCCGTCAAGCCTGTTCTCATGTAAGTCACTGGATCGGCTGATTACCCCTCCACCCTGCCTACAGCTGTCCAGTGCTGGGCACTCTGGCTAGCCTGTGTTCTCTCTTCCGCATCCCCTTTTGCTCCCCTCCTTGGGAGCTTTTGTATTACCGATACTGAGGAACAGTAATGTTGCTGTGAATTATTGAGGCTTGGTCTACGCTACAGTTAAGTCAATGTAAGGCCACTTATATCTACCTAACTATATCAGAATACGTGCTACAGACTTGCTCCTGCCGACGTAGATGTCTAACTACACTGAAATAATAATTCCACTTCCACAACAGGCATAGGGTTTAGATCGTGTGGTCAGGGTGACATGCAGTCCCTACAGACACTGGTGCTTCTTAAATCGGCTGTTGGCTGTGTTGTCAATTTCGTGACTCTGGTGGAGCTATGAAATTGACAAGAAAACGGACTCCTAGCACCCTGGGGTCCCAGGTCCCCACTCTCCACTGAGAGCACAACCTTTGGCCAGACTCAAGTGCAGACCAGATGAGAAGCCTTTGGCAGCTGCCCCGCAGCTCCTGGTTGGGAGGTGGGGAGGCAAGAAACCCAAGGAGCAGCTGGGCTTCTGGCAGGGAGTTGATTGAGCTGGGAGCCCTGGCTTTCAGCCTCCCAGACTGCCCCTCGTCAGTAGGCGGAAGCGCTGCTGGTGAGGACAGAAAGGGCAGTGTGGACGTCAGCCACTGCAGTAATTACTGCGCTGCCTGTAAGTCAGCTTAACAAAGGTCACTTTAGACTGCAGCGTCGACGTGCCCTTGGTGTCTCTTTGTATGTAATGGAATCATGTGAATGACCACTCTGGGTCAGATCAACGGTCCATCTCGCCCAGTGTCCTTGGCTTCCGGCAGTGGTCAATGCCAGAGCCCCAGAGGAAGTGAGCAGAGCGGGGACTCCTCACATGACCAGATCTGCTCAGCTGTGCGTCATAAACCTTAGACTGCTCAAGGGGAGTGGAGATTCTCCTTCCGCTCAAGTAGCAGTGGGGATCAGGAGAAGCTGAGTTCCATCTCTGCCACTGGTGTGAAGTGGCCGCAGCATGGAGCAGAATGTCATCAGAGAATGACAGCTCTGATGTCCTGCAGGAGGTGGGTTTGTTCCAGTCCCTAGGGTGTTGCATTTTTCCCAGCGCTGTATACGAGTTGGGTCATCTCCTCCTCCCAACAGCTACCTCCTCTGGTGGGCAGGTACGACCACCAGTCCAAGTTTAGTGGGGAGGGAAACCGAGGCTCAGAAAAGTGAAACGATCTGCCCATGGTTACAGAGGGACTGAATGACCGAGCTGGGATGAAGACCCAGGAGTTCCTGGTTCCTGGTCCCAGCCATGGAGGAACATCATGAAGTGAATACACGCTGTTGACTAACCCTTGAAATTGAGCAGCTCCAGAGCCTGGGAGAGAATTAGGGAAAATGGCGGCCAAATGAGTTCTTTATGGGCTTGATCCTTAGCTGTCAGACTGCAATTCCACGTCGGCTCCCCCCTTGCGGTCTTTGTCTTTCACTTGCTGGCGCTCCTTTCTGTGTCTGCTTCTGTGTCACCTGCCTCCCACGCTGTTTGTTTGCTGTTCTCTCTGAGCAAAGGGAAAAGACGCCTTTTGCTGGTTGTACAGCAAAGTCTCTGCAGTTGCTAAACTCACTCTTCTCTTCCGTCTCTCCCTGAAGCCATCTAGACAACCACTCGCTCTGGGAGCCAAAGACATTTGCTATTCGCTGCTTTAAGATCATCATGTACTCCATTCAGGTGGGCATTCGGTGTCATTTCAGTACTGTAAAGAATTGTGTGTGTGCGTGTGTGTTTGTGTGCGTGCACACGCACCCCAGTGTGCTCTGCTAGGAGAATCTGAACTGCACAGCTGTGTGTCAGTGGCCCTGTGCTGCTCCTAAATGAGGCTGTGGTGAAGCTAGAAGGACCTGTGACTGCCTGAGTAATTATTGCGGCGAGGAGTCCTGTGGCACCTTATAGACTAACCAAAGTGTTGGAGCATAAGCTTTCGTGGGCAAAGACCCACTTCGTCAGATGCATGTAGTGGAAATTTCCAGAGGCAGGTATAAATATGCAGGCCAGAATCAGGCTGGAGATGACAGGTGGGTCCAATCAGGGAGGATGAGGCCCACTTCTAGTAGCTGATCTGGAGGTGTGAATTCCAAGAGAGGAGAAGCTGCTTTTGTAGTTAGCGAGCCATTCACAGTCTATAAGGTGCCACAGGACTCCTCTCCGCTTTTGCAGATTCAAACTAACACGGCTACCCCTCCAATACTTGAGTAATTATTGCAGATTTGTTGCACTCTCTGTGAAACCGTGTGGGTAATTCCCTGTATGTATCAACACAGAGATTTGCTAGCTGAGGGTTCTTTGAAAACTAACTCAACCTATACCTACTGATACCTTGTCCTTTCATAGCCCCTTGAAAAGATGGGGAGGCTAGTTACTGCCGCACTATGGATGGGGAAACCGAGTCACAGAGGGTAAGTGACTTGCCCAAGCCAAGGTCATACAGTGCAGATTAGAAACCAGAAATCCTGATTCCCAGACCTGTGCTCTAATCACTAGATCATAGTACTGCCATGATGTACCTGTGGCACTGGTGAGTGATCCTAAATTTGTTATTCGGTCAGTGGGAGTTTGCCTGAGTCGGGACCGCAGGATTGGGGAGTACAATGAACCCTTGTCCTGTTGTTTTTCCCTTCTCCCTCCTTCATTCATTAGATACGCTCAGAGCCTGGTGCAGTAAAAAGTAATAGCTCCATGCTCGGCTGTGTGTTGGGAGCCTGCCCTGCATGCTGGAGATGAGTTAAGAAGGGCTATGGGGCAGTGTGATGGGGTGGAACTAAGCCCCAGTGCTCCCTACAGGAGGCTGGAGGCCTTGCCACACCCCATCCCAGTGGGAGGAGCAGAAGAGAGGTCCTCCAGGCAGGATAGAGTGACCTTCTCTGCAGCAGCCAATCAGGGCCCAGCAGAGCAGTATAAAAGAAGCTGCTGGGCTAGGGCCTGGTTCTTCCTCACAGGAGCGTGACCCAAGCAGTTGTAGAGACTGACTGGGAGAACAGCAGCACTATGGACAGCTCTGAGTGTAAGCTGAACTTTAGACCTGGGTGAGGCCCAGGTCCAGCATCCGAAGACTAGCCACAAGCTGAATATAAGAACTGATAGCACCGTGGGCAGGCCTAGTGAGATCCTAGCCTCAGAACCTTGTGACCACCAGACAAGGCAGCATCCGGAGGAGGTGACCCAGGGATCAAGGAAATACCAGACGACCGGCAAAGAGCTTACCTAACACCCCTCGGCCACAGAGGGGCACTCACAAACGGGCGGACCCTGTTACAGGCGGCTGGCGTGCCCAGGGGGAATTCAGGCTGGCACAGCTGGCACTTTTGGGGTGCTCATGTAGGAGTGATCACATGGCCGCCTGCAGTGCAGTGTGCTCCCAGCTGAGCCTGTTCGGGCAATGGGACCGTGGCCCTGTCCGCTTCAGGGAGCTGGTGCATGTGAAGTTAGCAGGGGCTAAGCCTCCTTCATTCAGAGTCTCACCAATCCCTTGGAGTCAGCTTCTAGAGTCCTTCCTTGTGCATCCACTGGGGAGTAGCAGAATAGGGCCCTCAGATCTTGTCTTGGACACCCAGGGCTCTGCAGCTATAACCAGGAGTAACGGGTTAAGCTAGGGACTCCGATCCACAATTGCTGGATCAGGGGAGGGGCTACCTAGGCAGAGGTCAGTTACCCGACTTAGAATTTGGGCAGGACCCCAGGACTAACTACCCCCTTCTGTGAGCCAATAATATGCTGCTCTAGAGGACTGTGTGTGCATGTGGGGGAAGCAGAATACAGTCGGCCCCTCTCCCTTGGGAGCCATTCTCTGTCAGTGTAAAGCAATGTCCCATTGCATTAGGTGGCACGGCAGTGTGGTGTAAAACTTTGCCAAGGGAGCTGTTGGGAACGACGTTTCCAGCTTGCTGCCTTCGCATTAGTGCCCGCCGCCTATCACAGCAGAAGGAGAAAGGTGTACAAACTGTGCAGACAGGGGAAAAGGATACAGATCAAATTCTGCTCCCTGTCACTCCCACAGAGCCACAGCGACTTAGCAAGAGGTTGCCTGGGGGGTAAGTGAGAGGAGAATTTGACCCTTGTGTAGGATATTGGAAAGATACTGGAACAAATTATGAAAGGGTGTTTGTCAGCAGCTGGAGGGGAATAGGGCTAGCAGCTACAGCCAGTGTGATCAGGAACGAATCATTGTAAACCAGCCACATTTCCTGGTCACCGGCCTAGTGGATAGGGGACGCTGTAGATGTGATATACCTTGATTTCAGAGAGTTGTTTTCACTGGTTTGCTATCCTACATCCTCCCAGTTTCTAGAGGAGTCTCACAGGGCTCAGTCCTGGTGCCGGTACTAATCAATATTTTCCTTAATGACTTGGATAATGGAATAGAGAGTATTCAGATGACACCACGCTGAGAGGGGTTGCAAGCACTTTGACGGACGGATTAGAATTCAAAACAATCTGGATAAACCGGAGAACTGGTCTGAAATCAAAAGATGAAATTCAATGAAGACAAATGCAACGTACTTCACTTAGGAAGGAAATACTAACAGCATAGCTACAAAACGGGGACTCCCCGGATAGGAGGTGGTGCTGCTAAGAAAGATCTGGGACTTAAAGGGTTACAAGTTGAATAGGAGCCAGCAATGTGGTGCAGATGCAGAAAAGGCTATTGGTGCTCTGGGGTGTAGGAACAGGAGTGTCGTATGTGAGACACGAGAGGCTGTTGCCCTGCTCTGCTTACCAGAGGAGCACTGAGCCTCGTGCTGGGTGCCACCCGTTAGGAAAGATGTGGACAAATTAGAGTTCAGAAGAGAGAAGCAAAAGTGGTCGAAGGACCTATGAGAAAAGGTTAGAAACCCTGGGCATGTTTAGTCTGGAGAAAGGAAGCCGATACGGGGGGGGAGGGGGGCAGATAGTCGAAGGGCTGTTATAAGGCGGGTGGTGATCAGTTGTTCTGTATCCCACAGACAGCTTTATTTACAGCAAGGGAGCTTTAGGGGGAAGCTTTCTGACACTGCGGGGATGAAGCTCTGGCACAGGCTTCCAAAGAAGGCTGCGGAATCCCTATCGCTGGAGGTTTCTAAGAACAGATTCGCCAAACACCCGTCAGGGCTGAGCTAGGTTTTCTTCATCTTGCCACAGTGCAGGGGGCTGGGCTTGGCCACTTCTCGAGCTCTCTTCCCGCCCGGCACGTCTATGGTTCTAGAAGCTAGCCCCGGTAAAGTGAAGCTGTGGGGTTGAGGAAGGCCCCAGGTGAAGGTTTCGTTAGAAAACAGGCTTGTAGGTGATCAGAGATGTTACCATCATCTCTGTGCTTGAAGCCCAGTGAAAACGGATTTGTGTCTGGACTGTCTTGTCCCTTCCTTCCTTCTCATGTAGCCAATGTTCTTTTCACCCATCATGTTGGTTATTTATTCTCTTTCCCCCTTGCACAGCTGAGCTAATGGAGAGGAAGGATGGCTTGGCAGTTAGTGCACTGGGTGTGATGACCAGGCTTCAGTTGCTAGCTCAGCGACTAGTTTCCTGTGAAATTTTGGCCACATCACGGAGCAGCCCCGTGCCTCAGTTTCCCATCTGTGCCCTGCCTCACAGGGTCAGGATAAATCCCTTAGATCAGTGGTTCCCAACCTTTTTCATACAACAGACCGGCAAACCCACTCACAAACTCTTGGTGGACTGGTAACATTTTATTTGCATCATTATGGTAATTAATGGAAAGCGGTCCCGTGTTATTTTACATCGCATCTGTACGCACACAATCCGTTTTGTTGTAATGGATCAGAGTTTGCAGATAGCTACAAAACTGTGTTAAAAGAATCCTTCCTTTCATATCTTGAGCCATGAACACCTATGTCAACTTTGGTTGAAATGTGATCATGCAGATGTCCTGAGCTAGGCCTTTTGTTCTGCCCTTAGCCCAGAGGGAAACAAGTTAGACACCCCAAACGCCCCTTTGTCTCTACCTCACTGCACTAGTTCCCACCCCTGGAGAGAGGGAGACACACACAGCTGGGCCCACCAGCCTGCACGCCCCACATGTGAACTGGGCAGAGCAGCTCCAGCTTCCCTGGCACCCCGGGGAAGGCATGAGCACCTGCAGCATGAGAAGCCAGGATGCTCCCATCTGCCTCCAGGACCAGGGGACCCACGTGGGGCAAGTGGGAAGGTCTCACATCTCTGCAGGGGGTCTCTATCAGCAGCCAGGGCTCCCTGTGTGGCACCTCCCGCAACAGTTGGGTCCGTCCCGCCCTGGCTGCACCACTGCTCCATGCCAGGAGAGAGGAGCTGGACTAAACACTTGGCTGCAGGGGCAGAGCAGCCTCCAGCTCGCTCCTGCGGCAGCTCCTGCCTGTCAAGGCATGGGTGTGGCCTGGCACCCCTGCATTCGGTACTACAGCGATGGGGGCAGAGCGGTACCTACGGTGTCTGTGTCACTTTTGTTTCGAGTTCGTTTTGATTCACGTCTCTCTCCCGCCAGCTCAGCCCTGCTCTCTGGGGAGTGCTTGTATTCATTGCATTTTTTTATCTTGTAAACAGCACAATGCCCATTGTCTTTAGGTTTTATACAATCCATTCTGTACAGCATCTAAATGCCGGGGGTTAGTCACTCTCCAGGGCCCGTTTGAAGGATACACAATCAGTACATTCTCCCTTCGTAAGTGCTCACGCTTAATCATTGATTGGACCAACTCCTGTTGGGGGGAGAGACGCTTTCAAGCCACCGGGCGCTTTCCCGTCTGGTAGAGGTTCTCAGAGCGTCAGCTAAATCCAAGGTGACACAGATAGTTTAGTAGGAGGGGTAAGCACATATTGCAAGGGACCTTGCATTTAGCTGTGCCACTGCAGGACCTCTGCCAGACCTGGACAAGAGCTCCGGGCTGGTCGAAAGTAGGGGTGTCAATACTCATCATAAAAGTTAACCAGTGAACTGTGGAGGGCTGGGGTCCTGCAGCTGGGGCCCTGCCAGCCAGCCCACCATGGGCAGGGGTCTCCTCCAGCCTGGCCCTCCAGGGGTGGGGCTGCTCCAACCCAGCTGGGCCTGCAGGGCTGGGGGCTGCTCTGGTTGGTTGGCCCCCCGGTGCACCATAGGCGGGGGCTGCTCTTGTTGACTGGACACACCGTGCCACAGCCAGGAGGCTGCTCTGTCCGGGTCCACTGCACTTTGGCGGAAGGGGCGGGGGGTTGCTCCCGCCAGGCCTGTCGCAGCTGCGGTCCTGCCAGCTGGGCCACTGTGGGTGAAGGGCTGCTCCGGCCGGGCCTGGCCCCCTGGTTAACCGGTTACTGGGTAAGCATGCTGGTAAGGCTAATGCTTACTGGGAGACTGGTTAACCAGTTCAACTTTTACAGCCCTGCTCGAAAGTCTCTCTCCCTCTTTCTCTCCCTCTCTCTTGCTGTCTGTCTCTCATCAGCACAAGCTGGTGAGAGAGAAGCTTTCCCGCCGCACTGAGCTTCCCTTCCTGTCTGGGATTCTCAGAGGGTTAGCTAAATCCAAGGTCAAATGGACAGTGTAGCAGGAGGAGTAAGCACCTTTCTATTGGGTTTCTAGAACAGCGCCTGAACAGATCTGCTAAGGCACCAAGTATGTGCCTGGGTCAGTGAAGGGTTGTTCCTCACACAGTCTGTTCCCCTGTGCCTCTGCCCAGACATACACCGACGCAGTCTGTGTGAGCGCGTCTCGCTCTACTACCAGCCTCCTTCCTGGCGTTAAGGAGCATCTCTGTTCGCTGGAGCAGCGGAGGCTTCTGGTGCTGAAGGTCCTTGGTTCTGTCCCCCCAGGTGGCCTGTTGTAGCTGCCTGCCTGTGGCGTGCAGGGAATGATTGGCCCAGGTGGATGGGTGCAGTCAGGAGTGACGTGTTTATCACTCACAGGTGTTAAATTGATCTCAGTGACTCCCTGGTGGGAGTGGCATTACCCGGGCTGTAGGGGGGCACAGAATTGGGCCTGCTGTGGATTTTTCCACAAACATATGTCAATAGTTCCGTGCTGTGGATGTGCTTTTTTAATGGCCTCTACTGTGTGGCTAGGAACGGGTCAGTGAAGAAGTGATCCCTCTCCCTGGTGGGGAGGGTTTAGGGGGGCTGGCTGTGAGCCCAGGAATTGAGGATGATTTACCAGGGACCCAGAGGCAGGAGGTTCCCCCTTGGAGTTGGCAGGCCTGGCTTTTGTGGATGGGGGCCCGGCCCTGTGCTCTGTGTGAAACCCCCTTGACTCTGGCAGGAGCTGTAAATGCACACCCGGCTTTTGGGCCTTGCTCCGGGGGCCAGTTCATCTGACCCCAGAGAGCGCCCCCGGTCAGCAAGCTGGGAAACAAGCCGCCGGGCGGTCAAGTAGCTGAGGTCTGCCTGGCTCACCAGCCGTCTGTCTCCCTGCTTTCCTTCCAGCCGCAGCATTCCCACCTCGTGATCCAGCAGCTCCTGGGACACCTGGATGCCAACAGCAAGAGCGCGGCCACCGTGCGGGCTGGGATCGTGGAGGTCCTGTCGGAGGCAGCTGTCATCGCGGCCTCCGGATCCGTGGGTAAGGAGGGGACTCAGCGAGCCTCGCCATGTGGCTGGTGGCACTGCCGTGCAGGCGGGCGGGGAGGAGGCCTGGTCCGTCATTTGTTTTTTAGTGGAAGCCAGAAAGGAGCACGAGAGACTCAGTGTCTGCTGGGACAGCCAGTGGGAACCACTTGCGAGGGGATCTTCAGCACTTCCCCCTCTTATTCCGTCTCCTGGACGCGTCAATGGCTCAACACTGCCACCGGGGTTGCTCTGGAGCTTGGTGCCTGCCCTGTCTTTCCCCTTCCCTCCAGCCACTGAATCGGCATCTGTCTTTCTGGGCTTGAGCTCCCGGCCGGGCGGAGATTTCCGGCCGACCAGGGCCGGCGGCAGTGACGGCTCTGAGAGGCTCTGTGCTTGGTTCTCAGGTGCAAACCTCCGCCCTGCAGTGACCGTCGGCATTTCTGTCCGTTGCCGTCTGAGAGCGTGGGGCAAGACGGGGCATTGCCGAAATGCCGGCAGTCAGCCCGCACGGCCCGCGGCGCCAGCAGGGGAACCTCTGTGCACCACGGAAGGGAACGAGACCGAGAGAGACGGACCGTGGCGTGGCCAATTGTTGGGGCCTGCGGGGCGGTGTCCTCGGGGAACGGCTCAGCCTGGCTCTGGCCCTGTGGGCACCAGCTCAAAGAGCCGGACTTTGCTGAGCCTTGGGAGGAGAACGGTGCATCTGAGATTTGTTCCGAGTCCCGGCTGGAGCGATCTCAGGAGGTGTTTGGAGAGGCAGGCTCCCCAGTTAGGCTTTTACCTCTGCCGCTGGCTCCTTGCTCCTGCCCTGGGCAACAGCCACGCTCCGTTGTCCCGGGTGGGATGAGGCAGGGGCCCGTAATATCGCTCAAACCCAGCTGGCTTTATGGGCCGGTGGAGGGGCTGGTTCACGGGCTGAGCTGAGCACATGCAGATGGGGATTATGGGCTTTAAAGGATTGGCGCTGGCATTTGGACAGCGCAGCAGTCTGGATTCCCCTGTGCTCAGCACTCCTGCTTTGGGTGGCAGAATCACAGAAGCCTGACCGGAGAGGGGTTGTTCCTCGTGCTTAGCACTGGGGGGCATAGACCCAGGAGTCCTTACTGTTCTGGCCTCCTGACGCCCAGCACCACACAAAGGCAGATGCATGTATTCTGTCTGTTCATCAGACTCTCTTATATCCTGGGTTCCTTGGGGCTGTGGGTTTCCTAGCTCTGAGCTCCTGTGTCTCCAGCACACCAGGACAGAGAGCATGGTGTCTCAGCTAGGTCTGGGCATTGAACTTAGGGGCAATTCCCAGCTCTGGCACTGTCCCACTGTGTGACCTTGGGTAGGTTACCTAACCCATCTGTGCTCCAGTTTCCCTATTTGCAAAAAGCAGCTGCTGAGACAGGGTCAGTAGAACAGGATAATGAGTGGGTAGGATATTTGAGAAAGAGGTGCACATAATCAGGATTCCACTGTGCTTTGCTTTTGGCTACATTTCCTGCCTTTCCCTCCATCTTTACTGTGCCTTTCTTTCTTGGATGTATGTTCCTTACAAGTGATTTCTGGCCAGAGGTGCATCAGACACACACGGGCCCTTGCAGAAACTGGGTAGTTGTTAATGGCCTTATAGGAGCACAGCAGGATTTCTGTGCTGAGCGCCTCGCCAACACACAGCGAGAGATGCTCTCAGGCCCAAAGAGCTGGCAAGTGAAATAGACGAGAGCAGGGCTGGGAGGGGAAACTGAGGCACGGCTCGGTGATGTGAGTTGCTTAAGATGCCCCGGTGGATGGCAGAGCTGGGAACAGAGCCCAGGTCTCTCAGTATGCTCTGTGCAATACTCCCAGCATGCTCTAGGCAGCTCGGTACGATCCTGCGCATCTCCTCTAGCAAAACTGCCAGGGCTGCTTCCGTAGGCAGCGTGGTTGGTGTGGTCGGTCCCTTAAAGAGACAGTGACCTGGAGAAGAGCTCGAGGTGGCTAAAAGCATGTCTCTCTTCCCCACAGGAGTCGGTCCCTCCCTCACCTCGTCTCTCTAGAGTTCTGGGCTGTTCTCATGTGTCCTCGCAAGGCTCTCACATCCCCGTGGTAGCTAAACCCCTCCAGTGGAGCAGTCAGCAGCATGACCGCACAGCGTTCATGCTGGCTGTTCTCTTGGCCTCTCCCCAGCAGTAGCAGTGCTTGCAGTGGAGTGACTGGCTTTGGTAGGGTTGTGGGGGGGTTGGCTTACGAGAAGTCATTCTTCGGCTCTACTCTCTGCTGATTGGCCTCAGCTGGAGTAGTGTCCCCAGTTCTGGGCACCACATTTCAGGAAAGATGCGGAGAAATTGGAGAAGGTCCAGGGAAGAACAACAAAAATGATGGAAGTTCTAGAAAATGTGACCTCTGAGGGAAGACTGAAAGAATTGGGCTTGTTTACTTTGGAAAAGAGAAGACTGAGCGGGGACATGAGAGCAGTTTTCAGGTACCTGAAAGGGTGTTCCAGGGAGGAGGGAGAAAAATCGTTCTCCTTGGCCTCTGAGGTAAGGATGTTAAAGACTAGTCAAGTAGTCGACTATCCGATAAGCATTTGCTTATCGGATAGTTTTTTGACTAGTCGACAGGCACTTCCGCATTCCTCCTTTGAAATGTACAAGAGCCCC
>CM057847.1:177295073-177310341 GCA_030068395.1 Apalone spinifera | reverse complement strand
TTCGATCTGCCTAATTTACATCCCTCTTTCGAAAGAGGGATGTAATCTAGACATGCCCTCACAGAGCACAGACAGGACGCTCCCTCAGGGAGTTTCCAGTCGCAGTGTTGTTACATATAAGTGAAGGTAACTGCAGACAGATGTGCAGGGGCAGGAATAGGGCTGGGCTACTGCAGATGTCTACGGTCAGGTGACAGCTTAGTCTTTTACATCTCTTAATAGCTTAGTTTGCTTTACAAATGTGCCACGGGCTTCCAGCAGTGTGCCCTCAAAGCTGAGCGCTTGGGCGGCCACCCAGGAGAAATTTACATGCCACCCAGCTGATTAGTAGAGCACCCACAGCCGCCCATAGTTGGCAGCATGAGTTTCTACTGGTGGTTCACATCTGCACGTGCCTTGGTGCACGTAACAACATTTATTCCACACATGGATGGAAAAAATGAGAAGGAACATTGGCCTCCACATCCGCTCTTGCCAGGCGAGTTTACTCTCTGGAGGTGGCACTGTAGCAGGGGGGGTGGAGGAAGCAGTTTGCATTCTACCCAGAAGACTAAGGAAGGGCAGGTGTCATCCCCCTAAGTAGTCTGCTGTCTGCATCATAGCTTTCCCTTCCCCTTGTCTCTTTGTAATGGCAGCATCATCAACGACATCTCAGTCCTGAAGCTGAAAGTGGACAAGTGTTCGCGTCAAGATACCGTCTTCATGAAGAAGGTAGGCGCGGGGGTGATCCGAGCAGCTGGCTGGCTGTTATGCTGGGTCGCTCGCCCACAAAAATGCATGTGACCCGGCTAAGGGATGTGGCCCCGTTCCCCGTGTCATGCAGCGGAGTGACAGGGAAGAGAGGAAAGGCCTCAGCCACCTATGCTGGGGGCACCCAGTATCACAGGAGATACATTGACTGGTTCTAATAACACATCTCCACTCGCTGCCTTGCAAAAGTTCTTTTGCGCCCCCAGTTCATCCATTGTTTTCTCTTGGGAGCGGCTCTCCCCAGAATCCTTTGTGCTGTAGGATCTAATAACGTGGTGTCAAGGTTAATTCTCCACTCTGGAATGATGAATGCAGAAGTGGGGGCCTGCAAAAATACCCCAAACCTTATCTTTGGTATAAAACTTCCCCCCAAAATCCTAAAAACCTAGATTTTGGGGATAAAAATCCGTTGCCACTATCAAGTGCTTTTGAACCCACAAACAAGGGTGGATGCTTGAAACCAATCCCAGGGCCCCCCAAGCTCTTTTCCCCAAAGAGCTTGAAAAAGAAAAGAGAAAATACAAACTGCAGTCTGTGGCTGCTATCCCCTAGTCAGAGGCATGCAGATCCCACTGACAGATTTTGTAGGACACAGAAATGAACCAATACCAGGCTAATAAAAAAGAAAGAACTTTTATTATCAAAACAATACTCCTGTTGCAAGCATAATGGCTAGATGGAAAAAGTCACCGATTTAATATACTTATGGGGACTCCCATGGGCCAAAACTTAGTTACAAAAGAGAGGAAAACCCATTTCTAACAGCACAGACATCAAATCCAAAGTCCGACAACAGAAAACAATAAAACCTAATGGATTTATCTAAACTTTACCCTACTTACATGTTATGAAGAGTCTTTTTCTTGGAGAGAGACATGTCTTCTGTCTCCCTCAATATCTAGAACAAATTGGCTCAGAGAGACAGGAGGGAAAACCCCAAAATTCCTTTGTCTCAGTTTGAAATCCCTATCTGTATTTCTATTGGCTGAATGCTACCTGGCTAGGTACAGTTAACCCATTAGTCCCCGGGCTCCTGCCCATCCCTCATGGTTATGACACGTGGGCACTGTTGGGTGGTATCTTTTCAGAGGCCGCATTTACACTGGACAATTTCACGGCTACCAGTAAGCTTACAGCGCTCATTTACACAATGTCCTGCCCTGAGCGCTCCCAGTGAACTGACTTCCACCTGCCCCTTCCGTCACTGCAACTGCTACAGAACCCCAAGAATCTGAAAACTGTCTCATAAGCTGCACACGCGCCTTCTGTTCACTGACGCCCCGGTCGCCTCGTTTGTACAACCGGGAGGCTGCTTTGTTTACATGCACAAGGTTTCCTCTGCAACTAGAGAAGCTAATTCAAGTTCATAAGGAAAGCTCAGGATGAGAGAAACACTCTGGGTTCCCCAGACATGACCCGCCCACGCTGAGGTCATGATCCTCAGGCTGAGAGCCGCGGCTTCTGACTGTAGGAGAACCAGCTTCCAGATCCCTGCTGGTCTACCCGGGGGAGGGGGGAGAGAGCGTGCAGAACGGGCTCCCTGCAGGTTTATAGCCTCCGTCTCTTTAATGTACATCTGCACAGCTGGCTCCCGAGTGGAGGTGGGATTTGGCGGTGAGATTTTGTGCGGATGGTTGGGGAAATCTGCGGGTTTGTAGTCACAGCCTGATGGGGGGCGGGGTCCTGTGGAACTGCCAAACCACAACCAATACAGAGCCTAGTGTGAACCATACGAAAAGAATCTAGAGCAGTGTTTCTTAAACTTTTTAAGATTGAGGAACACCAAACAATATTTTTTTTAATGAGGAACACTAAGGAATTGTTGTTGCGCAAGAAAGAAGAAGAAAAAAAAAGGTTGGGGGGGGAAGGGTTGGGGGGAAAGTTATGGAGGGGAAAAAATGGGTTGGGTGAGAGTTATTGACCAAAAAAAAAAAAAAAGTCGCCTGTCCCTTTAAGGGCGGCCATTTTTAATTCTGTTGTTCTCGTTGGCACACCTCCAACTGTCTTGCAGCACACCGGTGTGCCGCGGAACACAGTTGAAGAAACACTGAGCTAGAGGAAAGCTGGACAGCAAAGGGCGTGCAGGTTGGGGCCCCGGCTCAGGACCACGCTTGCTTCCCTTCGTGGGCCTCGCGCGCTTGCTGTGCTTTCAGACTCGGAGCCTGGCCCTGAGATGTGCTGAGTTGAGGGGTCTCGGTGCCTTGCCTTGAGCGCTTCCCAGTCAGCAGTGCAGCTGGGGGCTCTAAGGCAGGCTCCCTGCCTCTCCTGGCACCACAGACCATGCTGCCCCTTAGAAGCAGCCAGCAGCAGGTGGGAGTGTGGAGCCAATGGGAGTGTGGAGCTAGTGCTCCGGGCAGGGGCAGTGCACGGAGCCCTGTGTGCTCTTCCCTCACCCCAACTTAGGATCCGGGCCTGCTACCAGCTGCTTCTGGGCCGTAGCGCAGTCCGCGGTGCCAGGACAGGCAGGGAGCTGCCTTATCACCCCCGCTGGTCACCTGATCAACAACAAGTCCCAGGGCCTGAGATTTCATGCCCCAGTGCTGGGTCGCAACCCGAAGTTGGAAAACCGCTGAGCTACAGCCCAGTTCCCTAGAGCAGTGTTTCTCAATCAGTGGTACAAGTACCCTTAGGGGTACTCGAGAGACGTCGGGGGGGGGGGGGGGGGGAGGAGACGGGGGGAGGGGAGTATGTCAACACAACTGAAATTTGGAGAGAACTGAATTTTTGTTTTAAGTTTTACAGTGTTTTATTATTTTTTGTACTTTTTACACCCAAAAAGTTCATCGCCCACCCGGCTACGATTAAGTTGTTTATACAAATGTGTGGCAACGGTAGTTAAAAATTTTGTGTGTCTGAAAACTGTAGGTACTGGGGGTACTTGTAATTTTTTTTTTTTTGCTTTGAAAAAGGGGTACTTCATACAAAAAAGGTTGAGAAACACTGCCCTAGGGCTAATGTCTCACACCCCGGCGGCTGGAAGCACCGGCCGGTTCAACTTGTGCCACGCTTGGCTGTCTCTCATCATGCCTCTCTCACAAGAACCCAGATGGTCCTGGGCTCAGTTTATGTGTTGCCGGGCTCTCCTCTCTCCACAGCACTCCCAACAGCTGTACAGACACATCTACCTGACGAGCAAGGAGGAGAGCAACGTGCAGCCTCACTACGAGGCGCTCTACAGCATGCTGGCGCTCATTAGCATCGAGCTGGCCAACGAGGAGGTGGTGGTGGACCTCATCCGCCTGGTGCTGGCAGTGCAGGTAGGCCGGAGTGAACAGGGCAGGTGTCTGGGGGCCCACAAGGTAACGGGCTCCTCCTCACTGCACAAAGAGAGGATCAGCGCACGGATCTGAGCTAGGCCTGGAGTGGACAGACCAAAGGGGTGTAAGTTCCACCATGGCAAATGGGTGGAAGGGAATTTACCAGGGCTGGGCTCCATGAAGTTGCTTGCCTTAGTGAAGACATGGCCTAAATGGAAGATCAACACTGCCGCGATCGAACTTCCGGAGTTTGATTTAGTGAGTCTAGTGAAGACTCGCTCAATCAAACTCAGAGGGTGCCCCCATCGGCAGCTGGTACTCTTGGTTCTGCAAGAAGTAAATGCTCCCCATGGGGCCTCCTGTTGTGGGACGGCAGGGAAACTCGACTCCAGTTATGTAATTAACATAGCTGGAGTTGTGTATCTTGAGTCGATCTTTCCTTTTAGTGTAGACCTGGCCTTAATGGAGTTTTACACTAGCGCAGCGGATGTCAGGCTGCAGCCCCACATCTGTACGGCTTACGTCCCCCAGATGGCTGCTGTAACATTGAATTAGGGAGGCTCCCTTAGTGTTCCTCCAGATTTGCAGCCATGCAAATGAGAGCCGTGTTTGGCGCAGTGTGACGAGGGCAGTTTGTATTCTCAGGGGCCGCAGCAGAGAAGTGTGATATGGGAACAAGAAAGCAGCATCTTCATTCTGCCCTCGGGTGTGTCAATTCCACCAGCCTAGGCTTGAGCTCAAATCCGAATGAATATTTGAGAACCGTTTCTCTGCTGCGATCGCCCAGTCGGTACCAAATCCTCTTTGCTTTTAGCCTTTCACCACCAGTAATGCCGTAATGTTCCTTTATTTCTCTGCACCAGGTACCCAGCAGCCTCTGGGTGCTTTAGAAAGGGGAATACATAGCAGTGCAGAAAAGAGCCAGTACGCGCAACGCAGCCAGTAAACCCAGGCGGCAAAACGAAACCCTAATGTGACAGCAGCCCTGCCCTGCCACTCTTCTGTCGCCCCCAGAGCTGGCAGGGAGCAAACCCACCTGGCAGTAGGATGGCAACCTGGTTCTGCAAAGGCAGATGAATGTTGCTACTAACAGATTGGTGTCAATGGAACATCTATGTAAGACGGACGCAGGCGATGCAGGAAGGGAGGTGTTAAAGGGACAGCCAGCTTCTGGGCCCAACTCAGGGTGGCGTAGAATCCTAGAACACTAGAACTGGAAGGGACCTCGAGAGGTCATCAAGTCCAGTCGCCTGCCCTCATGGCAGGACCCAACACCGTCTAGCCCATCCCTGATAGATGTCTAGCTAACCTGCTCTTAAATATCTCCAGGGATGGAGATTCCACAGCCTCCCTAGGCAGCTTATTCCAGTGTTGTTATTCTTGGCAGTTGCCCACGTGCACCCAGGTGGAGAAGCAGCTATCTGGGCTCCCTCCCTCCCCGCTCAGTTCACATGGTTTTGGATCACCCACGGGTTGTTCAGATCCCTTCCCTTTTGCAGGCTACAGGCCTATCTGCCCAGCCCCGGGAGGACCCAGTATCATGCCTGGGTCTGTTTCAGGCCCTGCGCTTACTTTCTTCCATGTAACACCAGTTCTACACATAAGTTGCCCCTTTCCACATCCCCTGGGGTCTCCCACGGGGACCTCTTTCTTGCCTTCAGATTTCTACCCTCCGGGTCACTTTATAGCTTCTTTCTGGCTCCGGAAGCTCTCCATCGCCTCCACTTGCTGGCTGGCCCGATTCGGTGGGTGCTCTGGGGCTAGGGCAGCCATGGACAAAGAAGAGTGGGTGTTCAGCACCCGTCAGCTACAGCTGATCAGCGGGGCTGCCCATCGGGTGGCAAGGGGAGGGCCTTGGCGAAGGCAGCGAGCAGCAGGAGGGAGGGGGCAGAGCAGGGGTGAAGCCCCCTGGGGAAAAAATAAGTCAGCGCCTACGGTCACTTGTGAGGTTGGGCCCACCTCCCCTGAAAGCACCAACCTCCCTGGGACACCTTTGGACCCAGCCTCTGCTTTCCCATCAGTCTGCCATTGCTGTGCTAACAAGCGAATCCGCTCCCCGGGCTCTCTCTGCCCCGGGCTTTGCAGGAGATAGCGCAGATCAACGAGGATAACCTGCCCGTGTACAACCGCTGCGCGCTCTATGCCCTCGGCGCCGCCTACTTGAACCTGATCAGCCAGCTCACCACGGTGCCCGCCTTCTGCCAGCACATCCATGAGGTCAGTGCGGGCGGCCCTCCCGCCCCGCTCCTTAGGGCAAGGCGCCAGCGGCCGGCGCGTCCCTGCGCGGGGGGCGGTGAGGGAATCGTGCTCTCCGTGGGAGACGTGGGCTTTGTGGGGCATGGTTACCTCACCAGCTCCAGGGCTCGGGGAACACCGGAGACTGCCCTGGCCCTAGGCCACCAGGTCAAATCCAGCCCAGGCTGGAAGCCACCGAAAATCCTTCCTGTTCGCTGGATGGTGTGCAGCGAGTGTGGAGGGTCTTACTCAAGTCTGATGAGGCGGGTGTCTCCCTGGACCCCCCCCTCCCCCGCAGGTCGCCCTTACTGGCCCCTTGCTGACTGTGTCAGTGGGGAAGCCGAAGCCTGAATCACCTCTTTCCCCCCACTCCTTGAGGGGTTCGTCAGTGAGGTGGGTGGGGCTTATGCTGACGCTGCCCATGCAGGGCCTGTTTGGTGGGCAGCTAGAGGATTGCTGTCTCCAGGGCTGTCCGTCCGGCCCCTGTTCCCAGCACTCAGCTGGCCTTAAAGAACAGGCAGGCACGGCTGCAGCGGGCGCCTTCGGGTCCCATGCGGGCTTGATACCTCGTTCCTTTGCTGCCTGGCGGACAAGCCACTGAGGGGTTCTCGTCCCTCCCCTCCCCGCTAGGTCCTCGAGGCGAGGCAGAAGGATGCACTGTACCTCCTCCCCGAGGATGTGTTTGTGGAGGCGCCCCGGTAAGAACCTCTGCTCCAGAAGGCGCGTGTCCCTCTGGGTTGGATCGGAGAGCAGCGGCTGAAATCCTGCTGCATCCAGGCCACAGTAGACAGGGGCCCTTTGCCATTCTCCCTGACGGAGCTGCCAGGGAAACGTCCCAGCACAGATATTCCCTTTCCCTTGGCGCCTTCGCTGAGACAAGAGCACGTGGATCGGCTCTCTCCCCAGGCGTGGCATCGCCTCCAGGCAGAAATGCCAGGGCCCCGTGTTGCTCGGCTGTCAGAGGAGGGTCAGGCTGTTTTCTGTGCCCGCCCCGCTGTCTTAGAGGGAGGTGGAGCTGTCCCAGTCCCCAGTGTTCACCTGGAAACCCTAATGCTCTCTGCATGCCAACGGCTGGTAACCACGCTTGCAACGGGCCAGAATCGTCACCGGCTTTCCTCTCTGTTCACCCGCACAGGCTGACGAAGGGCCTAGATCACTTAGTGCCCGAGGTCTTCTTCCGGCAGAGCAAGATCAGCGAGGTGCTGGGAGGTAGCGGCTACAATTCAGACCGGCTCAGCACGCCCTACATCCCCCAGCTGACAGGTATGGGGTGGAGCTTCCCTGCATACTGTGGCCTTTCCCAGGGCAGTGCCCAGCCGGGCAAGAGATGTGGCTCAGATGTTACCTGGGCAGACGGACTGGGAGAAGGGGTGACTTGCCCACTCACTGTGTGGTGTGGATAGAACTGGGGTGAGAATTCGGGAGACCGTAGCATCCATTCCCGTGCTCCGTCATTGTCTTTCCAGAGGAAGGGTGGCCTAATAGCTCGAGCATGGACATGGGTTCTGGGAGCCCTGGGTTCAAATTCTTGCTGTGCCATAGACTCCCTGTGTGACCTCAGTCAACCCACTTAGTCTCTCTGTGACTCAGTTTCCCACCTCTATAATGAGGATAACAGCCCTGGCCTGCCTCACAGCTCTGATACTGCAGCAATAGGCACCAAGGGACCACACGGGTCTCCCAGTCTGACCCTCCTGACAAGATGCAGGGTTTGTTGTGTCTAACCCACCCAAGGAAGCTGCCTCTCTAGCCTCCCTTTGAAAACCTCCAGCGATCTCTGCATGCTTCCCTCTTGTGACCCAGACAGCCCCTCCCCAGGTCCCGCCGGGCGTCTCCCTGGACGGGCGAGGCGCTCTGCCTTCCTCACGGGTTGGCTCCCTCTGTTTTCCAGATGAGGATCGTCTGTCCAAGAGGAAGAGTATCGGGGAGACCATTTCTCTTCAGGTCGAGGTGGAATCGAGGAACAGTCCCGAGAAAGAGGAGGTACCGTGTGCTGCTCGTTCCGGCCAGCCTGGGAACTGCCCTTCTTGTTGCACTGTGTCTCCAGCAGGAGGGGTGGTTTTTATTGGTTTGCTTCTGCGCATGCCCAGTGTCCTGAGCCAGCTGGATGGGCAGGGGGTGCTAGCTTGGGACAGCCATTGTCCTATAGAACCTAGCGGGACGGCAAAGGCTTCTTCGATCACGTAGTGTGAACCCAGGCAGAGGCGATTTCCCACCTGGGAAGCTTTTCCTGCCGACGTTTCCCTTGGCCCCTTATTTCTAGCTCCCTCCGCAACATCTCATCCCCTACGCCTGCCCCTGGGTGCTTACACCTTTTACAGTTTTGCAGGCTGCTCCCGTCTCCCCCACCGCGGGTGCCGTGCAGACAGCCTGTCTGCGGGGGGCTCTTTCATCTCCTCCCATCGTTCATGTCCTCTGTCCGCCACAGGTTCCCCCCTCTCTCTGAATTCTTCCCACTGGGTCGAGATCTTGGAGAGGACACGCTCCCATCCACCCCTCCCAGCCCTCTTCCTCAGGTGCCTGACATCTGAGCAGAGGAGAAAGCAAGGTGGTGCACCCCGGAGTACCGCTCCGGCAAGGAGGAACTGGCTGGCTGCTGCACTCCGCTGCAGGAGGAAGTGTGACGTGCTCCCAGGGGTTTTCCTCCTGGCTGCTGTGGGTGCGCCCCCCACCAGTCCAGCATTGCCCCTGGCATGAGCCCCCCCCCGGGTACCATTTAGAGAGGGCAAAGGGGGGCTGAAGCCCCCTCTCCGAAATTCTGACCAGGATGCAGCTTGCAGAATACCAGGCGCAGAGCACTGACAAAAGACAAGCCAGAGCTTTCCCCGAGGGCTAAACGGCTGCTGCCCCCCGCCCTCCCGAAACTCCGCCCTTGTGGAAGGCAGAGCTGGGCTGTGGTATGAGCTGCCCAAGGGAGCCCTGAATCCTCCATCTGCCCTGGGCAGTATGCCCAGGAGACAGGGCCACAATCCAGGGGCTGCTCTCTGGCCACCTTCTCAAGGCATGTGGACGGTCTAGGGCTCCCCATAGTGGCCTGGACTCCCTGGATAGCTCTTACTACTGCCCAGCTCTGGCTTCTGGCCTGGCTGGGGGTGGAGGCTCAGAAGGGAGCGGGGCTCCTTCGGAAAGGAGGTCGCCCTAGTCAGCCCCGCCATTGATTCAAAGAGCTTCAGGCCAGAAGGAACCATCGGCTGACCTCCAGTACCACACAGGCCGCTCAGCTTCTCCTGTCTTGAGCCCAAAAAGCTATCGCCTCCTAGTGGGTGAGCCCCACTACTGCAGATCTTCAAAGTTGGCTGGCCTCTAGAACCACATGGTCAGCTGTTCTCCCCTTTCGTCTGCTCTCAAGGACACACTGCCTGGAGTTGTAATTGTTGTGTTCTTCCCCCACCCCTAGAGAGCCCCGGCTGAAGAGATCACGTACGAGACCCTGAAGAAAGCAATTGGTAAGTAACTGAGTGATCTTCCACAGAATTGAAAGCCAGACAGGACCATGAGACGCTCTTGTCTGACCCGCTGCGTCCCCCAGATGCTGCTGTGTTAAGCCCAAAGACCTGAGCTAGCGTCCAGGGGAAAGACTGAGCTGTGTTAGTCACACTGTGTTCAGAGACATAAAACTTTCTCTTTCTGGAGTGCTGCTCCGTGAGCATGTCTGGAAACGTCGCATTGTGCTCTGTGACTGGCATCCTCTCCCCACAGTGCCAGTGCGGCACGGGCAGTGCAGACTCCACCCCATACCCACAACCCTGCCCGGCCAGTGTGTCTTTAGAGACCCCCCCATTCGGGCTGGAGAGATGGCCGGCTAATGGTCTGAGTGCAGGACCGCCTCAGGTCAAGCCCGATGCTGCCACTGACTCCCTTTCTGGCCTTGGGCATGCTGCTTAAACCACAGAGTTCTAACGTGTCCTTTGATGTCTGGGTGCGTGGGTGTCTGGGTGCCAGAATGAAAAGCAGGGAGGGTGATTTTCCAGGGGTGCTGAGCACCTGCGAACCCACACACGGTAGCTGTGCAGCACAGAGCCCTGCTTGCTCTCACGCAGGGCCGAAGAGGGATGGTGGGGAGGCGCTGTTCCCGAGGTACTCGCTGCAGGGCTCGCAGCAAAGCATGTGTTCCCCTGAGATCTGGGCTGGCTTGTGCGTGGCCCTAGACCCCAGAACAGAACAACTGGGACTCGGGGCCTGTATGCCTGGCATGGCCAGCGCGTTCCCCATTGCTTCCTTCTTCCTGTGCGCTTTAGTAGACAGCGTTGCTGTGGAGGAGCAGGAGCGGGAGAGGAGGCGGCAGGTGGTGGAGAAGTTCCAGAAAGCTCCCTTTGAAGAGATCGCGGCTCACTGCGGCGCCCGGGTGAGGCTCTGCTTTTGACGCACTGCCTGCTTGCTCTGCTTTGCCAGGGAGATCACTCAGGCTGGGAGGATGTGCTGGGCCCGTCCCGCGGGGTCAAAAAACCAGAGTAGCACAGGCAAAGTGAGGCTCATAACCTGGGTAGTGGCTGATTTGCTAGCAGATAACACCCTACTACTGCTACCCTCTAGCTAAGTTATTCCATTAGCTCAAGGGGCAGAGGCCTATGTTGTAGTGTGTTCTGAGTTCAAGCCCTGCTGGCGACGTGCGGGAGGGTTTGCTGTGAAAGCACAGGAAGCCGTCAGCTCCCTGAAGCTGTGAGTCCTCTGGAATTAGGTAGCCTATGGGAGGAGTGACTGAGTTGGACCTTGCTGCAGTCAGTCCCCCAAAGTCCCTTGTGCCCGAGGGATAAGGGTCTCGTTTGTCACTGCTGAAATGCAGCCAGCTCAGGGGTGGAGCGGAGCAGCTCTCTAGCAGCATACAGCACCACTGCGCTGCCCTTGGGGACAGGAAGTGGAGAATGCGGCATCCAATTAAAACCACAGGGTGGAGGCCAAACAGAATTATTCAAGTCTGAGCTCGGCCCGGCACCCTGCTGCTGTGAAACATGTCAGGGAAACATGAGTGACCCTGAGGAGCCTGAAGTCTGGATTCCAACCTCATACGAAAGCTGGGATCTCAAAGCACCACTCCAGACCATGCTGCAGAGTTGGTCAGTACAGATTCAGGAGGGAAGTATGTTCCATGCATCACCAGCACAACTTCCTGCTTTACGTCAGTGTCCCATGGAGGAAGTTCATAGACTCCTAGGGCTGGAAGAGACCTCAGGAGTCATCGAGTCCAGCCCCCTGCCCAAAGCAGGACCAACCCCAACGAAATCATCCCAGACAGGGCTTTGTCAAGCCGGGACTTAAAAACCTCTGGGGATGGAGATTCCACCACCTCCCTAGGGAACCCATCCCAGTGCTTCCCCACCCTCCTAGGGAAATAGTTTTTCCTAATAGCCAACCTAGACCTTCCCTAGTGTAACTTGAGCCCATTGCTCCTTGTTCTGCCATCTGTCACTACTGAGAACAGCCTCTCTCCATCCTCTTTGGAACCCCCCTTCAGGTGATTGAAGGCTGCTTTCAAATCCCTCCTCACTCTTCTGTAGACTAAACCAGCCCAAATCCCTCAGCCTCTCCTAATAAGTCATGTGCTCCAGCCCCCTCATCGTTTGTGTTGCCCTCTGCTGGACTCTCTCCAATGTGTCCACACCCTTTCTGTAATGGGGGGCCCAGAATTGGAGGCAGTACCCCAGATGTGGCCTCACCAGTGCCGAGTAAAGGGGAATAATCACGTCCCTCGATCTGCTGGCAGTGCTCATACTAATGCACCCCAATATGCCATTAGCCTTCATGGCTACAAGGGCACGCTATTTCATTATTTTATTTCCCCCCATGGTTGCCTACCCTGATGTGCTGCAACACCATACTCCCTGCTGTGCCCTGCACGAGGACTTGCAGGCTGCAGGCCCAATGTGACCAGTTGGGGCTCGGTGATCGTAACAGCTCTGCCCCAATGCGAAGCCTCGGATTAACGGAATTGTTGTTTGTTGCAGGCCTCGCTGCTGCAAAGCAAGCTGAACCAGATCTTTGAGATCACTATCCGGTGAGCATCAGACCCTTTGGGGAGAGGACAGTCTTGGGGGGGCTTTTAGGACCCTGCTTTGCAATTGGCAAGAGGGGGAGAGGCTCGTGAACTGCGGTGATGGGTGGCCCGTGCCCAGAGGCACAAGCACGAGGATGGGAGAGAGGTTCAGGGGACAGCCACAATCTGGCCTGTTCCTACGACTGGAGACGTACCTGGCTCTATCAGATCATGGAAGGAAACAGGCCCCCTAGAGCTTCAGGCAAGCCGAGAACACAGGACCGCAGCTGTGCTGCGGGAAGGTGCAGAGATCCCACCGGTGAGTGCAGGAAGGCTAGGCTCGAAGGAGGAGAGCAAGGTCAGTCTCTCCGTTACATCAGGCCTCACCCTTGTTCCCTTTACCTCTTATCTGCTTCGTATGGTTCTCTCCCGTGTTCCCAGCTCCCCAGAGCTGTCCGTGTCTCAGCTGGGCTTTGGTCCCCAGCACGTCCCTTTGTCATCTGCAGTTTGATCCTAATGTGCAGTCACTAGGTTGAATTTGTGCCTTCAAGTCACCATCTGAGTGGAGATAAACCTTCATCTTCGGTTAACACGGTGACAGGGTCCTGAGTCGGGAGGGGGAAATCTTCACAGTGCTCAAGAGTTGGGCAGAACCTGCCTGGGCTGGGCCCTGTTTTTCAGGTGTGAGGGAGTGTGGAAGTCCACCTTTAACTCTCCTTCTCTGTCTCCGACATTGCAGGCCACCCCCGAGCCCGTCGGGTACCATCACCGCTGCGTATGGCCAGCCCCAGAGCCACTCCATCCCGGTGTATGAGATGAAGTTCCCAGATCTCTGCGTATACTGAGACCCCACGCGCATGCCGAGAGAGGGCCAAGTCCTGATGCGGGTGGAGCCAGGGGAGGAAGATGCCTTCTGCATGAATACAAAAGAGTCTCTTGAAGAAATCTGTAACCCTCGAGGAAAACGCCTTTTGGAGGACTTGCCGGCTTCCCTCTTCCAGAGCCATGTGGCACCTCGTGATTCTCCATTTACAGAATTCACATGTGTGTTTCTTTGCCACCTTATTTCTTCTCAGATCGTTTCACCTCTAGGGTTGTTGATGCGTGCGACTGAAGAATCTTCACAAGAGAGTTTCAGAGCCATGACTCCAGCAGTGAGAAGTTGGGGAAGGTGCAGGGATAGCTGGGGGTTGGTTTAGCTTCCCTTTTTAGAACCAGGTTAGAGGGTTCAGGGTTTTTTTTGGGGGGGGTGGGGAAGGGATGTTGGATCTTACCCCAGAGAATTCATTTGGCATCTTGATGGCCCACTACATCAAGCAAGTCTGTGGCGGTGACAGGTGTCACTCATGGTTCTCTGCCTGTGGCCAGTTTGAGAGAGTTCTTTCGTAACAGGGTGCTGCTCTCCAAACTTGAGGTCGTCTAGATTTCAAAGCCAGAAGGGACCAATAGGGCTATTTTGCCTGACTTCATGACATAGGCCTCTAGGACTAAGGGGACTCGGACATAGGACCCAAACTTGTTGCAGAAGGTGAATTCTGGTTGCCTTAAGGCAGTGCAAAGCCGCCCTAGAGGCAGGCCGACCCAGACGTTAGTCATCACGGTTGCATACCTATTAAAGCATTATTTTTGTGCTGCAGGGTCCTATACATCAGATGTGTAGTTGCCTTTCTGGTAATGTTGGTTTAAGAAGACAAAGGGGCTGATTGACAGGTACAATCAAGGCAAACACCCCTAACGTTTCCTACACGTTCTAAGTTGAAAGGGAAATGGCTCCTCTAATGAACCAGCTTGAGTGTGTCTCCTTCCCCCCTCCCCGCACCCCATATGGAGTGAGTGCCTAGACCAGCTCAGCCCTATACAGCTAACTGCTAAAGGAGATTCTCTGTTCAAGCCAAGCGGCAGGGGATCATGGGCTTTTGAGGGAGGAGGATCTGTTCTGTGATCCATAAGGTCTACGTTGTAAAGCACCCAGGGAAATCCTTTAAGTCCAAGGTCAGGGCTGGGCAAAACACAGCCTGGGGGGCTGGATCCAGTCTGCTGAAGATCCTGCTGGCACCATTAGGCACGCAGCAGCCATGGTTTAAAGCTCAGTCCCCGCCCCCAACCCAATTCTCAGCTCCTATTGGCTGGAAACAGCCAGCCAATAGGAGCTCAGAGATTGGCCTGGGGGCAACCCAAGCCTCTTCCTCCTCCCCCCAGAGCTGAGAGCCACATGGAGGAAACAGCCTGCAGTTTCAAGTGGTCTGGGGCTGCAGCAGGTAGGGAGTCCAGCCTGCCGTGGGAGTGCTGCAGGGCTGCTGGCCGGGAGACACTTAGGGAAGCGCCTCCCAGCCACAGCTTGCCTCTGGCACCCCTGCCCCTCCCACACCCCAACTCCTTCCCCCTGGTCACCATCCAAACCCTCTGCACCCCCTTGCCCCAGGTCACAACTCCCTCCCAGACTCTGTACCTTCTCCTGCACCCCTTCCCCAGGCCAGAATCCTCTCCTGCACCCAAACATCCTCCCAGACCCTGCACCCCATTCCCCGCCCCAGGTCACCACCGAAACCCTCTGCAGCCCACACCCCCATTGTCTCTTCTCCCACGTCACAATTCCTCCCAGACTTTGCACCTCCTCCTAGAACCCCTCCCCCAGGCCAGAATACTCTCCTGCACCCATACCTCCTGCCAGACCCTACACCCCAATCCCCTGACCCAGGTCACAACCACCTCCTTCACCCAAACTCCCTCAGACCTCACACCGTCTCCTGCACTCCACTCCTTTACCCCATACGCCCTTCTACTCCCAACCTCTATCCTAGACCTCACATCTCCTCTACAGAAAAGTGCGGCCCTTGACCACTTTCCAAAATCTTGGAGTGCCCCCCCCAAAAAATTATTGCCCACCCCTGTTCTAGGTGGTTAGTAATTGATTTCATACTTGATTTTCAATAGCCATGGTTCAGAAGGGGTGGTTTGGTGCAAAGCTGACTGTGGAAGACCCATGCCCCAATCCTTGGCTTTGGAAAGGGTTCAGAAAAGGGTAACTAAAATGATTAGGGGTTTGGAACGGGTC
>CM057847.1:177260063-177273957 GCA_030068395.1 Apalone spinifera | reverse complement strand
CCTCAGTTTGCCTCATGGTAGGACAGGCCCTGGGGGGAAAAGATGTCTTGTGTCTAAATTGCTTATTGTTCTCATTCTCTTACCCTCTATCTCCCTTGTCTTAGATGGCAAGGCTCTTGAACAGGCACTGTCCTTGGACCTGTGACAGAGCGGATGCTACTGTAAATAATAAGAGATGAAGGTTTAGTCATCAGATGCTTGTCTAACGGTGGGGTTTGGACATCAGTGGGACCCCTGTTCCTAAGTCACAAGGGCATGGCCACACCGCCCGTGACAGTGAGCCCCCCAGCTTGAGCTAATGGGGCTCTTGCTAGAACATAAGAACAGACCAAAGCTCCATCCAGCCCAGTATCCTGACTTCCGACAGTGGCCAATGCCAGGTGCCCCAGAGGGAGTGAACAGAACAGGGGATTATCAAGGGATCCACCCCCCGTCACCCATTCCCAGCTTCTGACAGACGGAGACTAGGGACTCTTGGTGCACTGGAAATAGCTGAGCACACAGCACTTGGAGGTTGTGGTAGCGGCTCTGAGGCCGATGTGCTCTGAAAATGCCACTTTATACCTCTTGGGCATGGCACAGCGGTGTGCCCCTCATTGCGCCTCTCCCCACAAGTCCCCTCCCTGAGCGATGCGACCCAGGGGATTACCAGAGGGCTGCACCCCTATTTAGGGCAACGGGAAGAAATGGAGAGACCCAGCCCCAACCTGCTCTGCTACCCCGGTTGCCAGCCCACCTGGGAATCTCCCCGGCTGCCCTGGGCCCCACAGGGCTCCCCCAAGCAGAGGTCCTGGAGCAGCTGCCCTGAACCATCCCATGGACAGGACAGCTCTGGCCGGGGCATTGCCACCCTTACTTCTGCACTACTGCTGGCAGTAGCGCTGTTGTCAGAGCTGGGCCACAGGAGAGCAGCGGCTGCTGGCTGGGCTGTTCATATTGATGATGTGGGAACACCACTTTCTTAATCCCTCTCCCTTCCTGCCCCTCAATACTCACTTTAATTTCACCCAACTCCTGCTAGTACAGCAGAGGTCCAGTGGGACCCACAGGATTCCAGTTTCTTCACCCCTCTCCGAGAAACTCTTGTGTCCTGGGTTATGCAGCCCCCAGCTTGTGCACCACAGGATTCAGGGCCCAGGCTAGCTTTTCGTGCAATAAAAGGTTGAGGTAAAAATCCCTATTTAGTTTTCCTCACCCAAGGAGAACTTCAGCTGAAGTGAATGGGGTCTGAAGGAGTACAGCATTAGAGCCCATCTATCCCCTTTGACCACACAGTGGCTGTGGGACTAAATGGATGGTTTTGTAAGAAAATGTTTGTGTTCCTTGAGGTTTCTGAGGTACAGCCGCTCTCCGAGTCACTAACAAGTTACAGACCAACACTTGGTCCGTAACTCGAACTGTTCGTAACTTGGACCCCATTGAGTTACACGCGACCGCGCTGTTCGTAAGCGCGGGTCGCGTTCGTAACTCGGGGACCGCCTTTATGACCACTCCATGGGAGCTTTGGTCGTAAGTGTGAACGGTCGTAACTTGACTGTTCGCAACTTGGGGAGCGGCTGTATTGGGCAAACAAAATAAAAAACTATCGCAAACTGAGCCAAGCCCACATCCATGTTTTGGTTTTAGAGCCACAGCTGGAATTTTTTTGGTTTTCAGTTGAAATTTCAGGGAAAAAAAGTGTGTGTGTGTGTGTGTGTGTGTGTGTATGTGTGTGTGTGTGTGTGGTGGCGGCAGATGGGGGTTGGTCCTGCTCTGGGCAGAGGGTTTTGGACTAGGTGACTTCCGGGGTCTCTTCTAACTCGAATCTTCTCTGAGTCTGTTTGGTTTTTTTGGTTAAACCCTGAAAAATGCCACAGATTTGTGTGATGAAAAATGTTAGGGTATTTTCATGGAAAATAAAATACTCTTTTCAATCAGCTCTTCCTATCACTTCATGGGATTGGGCCGTGGATAGTTCTCTTACACCAGCGCTACTCAATACATGGTCCATGGGCCACATGCAGCCCGTGGCCTGTTTGTTTGCAGCCCGCGGTGCAGTTTGGGTTTACTGTGCGGTTTGGGTTGAGGTGTGTTTTAGTAGGTAAATTCCTGGACTGTTGTGAAGCCAAAACAAAAAAGTAGTCAATAGAATGGTCTTCTGTTGAGATGTGTTTTAGTAGTTAAATTCCTGGACTGTCATTGCTCATTAAAAGTGCTGTCATATGGGTGGAAATTGGTTAAATATTGCATTGTATTAATATCAGCAAAACTGACTTAAATGGGACCTGCGTGTTGTGTAGTCTTGCCTTAATCTTTGTATTCATGCCCATCAGTGTGAAAGAAGCTATTTGCATATATTTGAATGTATATGCAACCACACTTAAGTTGCGGCCCTCGGCACGGGCTGTGGGTATCACTGTGGCCTCTGGGCTTCCAAAGTTCAGTAGCCCTGGTTTACATCATGCAGGATCTTACTGATGACAGTGGAATAAAGTTCTGTTTTGTGGGGGTGAGGCCGTATCTACGTAAGGACCCTGATATAGCCGTGGTGGGCAGTCTGCTGTCCACTGGGGCTCCACCTGTGACCTGCAGACCCACTGGCTGCTCCCCTCCCCCACGCGCCTCTTGTGCATTGAGATACCAAAGCCCCACACTTCCTCCCTCCTCCCTCCCAGCACTTTCAGAGCACCACGAATCGCCTGATTCATGCCTCACTCCTCCCTGTTCCTCCCAGAGCCGGAATGCTGTGAATCAGCTGTTTGCGACATTCCAGCTCTGGGACGTAAGTGTGGGGCTCTGGTGCCCCAGTGCTCAAGAGGCATGTGGGGGACAGGGAGCAGACAGTGGGGCTGCAGAGGAACCCCAGTGCACCACGGGCTGCTGCAGCCCATGGAGATGAAAGTGGCCCACTCACTCTTCATGGTTGCCCATCCCTGAGCAATAGAATTCCAGCACATCCCTTCTGGAGTGGATGCAGCTATGCCAGCCAGCTGTGCTTCGTGCTGGTAAGTGAAGACACCCCTGTGATGAAACACGCTCTGACATCACCCCCTCGGCGTGAAAGGGCTTTTGTGCTGGTCCAGCTGCGTCAATGCTACTAGCTTTTGCCAGCAAAGCTCCAGCAGTCAGGGATCACCTCTTCAGACACCCGTGTGACACAGCCTATATTTACTCTCCGATCTTAAACTGACCTATATCAGGGGGGATTACAGCCACCACATTAACTACAGCGGTGACTCGGGTTCCCACTACGCTCCTTCTGTCGGTGGTGCAGGTTCTCCCCAGGAGCCCTTCCATCAACTGAGGTGGGACACTGGGCAGGACTGAGCGCTAGGGCTCTGCTCCATGCAGCTCCCTACCGGGAGCCCAGCTCCTTCAAGGTTTCTCACCTCCCAGCCCGGAGTAGGGAAAAGACACCAAAGGGGCAGATCCGTGCCTGGAGACCGGGCAGCAGTCCGAGCCAGGAGCCTCGGTATCAATCTGGTGTGGAGTGGAGATCTAGCAGCAGCTCAGCTGGGAAGCCAAGCCGTGAAATTGACAAGAATGACAGCCAACAGCTGATGTAAAGAACGCAGTGTCTACACAGACACTGTGTCACGCTAACTATACTGAAATAAGTCCTACTTCTCTTATCAAGGTGTCTCAGAGGGGCAGCTGTGTTAGTCAGTAAATGAAAAAAACCTGGACCTCTTAACTCCATTCATCAGAAGAAGTGGGTTGTGCCCAGGAAAGCTCATGATACCATCTACACTTTTTGTTAGTCTCTAAGGTGCTGCAGGACCATTCGTTGTTTTTTTAAAGTCTTATCAAGGTGATTTTACAATGTTAGCTTAGCAGGGAAGGTGCATCAGCAGGAGGAGCATTTTGATGCATACACCGCCACTGTTTTGTCAACAAATGCTGACTTCTCTTTACAGAACTGTGTACTGTAGACAAGGCCATAGTTACACTGGCAAAAATGTATCATATAGATTCATCCCTCTCCTGTCGCCCATTCCCAGCTTCTGACATATGGAGGCTAGGGACACCATTCTTGCCCATCAACAGCCATTGATGAAACTATCCTCCAAGAATTTATCTAGCTCTTTTTTTGAAACATGTTATAGTCTTGGACTTCACAACATCCTCTGGCAAGGAGTTCCACAGATTGACTGTGCGTTGTGTGAAGAAATTCTTCCTTTTGTTTGTTTTAAACCTGCTGCCCATTAAGTTCATTTGGTGAGCCCTAGTTCTTGTGTTATGGGAAGCAGTAAATAACTCTTCTTTATTCACTTTTTCCACACCAGTCATGATTTTATAGCCCTCTATCATATCCCCCCTTAGTCGTCTCTTTTCCAAGCTGTAAAGTCCTAGCCTTATTAATCTCTTTTCATATAGCAACCGTTCCATACCCCCCATCATTTTGTTGTCCTTTTCTGAACTTTTTCTAATGCCAATATATCTTTTTTGAGCTCTTGTCTAAAGTTATTTCTCTCTGGCCCTGAGGGCTTTGTCTGAAGTTGTGGATTTGGTAGGACTGTTTCTTTATCTTGACTAAACTAACATTGCTGCTATGTTACCATATGCACCGTTAACAGATTGCTCTTGGTTTATACAACACAAGACACTAGTTGGTTAGAAGGCAATGATTTGCAGCTAGGACACAGGGATGCTTTTAATAAGGCTGGTCATAAAACAGATCAAATCTAAAGAAAAATGTCCTCTCCTGCTCTTTTGTCAGGGTGCAACCACTAGTAACCTTTGACATTGTTAAGGAGGGTGAGAAAGTACAAAAGATCTTGTAGCTGTGGACAGTGACAGAGAGGGGTTTGTAATATATTTAGAAAACAGAACAATCCGGAGCAATATAGTGGAACAGGAAAAAAAAAAGCTCTAGGTAAGAATTTAATAAATACTTAGGTCCAAGGAACAATGAGAAGTGGGCTAGGATGGTTTGTTTTGGGAGGATTTAGCTTAAATCACTTAAATCAGTTAAATGACTGGCCAGGGGTAATTTATCTTAGCATGCGAATGAATTGTAATAGAGCTCTAATATAAACTATTTCCCCTTAAAGCAAAGAGGACTTAGCATTCAAGTGTCATTCCTTTGAGACTCACATAACAGTCAGGACAATCAATCCTGGGTCAACCCCATTCTGAAATATGCCATCGAAAGAAAGCAGCTAGTGGGAAAGCAGGGTTTTGTCCTCTGGTAGCTTTACAGCTCCCCAGAACAGCTGATTCCTTGAAATCACATCTGATACAAAATATTGCTGCTGGATTACACCGCCAGCATAATTGCTTGTTCTTTAGCTATGGAAGGATTGGAACCATAAGACAAATGCCTCTGTGCTCCTGTCTTACAGGGAGCGGAGAAAAGATCAGAGCAGAAGGAATAAAGAGGAAGAGCCAGAGTCGTACAGACTTACCTGTTGCTGTGGAGTGTGATCTTGGCTTCCCAGTCTGATGCTTCACTCTCCGTCTCTGTGAGCGACTGTAGCTCCCAGCTCTTTTTATACCGCAGGCTGGGCTTTGTGCTGGGCGTTTCATCCAAGGCAACCTTCCGGACAGACCTTTTGAAGCAACAGTAAAAAGCGCTGGGAGAAGGGGGCGTGTGGGGTGGGGAGATGGGCAAAGAAGCCAGTGACGAGGGAAGGCTCCAGGTGTGGAATAGAACAAAAGATTAGCAAACAGTGTCTGGAAGATGGGTGTTTTCTGGGTCGATCCCCATGGTAAATGGGGAGAGATTAGCATCTGCCTGTGAGCAGGAACTCCAGGAAGAGCATGGTACAGTTTTCCAGTCATGCTTGCTAATTGCATTTCCAGAGCGGAAAAGGCAGGTTTTAATTAAAAGTCAACCCTCCCTTGGATGCAGGTATTAGTGAGCCATTAAGGTATCAATGCTGGGTCCGGGTGCTGTTTATCACATGCATGTTGGCGTGGTTGTTAGTCACTGTTCAGTGGCAGATGCTGGGCTCTACGGGGCTTTGCAAATTTGTGTTGGTCTCAAAATATATTGTTCTCCTGCATTTTAAAAAGTGAATATTGTGTTAGTGGAAGGTGGTGGATCGACAGTTCTGGGCTGCATGGAACAGGTGCAGCATGGCCCATGGTGGCAGCAAGCTTCCCCCAAGATATCTTGCAAGATACCAGCCCTATCTAGAAGCCAGAGGAGAATTTCCATCTCTGTAGCCCAGTCAATCCTTGGCCTCATGGTTGGCCAGTGAGAGCAAAATCTAGGTTTTGAGGTGTGGACGCTAGAATATTTCTGACAGAGTTGGCTTGGATATTGGATATTTAAAATATGTTCCTACTGGCACTGTGGTAGCATCTAGCAGTCTCCATGAAGGAGCAAGCCCTGCTATGGCCAAGCAAAGAGCCCCAAAGTCGATATGCCGGGGGTCAAGAGATGGGCAAAGCAGACAAAGGAGAAGGGAGCTTTGGAAACCAATCTAGAAATCTCAGCTTGCCAATGCTTTGTGAGGTAGCATGACTCAGAGGTAACCTTTGGCTGCAAGTGTTTTTGGCCTTGTTAAATGAACGCGAACCAGATGGCATTTTCGGACCATGCCCTTCTTGTGCTCACTTCCCACAACCCCCCTGGAACAACCAGACGCAGCTGTCCAAAATGGCCATGTTCAAGGCTGCTTTGCAAATGTTACACTCTGGACGCAGAGCTCCTGTTGTGTGACTTCTCTGGCTAATGCCAAACAACCATCTCCGCCTAGATTGTGGCTCTCCAAGACTGGATGCTCCCTGCACACTATCTGCAGCCGATCCATAGAGGGAAAGAAAATTGGAAAAAAAAGTTGTCACATAAATCTGAATATTTAATACATTGAGGGACCCTGTGATTGTTCCTGGGACATGCAACAAACAGAAAATGAGGCAAAAAGTGATGAATTAATTCTGCCTAGTGTATTATTTGCACTGCTCTAATATAATAGCCATATAAGCAAATCCTGCACTCTTTATTATTTCTTCTTACTTCATTGACTGTGATGGGATTTTTGACCTGTCCTGCATCCCTTTACTTCCCCCTGCTGGCTGCCTGCTTTGCTTTTGCTCCGGGGGCAGCTTCCCAGTGCTCTGGAGCCCATGGCAAAGCCATCACCGATCCCCCAGTGATAGCTGACCAAGGCCCTCTGGCAACTTTCTGAGTAACAGCCACCGTCTAAAACACAGCCTAGTCTCACTGTTGTCTCCCACCCCAGTTTTACCAGCTTTATGTTTAGCTCAGGGCAAGCCGTCCCCTGAGCCCCTCCTTTTCAAACCCAGAAGTGCTGCTTGGAGACGTCCCATAGGCCATTCATCGCGACAGCAATGTTCACAGCGACCTGAGCTGCCTCTGCGCTCCCCGGCACGGAAATTCTTTTCCTTGACAGAAGAGCAATTCCGGGACATTTTATGAGCCCAGCCGACAGCTAAAAGGGGTCCAGGATTTTCTTTTTAAAGGCTCCTCCATCATCCTCAAGCTGCTTTTTATTTTTATAGGGAAACCCAGAAATCAATTTAGTAGGTTCCAGACCCTTATTAATCAAGACATTCACAGGGGAAATGCAAAGGTGACGTGCCTCACATCTGTGCTGAATGCCTCCAATGCACGGAGCCCAAGGAGGGTGTGCACCAATGTTCCTTCTAATTTGTTTCCATCCATGTGCAGAATAAATGTTGTTATGTGCACTGAGGCATGTGTGGATGTGCACCATCAATAGAAACACATGCTGCTGGCTGTGGGCAGAATCTCTCCTGGGTGGCCGCCCAAGCACTCAGCTTACGGAGAACACCGGTACTCACCCTGAATATTCCATGTCAGATCTCACCTTTGCTGGCCAGTATCCCCCGGTCCCGAAATGAGCATCTGGTATTACAATTTCATCCCCTTTGGCTTTAGAAGAGAAATGAGCTGCTGCGCAAAGCCTGCACTTTAGACCCAAATTCCCATCGCTCAAAGACGTTCAGCTGCAGGGATCAGACCCTTAGCTCCCTCGGTGCAGTGGCGTTGCATCGCAGATGTCAAAGTGAGACGGCAAGAGTTGTATAAATAAGTCACTGTGAAATTTACATAAGAACGGGCAGACTAGGTCAGACCAACGTATCTAGCCAAGTATCCTGTCTTCCGACAATGGCCAATGCCAGGTGCTTCAGACTGGGCCCACCAGACTCGTGATACACTGGTAGGGTTGGCCTTGGCTATTGGATATTTAAAATATGTTCCTATTGGTATTATGGTACTGTCTAGGAATCTCCATCAAGGAGCAAGGCCTGTTATGGCTAAGCAAAGAGAACAGCCCTTTCTCCACGGTGCTCAAAAATGAAATGCCGGAGGATCAGGGAATCACCAAGTAATCTATCCCCTGTCACCTGCATTCCCAGCTTCTGGCAAACTGTGTAAGCACAGAACTGGCAAAAAATGTTCTCAAATAACAGGAAGTTCAGGAAAATACGACTATAAAACCAGGTTAGAAAAGAGCTACATAAATGCATGGAGGCCTGCCCATTTGGCTAATAGCCACTGACGGCCCTAGCCTCCATGCATTTATATAGCTCTTTTTTGAAGCTGGTTATAGTCTTATTTTCCTGAACTTGCTGTTATTGGAGAACACTTTTGCCAGTTCTGTGTTTACGCCAAATCTGAAATTTAAGCTATGTTGCGAACGGGCACAGGAAAGTCACCCTGGGGTTGGTTTTGGTGACTGTATGCTTGACTAAAGGCCTTATCGTGCAATTTCTAGTGTGAATTGTCACAGGAAGTGAATGTAAAATGTTCTTCCTACTAAGTGTCTTCCAGGAAGCATTTCTGTTAGTGAGCCCTGATTGCACAAAGAGCGGTGGGAAATGGATACAAATTAATGAATGGATTCAGAAACATGAGCTTTCACAGAAAAGGGGCTGTGTGATGGGCATCTGCCCCCATGCTGGCCTGAAAGGGGTTAATGAAATCCATGGGAGGCTGAGCAAAAAGCAGCCAATAGGAGAGGGGCTGTGAGGAGCAGCCAATCAGGGCATGGCTGGCCCATAGAAGAAGAGCTGCAGGGCGGAGCAGATTCAGTAGCTGACTGGAGAGAGAGGAGGGACGGTCAGGACAGAGCAATGCTACTTGCAGGGGCTGGAGAAGCTAGGGAGAGCTCCTGGTAGGCGGCTAAGCCTGGCATGCTGAGGCCTGAGGGACGGGCGAAGAAGGTTCCAGGGTCACAAGGAAATGTACGGAGAGGCTGGAGGGAATGCAGCACCTGGCTGCCATCTCCAGAGTTCCTGGACCAACACCGAGAATAACGGGTGGGCCCGGATCCCTCCCACGCTGCACATGTCGCTGAGGCATCGGCCGGACAGCTGGACTGCAGTGCTGGCCCCTGGAAGGGGGACCGCAGAGTGTGGCTTGGCCAGAGGGCTGTGTCATGAAGAGGATGCTGCAGTCTGGGAGTGACGTGGGTCCTGGAGCCAAGACCTCACCAGGAGTGGACATGCTGGCCTATGAAGCTGATCCCTAAGGCAGCCAGCAGGAGGCACCAGCATTGCGAGTGGAGACCCATCGGCCTGCTTTATTCTCCTGGATCGAGCTAGAGATGTTTGTCCTTTTTAGCAACTGGATTGACACCTGCCACTAATTAGAAGTGGCCAAACCACAGAGCAGAGGGAATTGCTGTATTGGTTGATGTGAAACTAGTCGCAAATTTGACACACGTCACAGAGTAGGGGCATCCAACAAAAAGATTCGGGGCATGGTGGAGGCCTCTCTTTTATGTGTGGGGGCGAGTCTGTGTGGGTGGGATAGCCACAGAGCAAGCAGAGAGACACGGGGACAGAGAGAGACAGAAGCAGAGAGAGAAAGCCAGACACACCCAGCCCGGGAGCACAGGAACGTGGCCATGAGATGGAGAAGAAGCTTTGTGGGTGCTGCGTGTGCAGGCTTGGAACAACGAATCAAGACACCGACCTCTAGCTTGTTTGATTCCTCCGGCGTTCAAAGAAACAGGACTTTGCACTTTCCCTGTAAATATTGGATATTAAGAAAAACCAATTCACTAGGAGGGTGGTGAAGCACTGGGATGGGTTCCCTAGGGAGGGGGTGGAATCTCCACCCCTAGAGGTAGTTTGGTCCCAGTTTGCCAAAGCCCTGTCTGGGATGATTTCGTTGGGGTTGGTCCTGCTTTGGGCAGGGGGCTGGACTCGATGACTCCTGAGGTCTCTTCCTGCTCTAGGATTCTATGATTCTAAATAAACAAGATGGCATCAAAGAAGATCCCAGAAAATATCATTAATTTATACTCTCATCTGGGAAACCTGCTGTCTCCGGAACTTTGACTAGCTGCTCAGGTCTAAAAAGGGATTTTAGGACACTCAGGGGCATGTCTCAGTCTCTCCCACTGAAGCGGCTCCACTTTGTCTAAATAATTACATAGTCACTGGTGCAAGGATGCGGGTCTCTTGCATCCTGGATGAGTGCGCTAAGGAGCAGGCTACAGAGCCATTCTCCGTCATGAGCTATGGATCATAAATGCAGGTCCACATGGTAGGAACAGCCACACACCAATTCTCCAGGTGGCAGCCTGCTGACATTGGTTTTCCCGGGACACATGGAGCGCCAGGCTCCGCCCCCAGGAGACCCGGAGCATCTGATTAGACCACTGGACCTGCAGCAGGAATGGGAAGCTGTCTAAACAACCGGACTCCACTCTGCTTTGGGCTGGAGGATCTTTGCTACAAACTGAAGCTGTAAACAAAGGACTGAATGACCCATCCAAGATGTGGATGTGCTCCAGAGACTTGACTTAAGCCAGCAGTTTGTTTTATCACTGCTACAAACCTGGACCAAGAATTTTGCAATAGGTGTATGTATTTGAGTTCTTCAACAATTTTAACTCTCACCCTTTCTTTCTTTTACGAATAGACCTTTCGATTTTACACAAGAACGGCCATACAGGGTCAGATGAAAGGTCCATCTAAGCCAGTATCCTGTCTGCCGGTGGTGGCCAACACCAGATGCCCCAGAAGAGGTAAACACAACAGGGAATCATCACGTGATCCCTCTCCTCTCATCCATTTCCAGACAAACAGAGGCTAGGGACACCATTCCAACCCATCCTGGCTAATAGCCATTGATAAACCTAACCTCCATGAATCTATCTAGCTCTTTTTTGAACCCTGTTAAAGTCTTAGCCTTCACCACATCCTCTGGCAAGGAGTTCCACAGGTTGACTGTGCACTGCAGGAAGAAAAACTTCCTTTTGTTTGTTTTAAACCTGATACTTATTAATTTCACTTGGTGGCCCCTAGTTCTTATATTATGAGAACAAGTAAATAACTTTTTCTTATTTACTTTTTCCACACCAGTCATGATTTTATAGACCTCTATCTTATCCCCCCTTAGTCTCCTCTTTTTTAAGATGGAAAGTCCAAGTCTTTTAAATCTCTCTTCATATGGCACCCATTCCAAACCCCCATCATTTTTGTTGCCCTTTTCTGAACCTTTTCCAGTGCCAAGATATCTTTTTTTCATGCTCAAGGATTGGCAGCGGCGTGATTTTGGGGTAAGATCTGAGTTATAAATTGACCTGGCCTGTGGGTGGTCCTTTGGGATCAGAAGAACCTTTTATTTGGTGAGACTGGTTTTCATAACCTGTCCTCTGTGTAAGGAGTGTAACGTTGCTTCCTGGGTACTGTGGCAGGAGGCCCCAGGCAAGTACCCATCCCTAACACTGGCCCTGGCTCTTCTAGGCACAGGTGAGCCATGGTGTTTTCATAGCATTGGGGAGGGGTGCTCAGAAAGAAGAAGATTGAGAACTCTGATCTAGAGCGAAAAGGTCCTTTCCCTCCATTTGCAGGCGGCTGATCCACCAATCTCATTGTCTCTCATGCGTCTGCTCTGGTTACACGCGTTCCTTTGGGTGAATATCCGAGGTGCTGAGCTCCTGCCGTGCCCGCTGACTTGGGAACACTCAGCCCCAGGGTGTTAAATGGTCGTTATTTCCCGGGTCCCCGTTCCATGCGTCGAAGGGTAGAGAGGTGTGTGGCGATGCTGTTAGCAACTCTCCATGTGCTTGTAAGGTCGTGACTTTGCACGTAAGGCGCATGCAAGGTCACCGGATGCGGAGAACACCATTTGCGTAGACCTCCATGTTTGGCGGCCAGATGGAATTGTCCCATGAGCACAGCCAGGGATGGGGTATGCAATGAAGGATAGCAGCTGGGGGGGTAGGGGGGGAATTTGCTAGCAGCCTTTAACTACCTGAAGGGGGCTTCCAAAGAGGATGGAGAAAGGCTGTTCTCAGTAGTGACGGATGGCAGAACAAGGAGCAGTGATCTCAAGTTGTGGAGGGGGAGGTCTAGATTGGATAATAGGAAAAACTCTTTCACGAGGAGGGTGGTGAAGCACTGGGATGGGTTACTAGGGAGGTGGTGGAATCTCCATCCCTAGAGGTTTTTAAGTCCTGGCTTGACAAAGCCCTGGCTGGGATGATTTTGTTGGGGTTGGTCCTGCTTTGGGTGACCTCCTGAGGTCTCTTCCAGCCCTATGGTTCTATGATTCTATGTTGCTTAGGTAGATGGCATGCCACTGTCTAATGGCCCTCGTTTCCCTTTTCCTCTGGATTTCCAGTGTATTTTTTCATATCTTGGATAGCAGCGGGAACATGGGGATTTATTTGTTTATTTCCGAAGATGGCCTTTGAAAGCAAGGCCGTGGTTTAACGAGTGCCCATTTGGAAATCAGCTGGCTCCTAGACACACGAGAGGGTGTAAAAACGAAGACAGCAAGACAGGCATGTCGGAGGGGACCGGAGAATGGAGTCCCACCCTGGCCCTCTCCCCGCTCAGTGGAACTTCTCTTCCCTCTGCCTGGTCTCCGTGCCGTCACTGGAGGCTGCCTGGCTGGAGCCGAGCACAAGCTGATCCCAGGTCTGAGTGTCTCCGTGCGAGGAGGCAGCAAGTGGCACGTAGGCCATGATGTTGGCTGCCATGTTGTGGCACCAAACGGGGAGGCCAAGGGCGGTGGCAGAGGGATGAGACCCTGGAGGGGGAGAGAGGAGCTGTCTGCCATGCCTTGGTGATGTTGGGCTAAAGCAGCCTTTGTTCGGCAAGGCGGCTGTGCTAGTGGGGGCGCGGAGGGGTGGTGTCTGCATCGACCCGTGGGCTAATTAGCTGTGTAATTTCTCTGGCCTTTCAGTGAAGGGCATTTTCATTTGGATAACAACTCGCATCTGGGTGTGAATGAGCCCCCGTCAGCCTGCGATTCTGACAGCTCTGTTCAAATCCAGCTGGCCTGCGTAGAAGCAGGAGATGGGCTGATCTGATGCTCAGGGGAACAAATCAAGCCCGTGGCAGAGTCGTAAACAAGAGAGGCAGAGGGGAGGTGGGACAGCAGCTTGCTCTGAAGCCTGTTTCATTTCTGATAGGAGTAACGCCCTCCTGGCAGCTGCCTGTCCCCACGGCAGGAGAACTACTTGGGGGTCTCCTATCCCAGATGTGGGCACTCCACGGGGGATGTTAGCACCACACGCTTCCCGTGGGCACCAGGCAGCACCAGGCCCTCTGGCAAAGGCAGGGCAGGCTGACACAAGTAGATCCGGAGGCCTTTGATGGAGGCCATCAGTCAGTGTGTGAGCGCCAGGCATTCTCTCTCCAGGCATGATGGAGGTGGGACAGGCAAAGGGGGTGGGGTGTGTGTGGATGATGGATGGAGGTTTCCTGTTTGAAGAGACGTTGGGTGGGTGGAAGCCATGGGGAGCCGGTAGACTAGACAGGGCAAGTCAACACTTTCCCAAACCACCAGCCTGGCTCCAACCACGCTTTGCCCCAGAACACCTGCGGTAGGCGTACTGGGGCGGAGCGTTGCTGCCCCCAAGCGCCTGCCCTGCCCATGCTCCGGGGCCGGGGAGGCTCAAGCCATGCACCACTAGTCCTCTCTGTGTTGGGGGCGTGGCTTGGGCAGAAGGGG
>CM057847.1:177224308-177236053 GCA_030068395.1 Apalone spinifera | reverse complement strand
TTCCATGTGTCACCGTGTGTCACCAAGTGTGCCCACTGGATTGAAACTGCTCCTTAGTTCCAAGCTCGACATTCTTTTGGCGAGAAAGTCCGTTCTCAATCCCGTTCGCTCCTTTCTCAGCACTCTGGCCTTGGGGCAAGAAACAGCGTGAAGGCAGATTTCCAAAGCAATTTATGATTGGCACTTAGGTGACCGAGAAATGGTTCTAGCCACTTACACAGAATTGAGCCGTGAGACAAAAATCCCTAGATTCAAAGGCCAGAAGATACTGTTGTGATGACCTTGTCTGACCTCCTGTGCAACATAGGCTGCAGATTTTCCTAACTTAATTCCTGTTGAAATAGAGAAGATCTTTTAGAAAAACATCCAGTCTTGATTTCAAAAAATATTATGGTGGAGAATGCACAACAACCCTTGGCAAGTGGCTCCCATAGTTAATTACACTCGCTGTAAAAATATGGAAAAACTTACAAAACCAACAAATAGTCTAGAAGCACCTTAAAGACTAACAAAATATGTTGCATATTTCCAGGCTCAGGCCAGGTTTACACTGGTGGAGAAAGTAGATGCCAGATTCACAATTCCGGCTATGTGAGTTGTCTAGCTGGAGTTGATGTACCTTGCATCGATTTTTCTGGGGCAGTCCCAAGCAGGAGGCCAATGGGAGAAACTCTCCCATCAACTTCCCTTACTCCTCGCGACTGTGAGGAGTTCTGGGGTCGACCAGGATCCTTCAGCATTCGATTTAATGGGTCCTTACCAGACCAGATAAATCAAATGCCAGAAGATTAATCTCCAGAGCGGTGATCTTCCCAGAAGTGTAAGCCTATAGCTAGGACCCCGACTTTCACGCCTTGCTCAGGTTGCCAAAGGCCCATGTCTGCCAGTGACTCCCATTTTCATTCTACCACAGCTGTGTGGGTGAGAGCCACCTACGGGACAAGGACTCTGTTAGCCACAGTCTCAGGACCGGGTTGAAGAAGTTGACCTTTTTACATTCGGGTGGGGGCTGCCCTTAAACCGGCATCTGAACCCCTTCTGTTATCCAAGGATGCTCCTTGACAACTGTTTCTCAATGCACAAAAATGATGAGGGGTTTGGAACGGGTCCCAGGTAAAGAGAGATTAAAAAGACTGGGACTTTTCAGCTTAGAAAAGAGGAGACTAAGGGGCGGGGACATGATAGAGGTCTATAAAATCATGACTGTTGTGGAAAAAATGAATAAGGAAAAGTTAGTTATTGATCCCAACAATATAAGAAGTGGGGGTCACCAAATGAAATTAATAGGCAGCAGGTTTAAAACAAACAAAAGGAAGTTTTTCTTCACTCAGCGCATGGTCAACCTGTGGAACTCCTTGCCAGAGGATGCGGTGAAGACTAGGACTTTAACAGGGTGCAAAAAAGAGCTAGATAGATTCATGGAGGTTAGGTCCATCAATGGCTATTAGCCAGGATGGGTAGGAATGGTGTCCCTAGCCTCTGTTTGTCTGGAAATGGATGACAGGAGAGGGATCACGTGATGATTACCTGTTGTGTTCACTCCCTCTGGGGCATCTGGCATTGGCCACTGTCAGCAGACAGGACACTGAGCTAGAGGGACCTTTGGTCTGACCCAGTCTGGCTGTTCTGATATTCTTATGTTCACTTTCCCCTCCTTACATGGATGAAGGAGTCACAGGAGATCCCCGTCTCCGAGTCCATCTCCTTCAAGGCTGAAGACATCAGCACAGTCTTGGCCTGTGACATGTAAGAAGTCAGTGATGGGCTTCTCCAAGTCCAGGATTCCTCCTTAGCAGGTGGCTCTGGTACGGATGGCGGAGCACACCTTTCAGTTTGCTGCTCCCCAGGACCGGTTCATACCGATAGACTTGAGTTGTTGCTTCCGGTGCCCTCTTGGGTTATCAAAGCCAATGACTTCGTTGGCATCTCTGAGCACAACAGGACAATGCTCCATATAGGTACTGGCAGTGCCAGAGGCCTACGCAGCAGCGAGAAGCCTGCTATGCCTGTTGGTACTGCCACTGCCATTCATTCAGGGCAAAGGCCCTCATTGGCAAGAGTGCAGGTTCTGAGACTCCAGGCCACTCTGTTGCTTCCGGTGCCCTCTTGGGTCATCAAAGGGCCCATTGACCACAAGTCTGGTGCCACTCTCTTCAGCCCAGCGGTGCCGACTCAAGGGGTGCTTCTGGGCTCGTGCAAACATGGAAAAAAGTAATGGGTGCTCAGCAATATTCCCTCTAATTTTTTCCCCTTCCATGTGTGGAATGAATTTTGTTATGTGCACCAATGCATGTGTGGGTGTGCACCAGCAGTAGAAGCACACGCTGCCGGCTGATCAGTGGGGTGGCATTGGAAGCTCTCCTGGGAGGCTGCCCAAGCTTACAGGGATCACTGGTGCTCAGCACAGCCGATGAGCTGTTCAGTGGCTCAGAAGAAGGGGGGAGCAGGGGTGAGAAGAGGCAGAGGAAGGATGGTCCTTGGGGGGAGGGGAGGGGTTGGGACCTTGGAGTGGAGGGTGAGGGTGAAGCACCCACCTGGAAAAATGAAAGTCAGCGCTTGTGCTTCAACCTCATTTGTTCCCACCCCAGCTCCATCCAATGCGTGGTACTGTGCTGCCTCTGGTGCGCCATTCCTGGTGTGGATCCAGTCACTGCTACCGAGGTTTTGCATCAACTAGGCTCTCAGAATATTCTGCCTCTTCCTTGGACTCTGAGGTGTGGTCTTGAGTCTCATGTTCCCGAGAGTCCGGAGCTTCCAGCAGATCCTGTTCTCGGACTCAGCCACGCAGATTTGGGAAGAGTAGACCCAGGCTATGTCTACATTATGGGTTTTTTGAGGAAGAGGATATGCAAATGACACACTCATTTGCATATCTTGCACGCACATTTGCATATCTTCTTCCGATCTTTTTTGCGGAAGAGGTTTTGCTGTTAAAAAGCCTTTTTGCCCAAGATCCCTTATTCCTCAAAAATCGAGGTTTACAGGATCTTGCACAAGAGGGTTTTTTCCCGACAAATGGCCCCGTTTACACAGGACTTACCTCAGCCTGCTCGGGAGCTGCAGCGTGCTCCAGTAGCAAAGGACTCGCCTTGAGAATTTCTCCCTTGGCTCCTCATCATGGATCTTCCTCCTCACCTGAGGAGGCCCTGGTATGGAAGGTGTCCTGCCCGGTGCTAGATGATGTTAAGGTCTGCCAAGAGCTCCTCAGGGGAACAGCAGCTTCTCTTGGTGTGCAGCTGGAGCGAGTGGAGGAGAAGACCCAGTAGGTGATTGACATTTGGCATCCGGCAATGGCAAGAAAGTCCTATAAGCGATGCCATAATGCAGCGTATGAGGACACTGTGGCAAACCCCTTCCTCCAGGCCACCTGCGGCCAGATGAACACGTTCCATCCCCAGAGTCTAAGTAGACTTACTGGTACCCTGCGTCAGCCGTGGTGAACAAAAAGCTGGGCTGAGGCTACTCCCAAAGGAAAAGATGCCAAGAACCTGGATCTGTTTGGAAAGAACATTTTTTGCAGTTCTGCAGTGCCACTTACCCGTCCTTAGTGTCCCTGTATAACGATGCTAATTGGGATGCCCTCCGTTTTCAAATAAATCGCCAGAGAGCTCTAGAGAATCATTTCAGTTACAGAGGGACGTCTAGTCTTGTGGGCAGCTCTGCACGCATCCTTGGAGGTGACAAAGTGCAGTTCCCTGGTGGCAGTTCTGGGCTATTTTCGCTGAAATACAAAGGGAGAAGGGGATGAAAAGAAATTGCAGAGTATCCCAGGTTCTTCCATGCTTAGCCCCCGTTTGTCTGAGGTGATGGCCTGCCATGCCCGTAGAAAATGGAATAACCTGGCCAGGCCAGTGAGAGCCAGGCTGTCCTCGACATAAGTAAAACCGACTGCTTCTAGTCTAGCCCTATGGATGTCTGTATGAGGCGACTAAGGAGTTACAAGGCAGAGACCCTTCTCTCAGGCCTCTGCTTTCTCTTGGACTAGTCAGCCTTACAGAAGGGGTAATACTGCTGTCTAGGCTGGTACTGATGACAATGTTTGTCCTCTTTGGAGCCAGAGTACGTGAGGCCCAAAAACTTTAGAACTGCTCTTTGGACTCTCCACCAGTGCAGCATCCAGGGCCAAAAGTAAATAAGGACAAATCAAGACTATTGCTTTTACAATAGTCCTGGACGAGCTGCTGCCAGGGCCTCTTCCCAGATTTCTGACAATACAGGGCCAGGCTCACGTGGCGCTTAGCTATGTACATGCATAGCCCCTCACAGCATTGCAAACGTGGCTTAAGTCAGTCTGTCTCTCTTACAGTTACCAGCACTGCAGGCAGAGTAGTAGACAAAGGGTTCTCATCTCTGGATAAGCCAAGCCAACTCAGACAAGAAGTGCTTTTTTCTGGAAGGGGTCTCGGACCCTGCTCTACAGGGATCAGAGGTGATAAGAAGTTAGAGTCGAGGAGAATTGGGCTGGATGTTGCTTGGATTGGAGATAAGGTTTTACAGTTCCGTGTGATGGCGTGGAAAGCCACGTGTGTGTTGTGACACTGGGCAGGACTTACAGAAGGCTGGGGAGTCTGTCACTGCAAGGAATGAATCTGGTGTGTAGGCATGTCTCCACTAGGAAATTATTTTGAAATAACTACATTTGAAATAATAACTCCCGAAATAAAATCAAAATAGCGTGTCCCCCTCTAAGGGGGGGGCCTCAAAATGAGCCCGAGGCGGGCACTAATGTGGACACGCTACCTCCGCTGAGAGCCCCAGGAAGCACTGGCGAGTAATTACTTGGAATGATTCTGGGGAGTCATTTCAAAACAGCAGCAGCGGCGTGTCCACATGACTGCTCTTTTGAAATCATGGTTTCAAAATAAACGTTGTTCCCCGAGGAAAGCTGCAGGACAGATTTCAAAATAACCAGCTTGTTATTTCAAAATGACAGGCTTGGGAGTGTGGACGTGCCGCTTATTATTTCGAAATAAGGGGGGTTCGTTCGAAATAACTCCCTAGTGCAGATCAGGGCTGGGAGTTAAGGTATGTGAATGGAGGACTCCTAAACGGGGCATTTTCTTTGCTTCTACATGTTTGTGTGTGGGTTAAACTATCTGAGCTGCTCTTTTAATAGAGAATTTTCTTTGGGAATTATTATGTAGGGAACATTTGAAGCCAAGAAACATGTTTTCAATAATTTCAAACTCCTTTTTTTTTCCCCATCACAGAAAGCCAAAGGTCCAGTCAGGTTCCCACTTCTAAATGATTAGCATATTTAATTGAGCAAATCGGCTGACATTTATAGTCAGACAGAGAATTACGATTGTATTTTCCCCAGAAACTGACACCGTGAGGGGGAGAAAGGTCAGATCCGTCAATAACCATGCCAGAGACGTAGAACGAGTTTGCATGGACAGACAGACAGACCCTCTTGGCTTCAGAATGGTGATGAGGGACAGAGCAAGGGATTAGTGGGTGTGCATTGGGAAGGCAGAGAGAAACATACCGTCATGGTATTGAAGACAGAATCCTTTACTGGGGCTGCTGGACACACAACCGCCTGGTGGTTCTCTCTTGTCCCCAGACAGAACCACATGGCCTGTGATTGCTAGCATCCTCACACAGCCCCTCTCTAAGTCCTGGCTTGTTGCTGTGCAGTAATGGAAGAGCTGCTGTCTATGTTACACCTCCTAAAATCTCCAGTTGGCTTGGTCGCCCTCGCTGGGCAGACTCCCTAGGGAGGGTATGTGTTGGTAGCTCTGTGCCCCTGGGGGGTAGCAGGATGGGTGGACATGAATTTGAGTGTCTCCTCCAAAGCATAGTGAGCAGACACTGTAACTTCAGGGCTCCTCCCAGAAGAGGAAGAAAAACTCGTCTGCCAAGACTCCGGTTTAATCTCTCTCACGCTGGTCACCTCCTGAAGGTCACGCGGGGTCTTGGGCTCCTCCCCCTCATGAATTGTCTATGGCCGTGGGCGGTTTTTTTTTATATTCCTATTTATAGTGCAATGATAGGATCAGGGGGAATAAGCAATTAGTGTCCCTTGAAACACGCCCTGCGTCCCATGTTCCATGCGTGTTTACCTCTCTGGCAAGGCGAGTGCAGCTGTGACAGGCACCGGGCTCCGTGCAGCCTTGGGGGCTGAATCCGGCCTTCTGCAGGTAAGTTTGGGTCTCTTCTGCTTCTTCTCATGAGGGGGGTTGCTCATGAACTTTCCCCTTTTCACCCCTCTCTCTATTCATGCGGGGTGGGCCCAGTGTTTCCGAGAGGGTCACTCTGGGTGAGGTAATCCGCACGGCTCACACAGGGCAGAACCAGTGAGGGGCAGGGCTGGAGTAGTTTCTGTTGCAAGCAAACCCTGCTTGCCCATGATGTGCCTCTTGCACCGGCGGAGTGGGGCTGGCTGGGCAAAACCCCACACGGGAGCGGAGAGCAGTTTCTAGGACAGTGCCAGGAAAGAAGCTGGGCCCTCAAGAGCAGCGGTTTTCAAACCTTTTTTTTTTTTTCCCTCATGACCCAGTTGAAGAAAACTGTTGATGCTGCGACCCAACATAATTTGACTGGAGCGTGGGCTCTGGGGTGGGGCTGAGGAGGAGACCTTTGGGGCGTAGAAGGGGGCTCTGGCTGGGGGAGGAGGGGCTTACTTTGAGTGGCTCCCGGGCAGTGTGTGTGTGTGGGGGGGGGAGCTAAGACAGCTTCCTGCCACCACAGACCATGCTGTGCCCCAGAAGCAGCCAGCAGCAGGTTCCCAGCCAATGGGAGTGCAGAGCTAATGCTCAGGGCAGGGGCAGTGCGCAAAGCCCTCTCCTCCTAGGAGTTGATCCTGTTGCCGGTTGCTTCCAGTGCTGTCTGCGGTGCCAGGACAGGCAGGGAGCTCCCTTAGCACCCCCCACTGGTCACCTGCTCCCCCTGCAGCCATGAACTCCAGGGCCTGATATGCCACCACCCAGTCATTTGCAAGCCATTGCCTTGAAGAGACACGGAGCCATGAAATGGGGATTTGTGGTATTGGCAGCTGCACGATTTGGAGCACCCATCCTGTGGCAATGTTTGGGGGTGAGACTCAGGGCAACGTGTGGGGCTGAGGCTCCAAGGTGCTGCTGTTCAGCTCCTTTATTCAGTCCTGCTGCTGCTGCCCCCGCTAAGCCCCGGCTCAAGGGAGGAGGGTCTGTCTCTCCTGTTGGAAGATCACCCAGCAAGGGTTAAAGATTTGGGCTGGGAAGTGGAAAACGCTCCCCTCCCTGACGCGGCTGTGTCTCACACCGGTTCTGCACAGCTAGTACAAAGCCCCGGGAGCCCAGGCCCCGTTCCCCTGGCTCCGTCCGAACCCCTTTCCGTGCGAAACAGGTTTGCTAACATGGGCGGCAGGTGTCAGAGGCAGGGAAGGTGATGACTTCCCAAACTGCCAGTCCAGCCTGCCCACACTGCCCCCAGCCTGGCCCCCATCAGCACGTCTCCCCCAGTCTCCTGGGGCTGTCTGGCCTTCAGCCCCACCTAGGCTGGGGCAGGGGTGGCTGGGGCTGGGCTCTGCCTGTGTTCCAGGGCCAGGGGGCTAACCACCATGCTCCCTCCCCCCCAGGCTAGATAGGCTGGGGCCACACACCACCCACCCTCCCTGCCCAGTGCTGGGGCTACACACCACATGCCCTGCTCCCTATGCTCCCGGGGCCAAGGAAGGCTGGGGCTGCATGCTGCTCCCTGTCCCCCTGTACTGCCAGGCTGTGGGGGTAAGGGGAAGACTGGGGCTGCCCACTGCCTACTGCGGAGGGATGGCCTGCCCTTACAATGGGGGGGGGGGAACTTAGTTCCAAGGGGCAGGGCTGAGGGCTTGCCTCTCCCAGCCTTAGATTCACCCACCACCCATGTTTGCTCACCAGTCAGATTCCCCTGTGCTGGGCCATCACTTTGCCACTTTGCTTTTGTTCTAATTCACCGGCTCTGGAAGGTCTCTGGGTCCAAGTGAAGTGGACCAAATGCCATCGCTCCTTGTTGGGGTGTAAATGGAGCATGGCCTAATGGGAGAAGCAGGACTGGGTGTCGGGAGGACTGGCTTCTCTCACTTGCTTTTGCCATAGATTTGCCAGGCTGGGGGGTGCCTCGTGGACAGGTCGCCTCTTGGTTCTGAAGCGTTGTGAGCCCCATAAATTCCCCAAGTACCCTGAGCATCGTGGCTGGCTGGTGCTATGGAAGGGCAAAGGACAGAAACCTAATGCAGGGTCAGCTGGGAACCTCTATTCCCATGACAGGACAACTGGCATGAGTAACTGCTCCCAGAGGGAAGTAAGGGGGCCCCAGCCAGGCCCCCAGAGAGCGAGTTTAAAATGGGAGGCTGTTGAGGTGTCCCTCAGGTTACAGAAGATGGAGCACTGGGCTGTCATGAGTATTGAGGTGGCTGGACACCCAGCGACCTGGCGGTTCTCTCCGGATCCTGGACAGAGCCACATGGGACGGTTTGATTTGGGGGTTCCACAGGAACCGTGGCAAGGGTGATATTTGGCAAAAGGTGCGTCGCGAGAGTGCCCGCTCAGTCCTTACGCACGCAGCGTGCCCATGCGAGTCGCTCGGAGTGCTGCCCGAGCAAAGAACGACGTTAAAGCCAAGTGCGGGCTTCCTTCATGGGCAGGGGGTGGCTGCTCTTTATGGCCTCTGCCCTCACTCAGACTGAGCCGGGGGAGCTGCTTTGCACCTCTTGCTACCAATTCCTTCTCCTTCACCTCGCATCGCATGTGGCCCTATGCGGGGAAGAGGGGGGAGCTAGAGGGCTCAGCAGTGGCGTTCAAAGGACATTTAACATTGGGGGACTGAGGAAAGCAAGAAGGTGGGAGATTAAAATGGAGCTGAGGGGGTGTGAGGGATCGATCACTCACTGGGACAGCACCTCCTGCTGGCCTATCCAGGAATGAAATCTTCCAGCCCTGGAGCACCCCCTCTTGGTCGGCATCTCACCCTCAGTTACCTGTCCTCGTCGCCACTTCAGCCTCTGTGTCCCACCCAGTCCAGAGTGCCCCATCCCTCGCAGTATTGCCCTACACACTGGGGTCCTCCCTCCCAGGGAACCCCAGCCCCTTCCACCCACCTTGCCTCAGTGCCCATGGCCAGTTGTCAGCTAGCCCCTGCCTCACTGGTGAAGAAGCAAACGCCAGCTGACAGGTGCCTTCCCTTATGTGTTTCTAGGGGAGCCTGCTGCTGTGTCCGACAAGGTCTTGTGACTGGCAGATGGAAGGAGCTGTCCGGGGTCCTGTACACCAAGACAGGAGTTCAGCACTTGGCCAGCACGTCCTGGAGGTGACCCCCCACAGATCCTCAGACAGGAGCCTCCTCAGCGCCTGAGAGCGGGTCAGGAGCACCTGGGGATGGCGGCTTTGCGCTTGGCCTAGCGTTCTGCTAGCAGGGGTAATGAGGAGCCTCTGGGGTCATGCCAGTGCCTTGCCCTCACTAACCCGCTTCACACACACCCTGCGCTCCCCACTTGTGTGTGGCTGCTCCCCAGTTACCCCCCTTCGATCCTGGGCACTGAATGAGTGTGTTACCCGGGCTGCTCCTTGTTTGTATCCCCCGCCTTCCCCATGAAGCTCGCCCGCAGCCTCGGCTCTGTCAGCATGGCCCTGCGGTCCCTCCTCTTCCTGGCCATCTTGAGCGGCCCCTTGCTGCAGAAGCCCTTGGCTGCTGAGGAGGACAGCGAGGGGCACCGGGTGAACACGGGCCTGATCCAGTGTGGGGAGTACAGCAACCAGGTCCTGCCCAACGGCCGGTGCAAGATCGTCGCCACCCTGCCGCAGATGGATGAGCAGCGGTGCCCGGACATGTTCCGCTGCACGGACGAAGTCTCCTACTGGCTCCATGAGAATGAGGAGCGCAAGCAGCAGATCCTGGAGCTGCGGGAGCTGATCTCTGAGCTGCAGGAGGAGCTGCGGAACCACCGGCATCGCATCAAAATCCTGGAGCTGCAGGTAACACCCAGGAATATTTCCCTGGCACCTCACTGCCAGTCACAGGCCTCTTGGCCAGAAGTGGGCAGGCGGGCGGGCACCATAGGATGCACATAAGTTCATTGTGACCTCCCCCGCCCCCGCAGCAGAAACCAGAGCTGGTAGGGAGGGTACCTTGACTGAGGTCACTTGCACCATGGGTGGTATCACTTTTATCACCGTAGCACGGGCAAACACCCCATCGCACAACTGCAGCAGCGCAAGAAATGTCCCAGAGGGTTCCCGCATCAGGGCTCATAACCTGGGCCAGGGAGCCTCCTGCCGCTTTGTATGTTTCCTTCCAATCCCCTTCCAACCTGAGGAGGTCACTTCTGATCTGTCCCCACTAACCCAAGGAATCTTTGGGCTTATGATGAAGTTCCATCCTGCTCCCTCTCTCAGCCTTCAAGTTCTTGGACTGTTTGGATGAATTTTCCCATCACCTCCTGACTCCCTGACACGCGGATGGCAACATGCAGCTGGGTGTGTTGGCAGCCTGATGTTTCCCGCTCCTTTGCCCCCCAAGTGGTCATCAGCACCTGGCCAAAGTGGGTCTGAATGGCTGTTATCATGGAACCCTGATCTTGGTATCCCCATAGTGCTCTCCTCATGCAAACACCTGCACACGATGCAGGAAGCAGCCAGGCCAGGTTTCAAATTCGCTGCCCCCCTCTAGAACGTCAGCAGTCGCGTCTTCTTCTGCTTACAAGCAGAGCAAGTGGCGCAGCATCCCTGGCACTGAGATAAGGCAACCTGATCTCAGCTTGTGCTAAATATAGCTTTAACCAGTGCGGGATCTATGAATCATAGAATCCTAGAACTGGAAGGGACCTCAAGAGGTCATCAAGTCCAGTCCCCTGCCCTGATGGCAGGACCAAGCACTATCTAGATATCCCTGATAGATGTCTATCCAACCTTCTTTAAAATATCTTATATATCTCCAGTGCTGGAGATTCCACAACCTCCCTGGGCAATTTATTCCAGTGTCTAACCACCCTGACAGTTAGGAAGTTTTTCCTATGGCCCAACCTCAATCTCCCTTGCTGCAATTTAGTTGCTTTAATTGCTTCTGGTTTCAGGCAGCCTGGCTTTGCATTCTGCAGGCTGGTCTATTGGAGAGTAACTAGGAGATGTGGGGGCCAATTTCAGCTATCTGGAAACCTTTCTGGGCTCTGAGATCAGGCTTGTTACACACCCAGAGGAAGTGAAGTTTGCTCGAGTCATGCCAACCGGGTTGGGCAAAGAACTAGAGGATAGAGTACAGGTCGCAATCTTGCCCTGGCCTTTGCAGGCTGAACTGCACGAGTTTGAGTACGCATGGTGTCTCCAGGGGCTGTGATTCATTTGCCGTTTGGCTTTGTTTCATTCTTGTCCTCCCCAGCTCTCCCTGCTGATCCCCATTTTGGAATGTTTCACCTTCCCGGTGGAATTCCAGCTGGTGGCTGTTTGGTCCCTCGGCCGGAGTCATGGAGGCTGTTCCATCGGCCCACCAGCTCATGTCCTGATGCTCAGTCAGGGAATCCCCCTCCTTCAGGCTGACCCTCCCTTACCTGTCTGGGCTGAGCCCCTGGGGGACCTTTTCTAAGCCCTGAGTTTCACCTCTCCCAGCGCACAGGCAGTGAGAGTATTGGCACCTCTCCCTGCCCTCTCTGCTTAATGCTTCCCTCCCCACTGAAGACCCCCCACCCAACAGGGCCTCCTAATCGGTGCTTCCTCCTTCGGGCTCGTTCAAGCGAATGAGACGAGTCTGCTGCCCCGGGAACCAAAGTCTTGTATTTATCCCGAGTCCAGAGGC
>CM057847.1:177180320-177192521 GCA_030068395.1 Apalone spinifera | reverse complement strand
GCTATTGCGAAAATGTGTTAAGCGGGCACATGTTAAATGAGGAATTACTGTAACGGCTTGCACTGTAGACATGCTCTTTGTTATTTTAGAATAACATCAGTCATTCTGAAATAATGCCGTTGTGTAGACTTATCCTCCGGCTAGTTTATGGAGTGTAACTTCTCTATTGAGATAACTAGTAGCTTTGACGGATTAGCTAAAGAACAAACCTCTTAGAAGTGCATTTGGTTAGGAATCAATGGTTCAGGGCTCAAGTGACTGATGATTTCATTTCTCAGGAAGTCACAGGGTGGCCTGAGATGTACAATTCTTTCCCCTCCTCGGAGGATAATTTTCACAACTGAGCCCCCCAAAGAAACCCCAACCAAACCAAAAACACCCAAGCAACCCCCCAGCACAAATCCTGAAATGAAGCAACTTTGTTTTTAAAGTAAAGAAAATCTAAAAGAAAATAAAAACTAAAGTCCAGACCCTATGGAGAGATTTCAACCCCAAAACCAGAAACTCCATGCTGTTGCTATTGATCCTATGGGCCCGTCCATCTAATTGAAGCCTCTCCAAATAGTGTCATTTCCACTTTAAGCTGCAGAGCTATTGAGCCTTTGCTACGCTCTGTTTCCTGGTTTAACGGCTTCATGAGTAGCGCCTTCGGCTGCCGCTAAGCCGCGGTTTTGTCGTGGCATGAAATGCGCTTGCTTAACTATAGTAAACTCTAGCTTACCGATGAAAGATACCAGAAAGCAGCAGACGCAGCTTGGATCTTGACTCTGTCATCCTCTAGGCATGTCTGTCCCTGTGCCTCTGCCTCCGGGGTGGCGCGTGACCCTCAGCAGGCAAACCGTACCGTGGGCAGAGGCAGAAAGTTCTGCTGAAGGAACGAGTGGGTGGCACCTGCCCGTGTGCTGCCAGCTCCTGAGGCAACACTTGGAAAGGGAAGATAATATATAGGGCAGATAACCAGTCCCACCGCGCACCCCGTGTACCACTCTGGTAGCTGATTCCGTCCCACAACAGTGGGATGGTGACTCGCCATCGTGGCTCTATACCACCTTGCTTCCTTATCACCATGAAGGAATATTGGCATGGGCAGTGGATGGAGGTAGGACTGGGGAAGGCAAGCCTCCAGCCCCACCCCTTCTACTCAGGCCCCGCCCCCATGGGAGCCAAGCCCCCCTGCCCAGTGTGTGGCCCCAGCCTCCCTGACCCTGGAGCATGGGGTGGGCTGGCACTCGGGGGCAGCAACACTTTGCCACCGGTACGCCTGGCTCCCAGTGGGGCCAGGCTGGTAGGTTGGGAAGGCAATGCCTTCCCCTGCCTCTGATACCTGCCGCCCCTGGCTATGGGCTCTGTGTCTGGCTTCTCCATCGTTGCTCCTCGCGGGGCTGGAAATAGGCTTTTTCCCAACTGGAACACGTTGATAATAAATCTGCCGTCAAGCTTCCTGATCTCTGGCACAGAAACGGCACCTGCCTATCAATAGAACAGGCCAGTTGAGTAGATGACAAGCGGTCCAGTGATCCCGATTTTGCATCCAGCGTTTCCCAGTGATGCCTGGCTCATCTGCAGAAGCGCATTTGCACAAAGCCGGGGGAAGTCCCAGGGAGTTGGCATGGCGGGTGGCAGGACCGGCTCGAGCCATTCCTGCACCCCGGGCAGCGGGAGCGCGACGCATGTGTGGCTCCGCCTCTGGGCGCACGGTGCATGCGGGGTCCCAGCCCCTGGCACGCTGCGCACCTTACAGCTGCCATGAGGTGCTGCATGCCCGGGGCCGGGGGCTGCGTGGCGCCCCTTAGAGCTGCCATCAGACGCCCCCCATAGGTTGGTGCCCCGGGCAGCTGCCCGGCTAGCCCCCCCCTTAATCCGGCCCTGGTGGGTGGGGAGGAAGAAAACCCGTTGATTTCCTTGCCAGCCGAGCCCATTTGATCTGGAGTCATGGAGACACGTGAATCTCGGGATGCTCGTGCTGCTGTTTTCACAGCCGCTTTTCAGAGCAGAGCTGCCTTGGACATGAACAGGCCTCAAATCGCCCAAGCGCTGTGAGAACCTAGCGGCTACCCAGTGCCGTTACCCAGCATCAATGAGTCATTTCCAGACGCCCAGCGCCTCCACGGCATGAGTCTAACTCTAAAAATACTCCGTGGGGGCCAGCTCTTTCCCTGACGTCATTTGGCTTCTGCCCCTCCAGGCCGGTGAGGCGACGTGGATTTCTGCCGGCTGAGAAAATGGCCCGGATGGCAGTACGGTGCAAAGAGTGAAATGAGCCGAGCGCAGCTGCAGAGCGCAGCTGGAGAGCTGGGACAGCACTTGCAGCTGGGCATGGACGGTGGGTGAAGGTAGGGCTGGGGGAGGCAAGCATCCCCTAGCCCCGCCTCAACCCCACCCCTTCTGCGCAGACTCCGCCCCCTGAGCTCCACAGGTAGGTGGGGCTGTGTGTGGCCCCAATCCCTCTCCCCACCATCATGGGGAGGGAGGCAGGTACGCGGCGCTGGCCCTGGAGAACTGGGGAGGGCAGGCGCTGGGGGGCAGCAACACTCCACCCCCAGTACACCTACCGTAGGCATTCTGGGGGGCAGAGTGTGGGCCATGCCTTCCCCCCCCTTCAGCTGGGCCATCGACAGCCCACACAGAGCTGGCTTTTTGCGCAGCTCCACTGCCGTGCCTCTGCCCCGGTTCCTGCCCCATGCTGTGACAGCTGCATACACATGAAAGTGCATTGAAATGGCTGGCAGACCCGCCCCAGCCAGGCAAAACAATGTGCTTGGACGGTGGGCACAAGGGTAACACCTCTGTCCTTGTTAGGGGCATGGGATCTTTCTCAGCTCTTCTCTGCTGGCGCCAACCCATTTCAGTTTGCCAAAGCTCTATGCTGCTAGCCCTATTTCCCCCTTCCCCACCCGCTCATCGGTCACTTGGCGAACAAACTACAAGGGGTCAACGTTACATCCGCTGCACCGTGGCCGCAGGAGGCCTGCGGACTCCGGGGTTATATGTGTGGCTCCGGCAGGGGAGTCTAGTTAGAAAAGGGACCGTGAGCCTCAGAATCCACCCTGGGCATAGTTCCACATCTCCCCTTCTCCCCTTCTGTCCTGATCCTTTCTCCAAGCAGCAATGGGAGCAACCTAACAAGCAGGTGGCCTGGTAATTAGTCCCTGCCAGCACATCGGCAGGAGCAGCCGGGAGGGAAGAAGCAATAATGTTAGTGCACACGGGGCTTTGTTTTTCCTGACACGGCTCAGGGCTAAAGATAGCGCCTATGGTGCCAACGGGGGCTCTCCTGCCTTGCTGGCTGCTGCTCCTTCCTTCCATCAACCGCCCCTGGGCTGTTGGCATGACACAGAGCTGGAGGGCTGGAATGATGCGGGGAGCTGGAGGCAGGAGGTTGGTACACACTGGCCCATCTGTCGCCCAGCATCTGCCGCCTCCCTGTCATCTCCCCAGCTACCCTGCCATTACACCCACTGGGATGATCACTGGCACAGCAGGCCCATTACACACAGACCCTGCAACAGCGTAGGAAACCTGCCCCGACAGGGAGCTCTGTAAGACCGTAGCCTGAGCTCTCAAGGGAAGGAGTGGAAATTCCACTGCTGGTGCCTTTTTGAAAGGAGCTAGGAAACAGTCCCGGATAATATCCCATAAGAGACAACCCTGTATCAGCTGGGAAAATAGAGCAGGTTATGTAGTGGGTCTTTTCATGGTGCGGCGTGAGGAGTGATAACTTCCTCTTTGCTCCTCTTGAAGCAGCTTCCACTCCTGCTCCTACACATGTCCAAACCCAGTTCTGAGTCTTAAGCAATTTGCCTCAGTAACATCCTGCCGCAGAGAGTTCCACAGGCTAACCACGTAGGCCTGCTCTACACTTAGAAGTTAGGTCTACTTACCTGTGAAAAATTTTGCACACCGAGTGCCGTAGTTAGGTTGACCTACCAGGAGTGTATGCATGGCTAGATCAATGGAATAATTATGTTGTCCACTGAGCCACCAGCTCTCGGAGTGGTTGATTAACTACAGAGGTGGAAACTGCCGTCGCTGTGCCGCTGTCATATGAACATAGCCGTAGTGAGTTTGCCTACCAGGCTTCCCTCACCACATCAGCTGGGTGGCCAAAGACTGAGCAGACCCTAGAGAGCTAGTTTACCTCTCACCCTGGAGGCTAGCCTGGCAGGTCTGTATGGAGGGATGTTGTTTCCTCAGCTCCCTGGGTAAACAGAGATCTTCCATCTTGGGGGTGTCATTCAACACTGGAATAAATTGCCTAGGGTGGTTGTGGACTCTCCATCACTGGAGATATTTAAGAGCAGGTTAGACAGACACCTGTCAGGGAAGGTCTAGACGATGCTGGGTCCTGCCATCAGGGCAGGGGACTGGACTCAATGACCTCTCGAGGTCCCTTCCAGTTCTAGGATTCTAGGATTCTGCACCAACTCCTGAGTCATGCATGCTTCACCCCTTGTAATCAATTGAGAAGTCTGTTGTCTTGGAATTGAACTTTCCACTGCTCTGGTATGTGCTGAGATGGGGTAAATCACAGAACACATGTGGCTTTCTTAAGTACGGCCACACTGGGTCAGACCAAAAGTCCATCTAGCCCAGTGTCCTGTCTGCCACCAGTGGCCAGTGCCAGCTAATTCAGGGGGAATGCACAGAAGAGGGCATTTATCAAGTGATGCATCCCCTGTCGTCCAATCCCACCATACGTCATTTGGAGGTTGCATCCCGGACCATCGTGGCTAATACCCATTGGCGGAGCTGTCCTCCATGAACGTATCCAGTTCTTTTTTGAGCCCCATAATGCTTTTGTCCTTCACAACCTCACCTGGCAAGGAGTCCCACAGGTTGAGTCTGTAAGGTGGGAAGAAATACTTCCTTTTGTTTGTTTTGAACACTCTGCTTATTGATTTCATTGACTGACCCCTGGTTCTTGCCGTATGTGTTAAGGGGTAAAGAACACTTCTCTATCCATTTTCTCCATGCCCCTCATGATTTTATAGACCTCTTGTCACAGCCCTCCTCCCCCATCATCTCTCTTTTCACCTGAATGGTTAAACCTGTCCCAGATTTTTAACTCTCTCCTCTTATGGAAGCTGTTCCATGCCCTTAGTCATTTTTGTTGCCCTTCACCGTTTCCAATTCAATCTTTTTTGAGAAGGGGCCACCAGAACCGCATGCAATGTGCAAGGTGTGGACATACCCTGGATTTCGATAGCGACATTATGCTAGTCTCTGCTTTACTGTCGAACCCTTTCCTAGTGGCTCCTGACGTTCTCTTGTGGCCGCCGCTGCACTGCGAGGGGAGGTTTCAAGAACTATCCGCAACGGTGCCAAGATCTTTCTGCAGAGATTGCAGCTAATTTAGCTCCCATCCTTTTGTATGTAGAGTTGGGGTTATGTTTGTCCGTGTGCACTGCTTTGCACTTCTCATCCCTGAATGTCCGTCATCTGCTATTGTGTTGCCCGGTCACCCAGTGTTGAGAGATCTTGCTTTGTAACTCTTTGCCGTCAGCTTTGAATTTAACTCTCTTGCGTAGTATTGTATCATCTGCAAATTTTACCATCCCACCGCCCTTGCTCTTTTCCCAGGTCCTGCCGTGAGGGCAGGGGACTGTACTTGATGATCTTTCGGGGTTCCTTCCTGTTCTAGGATTCTAGGATCATTTGGGAGTGTGCTGTACAGTTGGCCTTGGGAGACCCAGCCAACTCCCTCTCGGGACTGTGAACACTGACCATTTATTCCCACCCTTTGTTTCCAATTAGCCAGTCACTGTCCCATGCGAGGATCTTTGCTCTTGATCACTCAGCTTGCTCAAGAGTCTTTGAGGAGGAACGTTGTCAAAAGCTTTCTGAAAGTCCAAGTGCACGCTATCTACTGGCTCGCTCTTCTCCTCATGTTTGTTGACCTGTCCTCTCAAAGAATTCTAGTAGATTAGTGAGGCATGATTTCCCTTTAGAAAAGCTGTGTTGATTCCTCCAACAAATCCTCGTAATCTATGTGGCTGATAATTCTGTTCTTTATTATAGTTTCCGGATTGCCTGGCATTAAAGACAGGCTTACTGGCCTGTAGGATTGCCTCTGCGGCCTTTTAAGAAATCATAGTTATATTAGCTACCCTCCAGTCTTCTGGTACAGAGGCTGATTTACACTTGGTTACATACCACGCTTAGTTTGGCTACTTCAAACTTCTTATTTTCTAGTCCTCTGATCCTATTAATCTCTGTGCTCTCTGTCTAGACATTTTTACCTCTGAAATTCGTGCACCAAAACAGCTCTGTCTCTTCCCTTTTACAGCCTAAATAGCCTAAGTCTTGCTGTTTTCATTGACTCATTACCCTCCTGTATAAAGCGACAACTGAGAGCAAATTGTACTGACAGGCTTTTATTGACTGTAATCACTAGACTAGACAGAAGTTGTGTTGCTCTCCATTTTTCATTGTTGCAGCAGGAGTTTTATTTCTGCGGGTTAGCCCGATTTTCCTGCCTCGGTGAATTACTAATGTTAAAGGGGTGTGCGCTACTCAGATGACTGAATTAAGGGCTCAACCTCACCGGGGTTAGTGAAACGGCTTGTGACATGGCACGTGGCTGTCGTGTAAATGACACGTGGGACCAGTGGAATACCTGTGTCCGTCTCATGTCATGGGCTCCGTGGCAGCTCATTGGCGTGTCAGCAAATCCATGGAAGAGAGAGTTGGAAAAGGTCTGTTAGCTCCTCCAGTCCACTCCCAGGCAATATACAGACCATTTACTGCCATGTCCCATCCAATCTCACAAGGCATCAGGTGATCCTAGGTCCTAGGGCTGGAAAAGGACCCTCTAACATGCTCTACCCTGCCCCATCTCTCCTAAGAAGGCCTAGCTAGCATTAGTAGTGCCCAGCTCAGCCTCTGCCCCTTGCTGCCCCAGGCGCTGTCCTACCCACACAAGTGGTACCCAGAAGTTAGTAGTTGCTAGGTAACCGTCTCCTAGCCTCCGTGTATATTTAGCCACTTGGATCTGATTGGGTGAGGGGATTCTGCTGGTGGTCTGTTGATTTGGTCTGCTGTCACTCTGCCGGGTGAGGAGGAGAATGGGGGGGGGGGTTCCTGTGAAGCCAAGCGAGCCTCCATCTCGAGTTAAGATTTAAATTCACTTCTTTTAATAAGCCCGGTGGTTATTCTCCCCCTCCCCCAACTTTCCTTCTTGCCCTTCAACGCTGTTGCTCCCATCAGCCCGCCCATGGCACAGGAGCTACCCATGCCCAAGGCTTCCCATCCGTCAGCTTGGAGCCCTGCCCCATGAAAAGCCCGGCTGATCATTCCCCCAGCCGAGTTCCCACCAGAAACTTCTCTCAGCTGTGCAGGGATGTGCTGCTTCAGTGCTCCTTAGCCTCTGCACCTCGTCCTACCATCCCCCGCGTCTGCAGCTATGGCCTTCTTTCACTTCTGTTTCCCTGCAGCATTGATGTACGTGATCACCCTCCCCTGTGCCTACCCCCCAGCTCCTGGAGCCGTATCTTGGCCAGAGCCTATGAAATTAGCTCCCTCTGGCCTTCCTCACCTGCTTTGTCCCTCTGTCCTCAGATCAGGTTTGTTGCCCTGCTTTGGGAATCAGGACTGTGCATCTTATTGGGGCACCAGGGCTATGCTGCATGGCACAGGGACCTCCCTGGCTTTCTGGAGACCCTCTCTGTTCATACAGACCTGAGATGAATACTGGCCTCTGCTTTGCAGTGGGGTTACCGTGCCTCATGGACTGTGCCATCTGGCCTTGTGTGCTTTTATCCCTTACTGTACAGCGTTCCTTCTGGAACATCAGCGCTGCTACAGTCAGTAGCTTTCCCCGGATCTGGTCCATGCCTAATCCAGGGACAATCCGGCCGCGTAGTGCATCTCTTAAGTGGTGTGTCTGAATGGATAATGCTCTGGCGAGTTCCCTAGTGCAGCAACGGACTGTGCTACCAACCCCCTACTCCCTTACTGAGGTGAAGGAACCGAGCGCATTCTGCTGGTGTTGATGGCGTAGAAGAGACCGCTCCTGCCGTGGTGTACGTGGCCGTAGCAGGCACACTCAGAGGTGACAGGACACAACAGCAACCATCCGTGGGCCCTTGCACCTAGCAGTACATGGCCCATAATTCCCAGTTTGCATTGCACTCAACCCCAGGTTGCTATTTCTCTGCTCTCCTATTGGCCACCCCCTGCTCTTACTCCTACAGGTTGGACCTCCCTGGTCCAGCACCTTTGGGAACTGACTGGTCCCAGATGAGGGAGTTTGCTGGGGGGAGGGCATTTCTGGCTCTCCTTCTGCCGGCCCCACCCCCCTGCCCTGTCCCCACCGCCACTGGGCTTCCCGGCTCCTCCCCACCCCCTGCAGCCCTGCTGAGCTGCACACCAGCTCCCCCCTGGCCCCACAGCCTGGCTGAGCCGTGCACCACCCCCCTACATCGTGCGGGTTCCTTCTCCCCCCCTCAGCGCACTGGGACTCTGATCCTGGAATGCCCATAGGCATGCTGGACCACGGATGTTGCCGGACCAGAGAGTTCCGGTTTATGGAGGTGCAACCTGTATCTCCATTGCTGGTGTGTCCGAGCGTGGCTCTGGGCAGCAGGTCCCTGGCGCAGTGCATGCAGGGTTAGAGGAACTCCAGCCGTAGTGGAGCAGACTCAAAACTCCCTCAACTGCTTCAGTGGATTCGCATGGGGCTTTTGTCCCAATTCATTGCAATGGCTCTGGGCCTTTATGTTTGCTCCAAGGAGCCGCTCGCAGAGGGGTAGTAAGTCTGCTGCCTCCCCCCGGAAATGGGTTAGAGAGATGCTCTCCATGGCCCCGAGTCCAGTCCCCTGCCATCCCAGCCATCTGTCATGTAAACCCGGCCTCAAGTTGTCTTGCTATGGCTACCCCCTGCTGGCAGGGAGGATGCAGTGTTTTGGGTTGTGACCACTCTCCCCCCTAACCCTGGCTCTGTGGGACCCAGGCCTGCACGCTGGGTATTTCCAAGTCCATGTTAGAGCGTCTATACTGCACTGTAAACCTGAGCTGGGCCCACATCTGGCACCCATGCTAACCTGGCCATGGGGCACTTCTGGGCTGGGTCTGTGGCCAGCATCCATACTGCAAGATGGCAGGGCTTAGAACTGAGTCGCAGTGGGACTTGGTCTCTGGCCCCCTTTTCCTCCCCCCACATTCCCCAAGCAGGATTCCTCCTGCCCTCCGAGTGCTTGCTGAGCTGTCAGACCAATTTGGTGCGGGGGGTGGAATAGGGTCTTGGGCTCACAGGCCAGGCTGAGTGTGCAGTGTAAACAGACGTGCACAGCTACAGTCACTCATGGCAATTGCAAGTAACGAAACCCTAAAACTCTGGCTCCGCTGCTGGAGGTGGGGCGGAGGGAGAGGCGCTTTACCCAAACAGGCCTTCACCCATTAGGAATAGGGAAGCTGTGTAGGCCACGTGCCAGAGCACATCCCATCTGCTCGGCCCCCGGCCTTCAGTGACACCCAGCCAGCCGGGCTTAGAACCCACGTCTCCTGAGGCGAGGAAACCTGGCTCAGGACACAGGCCCGGAGCCAGGCAAGTCTCTGCCTCCCCCCTTTCCCTCACTGCCTCCCGCTGAGGGGCTCGGCGGATGCCACAGGCAGGGGGAGCTGGTGAGCTGCTTCCGTATCTGATGAGGGATGGCAGGGGTATGTCTCAGGAAGGGCAGGTGACCTTCAGAGACCCCCGAAGGGGAGGGACAGCAGCCAAAACCCCCCCGCAGTTCTGGTCTCACGTTTCGCGGCTGGCTGCAGCACTCAGCCCAGGGCTGTGAATTCCAGATGCCACTGGTGGCCAACCGTTCTCTGCTGACTCACACGAGGGCAACTTGCTGTCCCTTTAGTGCCGTGTGTGACCTTTAAGCTGCCTACAGCTCTGCGTGGCCAGACCCAGAAAGAAAGATTGGCCCGGGGTCCCAGAAAGAGAGTCCACCGACAGCAGGCTTTGAGGGACGTCACAGCCAGCCAGGCACAGCTACGGCGGGCTCGTGTGCTAACGGGCATGTCTCACGGCCACGGTGCTGGAACAGATCCTCTGACTGACGCATTGATTTGGCCGAGTATCAGAGGGGTAGCCGTGTTAGTCTGAATCTGCAAAGGCGGTGAGGCGTCCTGTGGCACCGTATAGACTAACCGAATTGATTACAAACCCCCTCCCGTGCACACTCACTGCACAGGTACGTGCGGACACACACGAGCACACGTGTGCGCTCACGCACAGAAACCTCCACCCCCGTCCGCCGCCCCTCTGCCTTTCCCTCAGCACCCGCACCTCCCCGGTCCCTCTTCACTGCTGCAGGAGAGCCCCTGGCCACCGCGCAAAAGGCACCCGAGACACTGCACAGCTCATGAGAAAGGGAAGAAATGCCAAGGCAGTTTATTTACAACGGTTGCATTACAAAAAGGCAGCTCGTGCCACAAATGGAACAGACCCTGTTGCCGCTTCCCCACCCGCTTCTGCCTGCTCTCGGAAGAGCTGGGCCCCGGTTAATTGCTTCCTCAGAAAAGCCCCGGAGATGCTGTTTACCAAGGCCCCGCATTTTATCAATGCCCTAAAAGCCTTATCCGGATGTAGAGGAGACCGAGAGCTCATTCGCTGGAGAGCCATGCAGTGCGTAGGGTTTGTCTGCAGCCTGCAGGCTGGCTACTGTCGAGCGGCTGCATGTCCCGGCTAGGGATGCGAAGGACTAGTCGACTATCCGATAAGCAAATGCTTATCGGACAGTCGACAGGTTAGTCGACTAGTCATTTCTCCCACCCTTGCTGCCTCTATCAGATAGAGGCAGCAAGGGGGACGGAGAAGGGAGTACTTCAAAGCGGGAGTGCCACATGGAGCCTGGGATCAGCTGGGGACTCACCAGCTGACCTCCGGCTTCCGGGCTTTTGCCTTTGAAGTGTAGCAACAGCCTAGGGAGCCAAAAATGCATCGACTATTCGATGAGTCTGTTACCCGATACTTAACATCCTTAGGGTTAGTCCCGGCTTGCTGCCTTTCGGCTTCGAGCTGGATGGACGGCCTCTCAGCCTGCCTGCTTTCTCCAGGAGTGAGAAGGCCGGTCAATGGGGGCCGTGGGGCGAGGAACTCTAGAAGCTGACTGGTCTGTCAGTGCCACCCGGCCCAGTGAGCTGGAGGTGGCCCCTTTCTGTGTACAAGGAAGCCTCTGCTATCTCCTCGGGGATCCCAGTCCACAGTCCCGCTGGGATGACACCGTTCTGAATAGCTTCGGTTTTTCCTCACTTCCCTTTGGGACGTCACTTGCTTGACTGGCATTAGTGGCAATTCCCCATGGACGGAGGTAGTCATAGCCCCAACCACCCCCATCTTCCCTGACTCTATTATCTAGGCTCCCTCCTCTTCACTAGTCCTCCTGGCATCACCGTCCCTTCCGCTGCCCTGCGCTGGATTCTCTCTGCATCACCCACCACCGACTGTCTCTTCCACCAGCCACCCCAGCTACAGCGCCTCCTGCCCCACGCCGCTTTCCTGCCTCCAGAATGCAGAGAGATTTTCTGCTGCTTCCAGCCCGAGGGAAAAGGGAATCTCATTAGAAGCTACGTCCTGGGCTGTGTCTGACAAATCCTCACTCTTAGCGCGATCGCAGGTCTTTCGAACGTCACTGCAGCCAACCAAGTCTCCTACAGCCGGATAACACCATTTTAGGAAGCAATGGGTTCTCATGCGGGGAAGGGGGAGAGGGCGCAAACCCTCTTCATTATGCCAGACAATACTGAATTGCTGGCCAGGAACTGTTTCCAAAAGCTGACAAGAGCCTCTGGGAAGAAGAAGAAGAAGCAGCGCCAGGCCCCCGACAGGCCTGCTGTTAGAGACAGAAAGAAGAACGAGACGCGGAGAGGAGATGTTTCGTTTGTATTGATGACCAAAGTTCATGGCAAAACACAGAACAGACGACACGCACCCCGAGAGACGACTTCCCTGCCCACCGTTACAGAGCGATGCCGGCCGGGCAGCCCCGTCCGCTTGGCACTTAGCCCCAAATTAAAGTCACCCGCGCTGCACATGCCTCTCCCACCCCGTCATGTCCTCCCCCTGGCCACCAGCATCACCGACCCTTTGGATTCTGTCGTAGACACGCATGGTGAGGAAGTAAAAATGAAACCATGGAGAGGGTGTAGACTTCCCAAGCGGGGTGTGTCTATTCCCTTCCTGTCCTCCCGCCAACCAACACCCCCCCC
>CM057847.1:177138285-177152713 GCA_030068395.1 Apalone spinifera | reverse complement strand
AGATCTTTCTCTGAGCCTGGCCATGACACGAGGGCAAGCGGAGAAGGGAGGGACACGAACAGGGAGAAGGGGGAATCCGGCTGGGAGCAGAGATTCTGGTCTCTGGACTTTGCTGCAGTTGGCACAGGTAAGCTCCCCTCTCCCCTCGCCGTATTGAATAAGCAGCTGGCTTCACAGGGCCGTGTGCTTGGGAGAGCCGGGAGGTGGGTGGACGGGAGGATCTGAGCCCAGGACAGACACACAGGCGCTGGCCAAACTCGCTGCCCGAGACGTTTTGAAGAGAGATGCTCAGGTGGGTGAAGACCAGCTGGGTCTGTTCCACCAAGCAAACCCCGATCCGAGGCGGGGTCACAGTCAGACACCCAGTGAGTGTGCGGGAGCTGGCTGGAAGTGGGCAAGTTGGCAGCACATCAGGTGCAATGTCCTTGGGCTGCCCGGGCAGGACATGGCATCTGGGTACTGAACTTGCCTGGGGGCTCAGCAAAGCGGGAGCCGGCGCTGCAGACACATGGCCCCAAGGGAGGTTCTGCCTGGGCCAATGCCATCTAGCGTGGGGCTTCTCTCTGGCACATGCTACATCAGTTGCTGTGAGCTGGGCCAGGCACCTGGGAGCTGAGCCATCTACCTCCAAGGAGCCAGTGCCTGGCTTGGGAGAGGCACAAATGCAGCTGTTGGCCTAGGCCACATGTACAGATTGGAACAGCTAAGGGTGCTGCTGCTCTGTGGCAGCTGGCGTCACGGTGCCATGCCAGGCAGGCGGGGAGACAGGGGATACGAGTGGTGCCCACCCCCTCCCTCCAGCTTCGGGGCAGGCCCAGTGAAAATGCAACACGGAATAGCAGCACAGTGTGTCAATACCCTGAAATACCCTGGCCCAGCAGGTGCATCATGTCTCCCTCTAGTGGCTGAGCCTTGTAACTGCAACAACCTACTGCTACTGCCCAGCTCCCCGCCTTGCTCTGTGAGCTTGGGGGGTAGCAGTGCCAGCAGGTCTGGGTTTGCTCCCCACTGACGACAGGGGTGTCTGTGTAATGTGGGCCACCAGAACACTTTGGAGGGCACAGTGTGGTGCTAGGAGCACAGGGACTAGTTTGTTAAAACCAGGACGAGTCACACCCCTGCCCTAATTCCTGCCGCTACTTTACTGGAGAGGAAAAAAGAAAGCCCATGCAGAAACACTCATTTCTCGAGCTAAATATGAGACTCCCCTGAGCTGTGGCCACAAAAACACCACCTCTCCAATTAGTGATTAGCTACAGTACGGTCAGGTGAGTACCTGGAGTTTTCTGAGGGGTGGGAGGGGGGAGTTTAATTTTGCTCAGCCTGTTCAGCTCCTTGCAAGGTTACCAAGTGCTCCTGGGCTGGCTGTGAGGATAGGCCTGCAGGGGGGAAGGCTCAGGCAGCTCCCAGGACACCAGCCATGCACACCGTGGACAAGGCACTAAACCTGCAAACCTTTTCCCCACGAGAGAGGTCTCTGAAGCTCAGATGGGCACATCAGTGTCATTGGCACCGGGCCCTAAATTCACTGTCCTAGAGCACCCCCTAGTGACAGGACCTGGCATTTCAGTCACTCCACTTGGCTCTCTCCCTCCTGACCTCAGAGCTCTGGCGAGGATGTGGCCTTCCGGCCAGGACTGGGGAGAGTTCCACCCCTTCTGGGCAAGCCCCACATCTCCCACCCCTCCTGGGTGCCTCTTCCAGCTCACTCTTCCTTCAAAGCAGCAGCTTCCTCCCCAGCCCTCAGGAGAGCCCCAGCACTGGACGAAGTACAGACGAAGCCACCTCCAGACGCCTCAGGCTTGAACCTTCAACCCCTTCTCCCTAGCTGCTGCTGGTCTACTAAATGCTCGTCAGTGCGGCTGCCTTCCTGGGCATTTCCAAGCTCCGGGAGCTTCTCAGGGCTTCTTTCTCCACGTGGCTCCTGCCAGGTCCTTCCCACAGAGGGCCCTTCACCACCCTCCTCCTGGATCTCCTCCTCCCAACTTCTCCGAACTCCTTCCTTTCAGCTCCTCCTTGAGCCTAGCACACCCTTCAGGTGTAACCAGGTGAGGCACTCTCGATCTCCTCTCAGCCCTTCTTGGCAGGTGTTGGGTCAGTACATCCCATCTCTTGCTAACTCTGCATTTTCTACCAGAAGATTTTTTTTTTGCCAAAGTAGTTAATGGAGCACAAGTAAATATCAGACTTACTGGATCACAGAAGCCACCTAAGTGTTGTTAATTCATTTTGGTGTCACTTGTTGTTACCTTCTACTGAAAGGTAGCAGATGCAAGGGGCTTACAAGTCAGTTTCCTGGTGGAGGAGAATCAGGGATGCAGCATCTGGATATTTTCTTGGTGTAACTTATTTTACCTACACCCTATACACCAGTCCTGGAAAAGAGGTGGTCAAACAACATGCTTAAGGAGGCTGAGCCCAAACACCAGGGCATGGTTCCCAGGAACCAACACTGCATTCAGAATTGAGTCTAGTGAGAGAAATTAAGGGAGAGCGCACACTCTCTTGCTATTTGCACTAGATCCCCAAAGAGCCTACACCATTACAACGTCTGCAAAGAATGAGCCTGCTCATCAAGAGTCTGAAGTCTGTGCATAATCACCACCATCTAGTGGTGCATGGACACTATTTTTGTAACTTCACCTCTACAGAATCAATGGCCACGTGGACTTCCTAGTCAAACACCAGGATGAAGACCAGTAACTGTGACTGGCTCCCTGATCAGTTCTTCTGGCAGAAACAACCAGGAGTCCAGTGGCACCATAAAGACTAACAATTTCAATGTGGCATAAGCTTTCGTGAGTTGTGACTTCATCAGATGAGGTGAGTTGCAACTCACGAAAGGTTATGCCGTAATAAAAGATGCCACAGGACTCCGTGGTTTTGCTGAAACAGACTAACACAGCTAGCTCTGTCTTCTGGCAGAGTTGCTCTGTGGAAACTTGGTTTGGGATTGGAACAAGATTCCTGGAAGAAGCAATATCCTTTGTGCTGATTACGATCATCTCTGTTCCATGACTGGAGTTTCTGTCAAAATAAAAAATGTTACATTTCAAATATACCCTGTCCCCAAATCACTGATTTCTCCTCCAGTGGGAAGTAGATCCATAATGCCTCTGATCTCTGCTATCACTGACAGGGGTATATCACTGTTGTCAGAACAGGACATTAGGTTGGAAGAAGGGGCAATAAATAGGAAATATTTTTTTTTTAAAAATCACAACGGATGGCAGATGTACTGGGCTGGGAAGAGTACAATGCCATATAGATCTGGAGCAGCATTCGCCACTGTTGAAAGACAGGATACTGGGTGAGATGGATCTTTGCTTTGACACAAAATGTTTGTTCTTACCCTCTTATGTTTCTACTGCAAACTTTGGGTTTGATGCAGAGCGAATTCTCTGATGTATGTTATGCAGGAGCACAGACAAGATGACCATAAATATCCCTTGTGATCTGAAAATCTGAACACAGTGTTGCCAGCTCTTGTGGTTTTAATCACGTCTTGGAATACATGAAGTTTTCCTTGAAGCCCCTGCTCCTGGAAGCATGGGATTATGTGAGACTCTGCTCTCACTGAAGAAAGGTGAACGTCTAGCCTTCCAGTGATGGAGAAAAGTCTGAGAACATGACCACCTTGCAGACTCAAAACTAGAGTGGGTCATGAATTTTGACAGTGAAACTATTGGGAGAGGAGGGAAAAATGCTGCTTCATCAAAACTGAAACTTTTTGCGAGAAAGGGCAAGTATAGATAAATGTCTTGGCTCAAAAAAATTTGAGTAAACTTCAGAATGGTTGAAATGTTTTGTTTTGACATTAAAAAATGATTTTCTGGTTCAAAACAATTTGTTTCAAAATTTAAGCTAATTAGAGCCAATTCCTCCCCCCTCCCCCCACCAAAAATACAACAAAATTCAGTGGACACACAATGATTTTTTTCCTTCTGGATTTTGAGCATATGACAATTTTCAAGACTTTGGACTCTTTGTCCCAGACAGGAAAAAGATTTGAGCTCTTGAAAGTATTTACAGAATCGGGCAAAGATTTCTTTCTGGTGAGCATTCCTCACAAGCCATGGGCCAAATAAAAAGAAGCCGGCCTTTATTATTTTAAAATCTGATGATTCGGGGAGCATGTGTGAAAGTTTTTGAATGGTTGGGATTGACAACCCTGGGACCATTTATGTCATATGCCTTATACAGAGCATGAGGATTTGATAACAACAAGCTATTCTGCCTCTGAAGGGAGCTGGAGGACTGGCTGTTCCATAGGTCTTCTTCATTGCTAACATCTCTGATGCCCCATAATGGGGATTTGCCTGTTTTGATGGGAAGACTTTGAGACACCCACACAACCTGCTCAATTGTGTGTGTGTGTACAAAAAAACAACAGAGAAAAAAATCCACGCTTAACATCAATCTTCCAGGCTGCATTTAGCACCACCCTTTCTCCTTCAGCCCCCTGGAGTGGCTTCCTCCTCCCTTTTCATGCTGCTTGAACATCTTCCTTTTGTATTTAGCTTGGTGATTCCTGGGTTCCTTGTTCCTAAGGAGAATCCTATGCAAATAGAGCAGGCGAAACCATGGAAACCAATGGCTAATATCTTCCTCTTGTGGTGCCCGGCCTTGGCCAGCAGCGACACGGTGCAATCGCAATTCAAACTGTAATACAGATGGGGTAGATCTGAATGAGCTATAGCATGTTCCTCGCCAGGGCATCTTGTTTTAAAAATTCACAGGAGCAGAGAGACAAGATTTCAGTTGGTAAATACAAGGGTTAGGATCAATCACGCTTTGGTAACATGAGTGGAAATGGCTTCTGTTTGCAGAGTCCTTTGCACAGAGCCAGACTGGAATCTTGGGCATAACTGGTATAAATGCAGAATAACTCCCATGAAGCCAATACAGTTATGTTGGTGTTTCAGCAGGATCTGTCAGTAAATATTAACAATTTTGGCTTAAAAGAATACAACATAGTTTAAGCCTAGGCTTTTAGCAGGGTCTGTTTTGATAAAAGAATGGAAATGTTTTCACTAGGGGAAAAATGAATGTAAGCAACGGTGTGTCTTACAGAGAAAGATTGCAACATTCACCTCCGTTACTGGCAACCCAAAAGCAACAGCGCCTAATGACCAGAACAGGAAATTGACTAGAGACAGTGAAACTGACTAAGGGAAACAAAATGCAAAAAACAAATAGTAAGTGATAGTAAATAAGGAATAACACTCAGCACTTTTCATCCATAGCTCTCAAAGAGGTCTATAAAATCATGACTGATGTGGAAAAAGTGAATAAGGAAAAGTTATTGACTTATTCCCACAATATAAGAACTTGGGGTCACCAAATGAAATGAATAGGCAGCAGGTTCAAAACAAACAAAAAGAAGTTTTACTTCACTCAGTGTACAATCAACCTGTGGAACTCCTTGCCAGAGGATGTAGTGAAGACTAGGACTTTAAAAGGGTGCAAAAAAGAGCTAGATAGATTCATGGAGGTTAGACCCATCAATGGCTATTAGCCAGAGTGGGTAGGAATGGTGTCCCTAGCCTCTGTTTGTCTGTAAATGGGTGACAGGAGAGGGATCGCGTGAGGATTCCCTGTTGTGTTCCCTCCCTCTGGGTCATCTGGTATTGGCCACTGTTGGCAGACAGGATACAGGGCTAGAGGGACCTTTGGTTTGAGCCAGTCTGGCCGGTCTTATGTTCTAAAGCACGTAACAAGGGAAGGCTCAGCATCTCCATTTGACAGAAGGGGAAAATGAGGCACAAGGAGGTAAGATGATAGAACCGAGGACTTCTCATGCCTGAACCAGGGTCATATCCACTGATTGACTGGTAGCAGCAAGTTCACAGAAACTATTACTTGGAGTTGGGGGAAGAAATGTTTCTTCAACTCACATGCCACTGACCGCACAGCAAGTACAAGGAGCTGTCACTTGCCTAATGTTAAAACTAAATCATCTTTGCTTTCGGATTTAGAAAGGAAACTCAGGTCTTAGCCAATAGGTCAATGAAGGACACCCCAGGCAAGCTCTTAGGAGAGGAAAGTTTAGGACGAATGACCCTATGGCAAATCTGTGGAGCAATGATACACCAAGGGGAAGATCTGGCCGCAAGCTGTGGTTTTTTAGATAGCATTTCTGGAACTGATTTGATGGGTTAGATGCATAATTTTATTTCTAATTCAGGGACACAATTTAAAACAGGCAGGCTAATTGCACTGGTTAAAGCCAGACAAAATGCTGTCAAGGGCTCTGCAACATCGCTTTGGTCCCAGGCTTGGTCTACGCACCCCTGAGCACCAGCCGTCAGAGGTGACTGGAATCTTGCTCACCGCATCTCTTCTGACACATGCCAGGCCTGACCTGGTCCACCCCCTACCAACTCCAGAAAGAAAGGAGGGTGTGTAGCTAAGGTGCTCAGCTAGGCTGCAGGAAACCTCAAGTCAAGCCCTGGATCTGCCACAGACTTCTTGTGTCACCTGAGGCAAATCACTGTGCTGCTCTGTGCCTCAATTTACCCATTCGGCCAATGAGGGTACTAGTATTTTCTTTGTCAAGTTAGGCTGGGCATTCCATAGGGGAGGGATACTCCCTCACCATGTGGCCACATCGCACACGGGGGCTTGATCTCAGCTGGGCTCTCTAGCTGCTACTTTCATAATAATACATGGTTGCTGAGATCGCTACATTCATGACACACATGAGCCAAACACAGAGCTCCCACAATCTAAGGCCAGCTTGTTTGCCCATTCACTTCACTCCCCATAATGGGCACCCACCTTGCAAAAAGACTTTGCTATAACCATTTGGCTTCTCATCACTGTCTCTTTGTCTGCCCCCTGCACCCCTTTTTATTAGGTGCTAATTGCATCAAATCTATCTGCCTCCTTGGCCCCTTGTCAACAAAGTCCATCTGGAGCGACTGTAGGATCCGAGTCAGACGCAGACCCTGCTGCTTCTCAAAGCTGGCAGGCAGCTGTAATTCAATTATTTTAGGGTGGCCTGACAATTGCATCCCTGTTTCCCAGAGCGTGCCTCGTCAAACCTGTCGGGCAACGTTACAGGAATAAGAAAAGCAGGTGGCAGATTTTGAAGCTCCCTCAGAGATGATGTACGGGTAGGAGATCGTGTCAGCCAGGGCTGGAGGCAGCTGGATGAAGGGGAATTAAGCATGGGCGCCTGCATAAAACGTATGATTCAATATTCACACTTGATCTAGGCCCCTTTGCCTCATGCACTGGACCCTGATATTCCCCTGCCAGAATATAAGCGGCAGAATGGCTCTTGCGCAAGAGGGGGGTTTTGTGCAAGAAGGAGCTGTGTAGACTGCTTCTTCTTGTGCAAAAGCCCCTTGCACAAAAATGGGCTCATTAGGTATGCAAATGAGGCATGGCAATATTCACCGCCACGCCTCATTTGCATATCTTCTTGGGCAAGAATGCGCAATGTAGACATAGCCCTAGAGTTTAGTGTCTAAAGGACTGGCCCAGTGGGCTCTGTTGGGTAAGATCTGGGGTATATAGTGACCTGGGTCTGTGGCTGGCCCTTTGGGACCAGGAGAATCTGTTGGAGTTGGTGAGATTAGTTTTCACACTCTCTCCCCTGTGTAAGGAGTGGTGCTGGTTGTGGCACAGGTAACACTGGGGTGTCTAAGGGGATTGCCGATGAGACTTCTTGCTGGCCAGAGTAGCAGGAGGAGTGCTCTGTCTGACTAGTTTGGTGCCTTCTAGAAGAGAGCCCCAGTCTCGGGCTGTAAGTAGGCCTGATTCTAAGCAATTTGCCCTGATTTGGCCCTCACAGTCACCCAGACAACCTGTTCTATTACACCCCCATTATACACCTGGCCCACCAAGATTCTGTTTTCCCTCCTCCCCCAATATTGCTGTTGGGCCTGGAGACCTCACTCCGCTCAGCAGAAGCCTAGCTCTCCATCCTCACTCAGGCTTCCTCCTCTGCCTGCACATACCCTGTCCTGAGAGAGAAGGCAGCACATATATACTACCCTCCTTCTGAAAGCTTCCCTTGATTGGCCCAAAGGCAGGGAAGCCCCGCCCCATCCTATCCAACCCAACTCTTGATCCCAGGCCCTTAAAGTGACACTGTTCTGGCATCTTCCCACCTTGAGTAATAAACTTCACTGGTCAGGCTTCTGGCCAGGGCAGGGCAGCACAGCTCTGGGGTACAAAATGGGGGGCAGGAGAGAGAAGACTTGCTGGTGCCTTTCTCTGTGCGATTCATGAATGGATATGGGAGCATTCACGCCTGTTAGCAGGATGTGGGGCGCCTCATGCTGCTGTGGTGAGTGATAACAGGGCCTGGAAGAGTTGGCTGCTTGTCGCTAGCAAAGCACCGAGAGCTCAGGGTGGAGCATTAAGGGAGCACCATGGTGCCCTGTTTCCAGGCTGTACCCTGGGGAGCCCGTCACAACTGCCATTATAACTACATAGGCAACAAAATCACACCCCTAACGGAACTGGGTGCAGCCCAGGCCTTGAGGAAAAGTGCGCCTGGAAAAAAATCTGAGTGCCCAAAGCCTTCAGAGGCACACATGAGATTTAAAGGAGACTCTTAACATCCCAAGCTACAGGAAAGCAACTAGCAATTCTTACCTTTAAACGTTTACTCCACCTCTTCGGCCTAGTCTTTTGCATTGTCGACTGTCTGAGGCAGGGACGGTCACAGGCTGGGTATGGAGGCCACTGGCTCGGGGGACCCAAAGGGATAAGTTCACAGCTCCGTGTTCTTGCACCAGGCAAGGCTACATGCTCACAACTGTCTCTTTTGACCTTGAAATCTATTAAGTATTCAGTAAGTTTGTACAGCACCTGGCACAGTGGGGCCCAGACTTGGTTGGTCTCTAAGTGCTACCACATTATAACAACAGAGGGCTCTTCAGGTGACATTCGTCCATGCAGTAATTCTAGATGTGACTAAAGGTAGGTAACAGGAAATCCATACAAGATGCACCATGCAGCATTTCTTACCCAGTGACCTAATGCGAGTTGAATCCATGTCCATTTCAATTCAAATCCACCTCCATTTTCCTGACTCTCCCTGGGAATTAAGGGAGGGGTTGAGCTAAATGTAAATAGCTTAAAATAGAAAGGAGGGTGGGTGGGTTTCTCATGTGGGGTTCAGCTCTGTGGGTTTCATAGAGAAGCAACCCCATTGTCTGGAGAAATGTGTTTGTTGGGGGGGGGGGATCTGGAGTTGATTGAAGGATGGAAAAAAAATAACAGAAAAAAATTCTTAAAATCATGTCCTGCTTTTCTCCCCCAGAATTTGCGCCACAGCTATCTTTGAATCTTGGGTTCATTTCTTATTTAATACACTTCATGTCTCTCACTTATAGGCTGCGTCTAGACTGGCCAGTTTTTGCGGAAAATCATCTGCTTTTCCACAAAAACTGGCCAGCTGTCTACACTGGCCGCTTGAATTTCCGCAAAAGCACTGACTTCCTAATGTAAACTTTTGCGCAAAAGGGCCAGTGTAGACAGCTGACATTTGTTTTGCGCAAAAAAGCCCTGATGGCTAAAACGGCGATCGGGGCTTTCTTGCACAAAAGCGCGTCTAGACTGGCACGGACGCTTTTCCGCAAAAAGTGCTTTTGCGCAAAAGCGTCCGTGCCAATCCAGACGCTCTTTTGCGGAAATACATTTAACGGAAAAACTTTTCCGTTAAAAGTATTTCCGCAAAATCATGCCAGTCTAGACATAGCCATAGAAAGGATATGATTCTGATCTCAGGTACCTGGGGGAAGCCAGGAATAACTCTACAGAGAGCAACAGTGTTAGACCACGCGAAAGCCTGCATGAGGTCAAACTCCAGAAGTTAACAGTCCTTCAGAACTCAGAGGGTTGACAAGGAACAAATTTTCCCTCTAATCTTTTCAATCCCTGTGCGGATTTTTTCCACCCCTGTATGGAATCATTTTTATGTGCAGAGGTACGTGCAAATGTGCATCACCTTTAGCTGGGCGGCATCTGACTCTCTCCTGGGCTGCCGCCAGTGCTTTTTTTGTTTAAAAAAAAAAAAGTGCCAGTGCTCTTTAAGACCCAGCCGACTGTCAGCCATTTTCATTACAGAAGTGCTGGTACTCTCTGTTCTTTCCAGGTAAGCTCCGACTGGAGGTGCTGGTACTGTGTACTGGCCAGTACCATCACAAAAAAAGCACTGGCAGCCGCACAAGGGCACAGCTTATAGGGAAACCTGATAAGGGAGGGGTGAAAAGCCATTCTTCTCAACCTAAGGTCCCACTCAGGCACCCCTCCCGTACAGTACACAGAAGCCTCCAAGGCTGTTTTGCACAGCCACTATGTGCACGACAGTGCAAGGACCTAACACACAGATGAAACATTGGAGTAGCGCAGAACACAAGATGCTGCAGGTTGGGGAGGTTCTCGCTGCAGCTTGGTCATTAAGGGGGAGCTGAATTTTGCACTTGCCAAAGCCAGGTGGGTTAGGGGCTATTTTACTTCCTCACCCACTGGCAGGGAAGACCACTCTGGGGAGCACAGGCTAGTGGCTCACCTCTGGTGACCTGCCTCCTATGCCCAGCACTGCTGCTAGGGGACCCAGGCTAGTCAAGGCCAGCCCCGTGCCTCGGTTTCCCAAAGTGGGCCTGCCCTCCTTTCTGAAGGGCTTTGAGATGCCCTGGTGAAAAGCACTATTATGAGCCTGGCTAGAGGCAGCTGGTCACTCAGGACAAGAGCCACAGGAGCTGGGAAGAGGGTGGCTTCCTGAGAAGTTAAAGATACCAGGGTACAAGATTTATCTCCCCTGTTGGTGCCACTCTGTAGATTAGTTTCACCCTGCATTGGACAGTTCTGAGCTACTAGCCCCTCCAGCTGCCCGTCTGGGCCAGTGGCAGATGACTGCATAAGCCAATGGGGCCTATGCCCAGACCCCCCTGCCAATTTGGGACCCTCAGAAAAATCTCCCTTCTTCCCTCCCAGAGCCTTGAGGAGCTCTCGCTCCCCCGTGTCCTCCGCCCAGAGTTTCTCCAGTCTCAGGGCCGCAGCAGTGGTCAGAAAGGAGCAAGGAGGGGGCGGAGCTATAGGGGGAGGGTGGAGCCAGGAGGAAGAGGCGGAGCAGGACAGAAACATAAATGGCATGGGAATGCAGGATGGGGGTGGGGCTATAGGGAAGGCCCTGAACAGAGCAGGGCAGAAGGGTGAGGAAAGGCCACACTTTCAGTGTCCCTTCATGTACTCCAGCCCAGGGCCCCCAGCAAACCTTCAAGATCCCCTAAGCTGCATGGCCAGAACACAGGGAGTGACTTGGCCTGGATTTGAACCTATGACCTTGGACTCAGAGGTGATTATGACCAACCCCTTGAGGCTTTCCCTCCCCTCTGCCATTATCACGAGGAAAAACAGCTACAGGCTTTTTGCCTTTCAAAAAATCATCAAGCTATTAGCACGAGAGGTAGGGGTTGTTTTTATGCCAGACCAGGGTAGAGTGAAGAAGAGGACCTATACACTGCCCTGTATTGGACCAGAGGTCCAGCTCATGCAGGATCTTGTCTCAACAGTGGTCAACATCAGCTGCTTAAGGAGGAAGGGGCAAGAAATTTCACACAGGAATAAACTCCTTTGGGACAGAGGATACCTGTGACCTTGGCCTCAGAGAGCAGGCTGATGTCCTGGGACAGGAAGACTGAATAGACTCAACAGCCACAGGCCCACACCCATTTTTTAATCCCGGGACGCTCTTGGGCTCAGTATCATGTGACAATGAGTTCCACAGGATCCGTACATAACAGAAAATGCTTTCCCAACTCACTGGTGATTTTTTTTTTTTTTAAAGGGAGGGGGATGGGGTTTGGCCGCTCACTGAACCGTTCCAGACAAAGATTTGAAAGGAGACACTTGAAACGTGTGACCCAAACCATCCGGCCACCATAGAAGTTTATTAAAAAAAAATTGGTTATGAAGGCAAACAGTAGAAAATAACGGAGAGGTAACAGCTTCTGCTGAGAAAGCCCAAGCAGGAAGTCAGGGGCTGGCCCACTGGAGGAGGACATCCTCATGGAAGGCATTGTAGAAAGGCACTTGGAAGAGGCAGGCCGGGGCAATGGAGGATGGGAACGTGGCAGGCGCGAAGGGAGAGCCTTTCTACTGGTTGTACGGAGCAGCCTAAAGTGGAAGGTCTTCCTTGATCCGGATGCGTAGAGGGCAGATCCGGAGGGAGCCGGGAGGTGTATCAGGCATTAGGTTGCCCACATAGAAATAGGGGAAGACCTCCCCGCTGAAGTGCTCGTGGAAGGTGTAGATGTGGCTCTTGTGGTCGGCATCGTAGAAGGAGAGCTCGCCCTCGTCACAGTCCAGTTCCACCCGGATCCGCTTCAGGTCCCGGAGCACGGTCTCCGACCTGGCCGAGTTGGAGGCCCGGCACATCTCGCTGTCTGCCCCCTGCAGGCGGTAGATGTACCAGAAGCCCGAGCGGGCGTCGTGGTGGAAGTTCCACCGGCGGCCGCTGCGCTCCTTGGCCACGCCCACGCGCCAGTTCGTGAGACCGCCCAGGTCCACCTCCCACACATGGGAGCCCTTGGAGAAGCCCTGGGAGCCCAGGATGCAAGGGGCGGAGGAGAAGCGCTCCGGGTTGTCCACCAGAAGCTTGTAGCTGCCGTTGGTGACGCTGGTGAGGTTGCTGGAGACCGAGAGCCAGCCTGCGGCGGAGTTGGGGTCAAAGCTGAAGGGAACTGAGAGAGGAGATTTGTCAGGAGGCCCCAGGAGTTGCCTTTGGAGCTAGAGGCAGGCTGGTGCCAGGTGTCTACCGATAGCCTTCGAGGCCTTTGCTTAGCCACAGCCTTGCAGTCCACCTGCCAGTCTCCATCCCCCAGCCTCTCCCACCTTCGTGGTCCCTTGTGTGCAGGGAAAGATTCTGACTGCACACAGGAATCGCCAGGTGTGGGGGTAGGGCCTGCGGCCGATTCACAGCCTGCTACAGGCCAGTGGTTTCAAGCGATCAGCCCCTCCTAGCCAGGGCTGGCCTCCAGTCCAAACTCAGAGCCCCCCAAAAACCCACCTTCAAGTCCCACGTCAGACCGCCCCCTGCTGGAGCTTCCACAGGGAACGCCAGGTGCCATGTGGTTAGCACTGCTCCCAACAGGCGGAGCACTCCCTGGATCCTATCGTCTGCACCGCCCTGTCTCCCCTTCCCGCTTTCCCACCTTGCTCGCTCTCACTTGGAGGACCGTCCGCTCTTTGGGGCAGGGGCTTTCGTTTGCGAGGGGTCTGTGCAGCGCCCAGCACGGCTCCGCTGTTGGTGTGCGGGCATTACGGTAACAGACACGTTTGCCATGCCTGCCCCTACAGGGAACGGTACAGCCTAACTACTTCTGAAGCCCTAGCACAGCGGTGGGCAACCTGTAGCCCATCGGGAGTACACGCGTGGCCAGCGAGACATTCCATGTACCGCTGCCCACATGCAGGGTTGCCAGATTCCGCTGGTTTCCCCGCGCGTAGTTTGTGTCCTACCGGTATTCCTAAAGCGACGTGCACGTAAGGCCAGGGCACGTGAAGGGAGGGGCATGCCGACTGCACACAGCACTGACCGAGAGCCGGGCGCTCCCTCCGCAGCCAATCCCAGCGCTGCTACGGTTCCATCGGCACCCCCTGCAAATTCTAGGTACGCAAGTGTCGTGAGCAAAACTGCCCTGTGCCGGGAGAGCGGCTGGGTTACAATCATCTCGCGGCCGACTAAGCTGAAGGAGGCCACTCCTGCAGCCCACTCGCTAGCCTACGTTGCCCATCGCTGCTCTACAGAGAGCCTGGAGCAGAACTGAGACCCTACCAACCTCCGGCCATTTTCCCTCCCTCCTCCTTTCTGGCTCTAAATTCACCCCGGGGTGAGATTTCTGGGGACTTCCCCGATCACATCCCCAGCGCTCAGCGGTTGTAATTCTCCACGCACGCTCATCCCGGCAGCTGAGCCTGGGCAGGGAGCAGGCTGCTGCCTCCCAGCCAGGCTCTCTCAAGTAGAAGCGGCTCCATCTCGTTCAGCGTCTGGCTGCCAGGGACAGCAGCAAATGCACCGCCCCCTCACCCCCAGTAATGTGGAGGGGAAGGGGCAGCACAGTTCTGGGCAGGGCTACTAGGAAAGGAGGCCCATGGGGATATCACCAAAAGGGGAGGACGCAGAGTCTCACACACACCCGCGCCCTAGTATGGGGAGACACCAGTCAGCTATATTCCTCAATGAGCTGGAGAAAGGGGTACACAGTGAGGTGACAAAGTTTGCTGATGACATTAAACTGCCCCAGATGGCTAAGCCCAAAGCAGACCGAAGAGTTATGGCGTTATTGCACAAAACTCCGTGACTGGGCAACACACTGGCAGGTGAAATTCAGTGCTGATACAGAGAAATGCACACTGGGAAAAAGGGATCGAGAAGACGACATAAAATATCTTATTGCCTCTATAA
>CM057847.1:177108844-177125522 GCA_030068395.1 Apalone spinifera | reverse complement strand
AACCCAACGCGTCGTCACACTGGGTAGCTACCGAGCTAATTAGCCCATAACCAAGAGGCAGGACAAAAAGGCACAGGCGGGAAAGGAGAAGCAGACGTGAGGAAAGGCTGGTGGGGCCCAAAGCAGGGAATTCTCTGGAAGGAGACACGTTGGCTGCCCCCCCCCCCTTTTGGAGGCAGGTTAGTAAAACTGGAAGGCGCTGGAAATGCACTAGTATTGGACAGCAATAGGGAGGAAAACAACGCGTCCCTGTATGGATGCTAGTGGTCTCTTCGTGGTGCCCCCAGTAGTCTGCCGAAGCAATGCAGCTGTCGCCCTGCAGCCACGCAGCTCTCCCCGAAATATTGCCATGGAGTCGCTGTCGTGTTTCAGCCCAGCCATATCCTGCCTTTTCCGCACACTCTTTGCAGCCTTTTGCGCAAGTGACGTTCTGTTCTTTGGAACATTCACAGGAAGCAAATATCCAGCCCACACACTAAATAAGAGGGCTACATTCGTGAAGAAATTGCTCACAATGTATTTTATATTTGGCTCTAAGCTCTGGGTTCTTTAGTCAAGGGATCTTATCCTGGATTTCTCTTTTGCTGTCGGAGCACGCTTTTTATGATATGGTTATATATTCTACAGTATTACCAAGCAGTCCTACTGTGGTGGGTTCAGGACACACACACACAGCCAAAGACAGGCAATTTAAATACACAAAACCAGACAAAGGAAGTATTATTATCCATAGTTTATAGATGAGAAACTGAGGCACGGAGCAAGCAAATTACTCGCTTAATTCCCTGCTGGAAGCAAGAGAATGAGAGGGATTTGGGGGAGGCAAAAGTGCTGTGGAGCAAAACCCGGGGCTAGATAATGTACGAAGCATTTTGATTTGAAAGCAAAACAAAGAAAATACAAAATATCCCAAGAAAAAGCAACTATTTAGTCTCCGTTGAAATGTGGACTCTGATTGCCAGAGAAATAGCTCAGGATGAGAACCAGCAAGAAAGTCCCTATTACCAATGCAGGGGGAATGCTTGGTCCTAGGTGGGATTTTGTTTAAAGCAGCAATATGAAGACTGTGGCTTTTAAGCTGCAAGTGGATCTTTAATGTGTCTCCTGCAGCTCTTCACAGCACATGCCTTTACAACACCGTGTGTCTGTTTTGTTTAATTATCATTTAAATGATTGAATTATTACCGAAAGTTATTCACCAAGCAGGATGTTTTTGCTATGTTATTAATTAAGTTATCAGTTTGCACAAAGTTATTCACTTATTTGCTGTGAGAATTACATACAGCTAAAGATTTCCTCTCTTTGTCACATACTGTGGCTCTTTTGGGGAATGTTGATTGATAATTTGGCTCCTGAACCACAACTCGGAGTATCACTGGTTTAAAGACACCAGGCTGGTGATTCCTAAGTACTACAGAGAAATTATGTATTACAAAGGGTACAGCAAGGACATTGAGGGACTGAAAAATCTAAGAGAAGGGCCAGAGATGTTTTATATTGGCCTCAGGTGAATAGTGACACAGAGGAAGTTGTCAAAGTCAAGTGAAAGTGACCATAAAGGAAAAAATGTGTTCCCTGGGGCAAAACAGGCATAGATTTTTTTTTACTCTGACTGGCCAAAAAATGTTGAACTATTATTCTCATTTTTACGAGGTTATTTGCAGATACTGCAGCAAAGCAGATGATTCTGCATGTCAAGTCTACTTTTGCTAAACATGGCACGGCAGACCAAGTAGGGTCTGGCCGTCGGCGGCAGCATAGCAGGCATGCATTTAAGCAGGTTGCAGGGAAGTCTGGGTTTACATATTGCTGCAAATCACCCTTGTCCCCAATCCCATGGGTGGGTGGAAGATGGTGGTCAAATAATAAAATGGCTACAGGGAAAGGCCAATCTATACGCATCAATGTTACATTACAGAGTGGCGCCACAGAAACACGGTTTGTCTCCTTCCGACACTTCGTTTAACAGAAAACCCGAGCAGGGCGACGCTAGAGGTTGGCGGTCAGAGGAACAACGCAGACAGAGAAAAAGAGAGACAAAAATCAAGACGATTGGGGTGTTCTGGGATCTGCCACTTCTCCATGAGCATCTCACAGTGTGAATCTGTCAGGAGTCAGCGGTTGCAAGCAGCCGGGGAGTCACAAGAGGCAGAGGAGGTGGGGTCATCCGCTGAATACAAATAATAATGAAGGCAGAGAGAGTTCTTTGGTCCTGTGCAAAGGCTGGTGTGTTCCTCCTTCCACACTGTGCAGCGGGTGTGTGACAAGACCTCAGCTGCTCTCTTCAGAATGCACTGGCCCATGGAGCCGCTCACTTGTTATTGCTGGAGGATCTGCTAGATGGCGCAGAAAGGGTGTAGGAGCAGACCCAGACATAAAAATGGGCAGGGCCAGTCTTAGGGAAAATGCCACCCTGGGCAAATATACATTTTAGCAGCCCCTGTCCCCCATTGTCTCCCCAGGCTTCTCCCAACCCCCCACTGTCTTGGCCCCTGCTGCCTCCCTGCATCTTCACCCATCCTTCCCAGGCTCCGATGCCTCCCCTCCCAGTTGCCCCAAGTTCCCTTTTGCGGCCTCAGCCCCCACGCCCCCCATATATTACTTGTCTCTTGGTCACAGGGCCCCCCCAACTATGCTGCCCTGGGTGGCTGGGTCACCCACCCGTAGGGCCAGCCCTGAAAACGTGTCCCTGTGTGCTGGGACAGATCAGGGTGGCGAGACTGTGCAGGACAGGTCAGAACTATGTAGATTGGGTGCAGCGGGCACTGGGCATGCTCATGAGCTGACGGAAGGTCCTTGGATGGTTTGCACTGTGGGCCAGGACTCTGGCAGGATACACCAAGTCACCGTCCTGATGTGGCACCAAGAGGAGGAGCCCAAGAGGAAAGAGGAGGCCTGAACAAATAGGAGTGGTCTGGAAAGCTCAGCAAAGGAGCAGTGCCAGGCTGTGTTCGAGGGACTGTGACAGTTTGCTGGATTTGGAAAGGGCTCCCTCACCCCACTGGACAAGAAGAAGGCTAGAGCTGCAGCAGGCTGGGCAGGCTGCAGTCTGTTGCTGAAGAGACTTAAGGATAGCGTGTGAGACTTTCACTCGTGCGACAAAGCGGGGATTGTGTTTACTCTGTTCCCTTTGTGATGTTACGTGTGATTTCTGCTGTTCTGGGGTAGCGCTGTGTGTGTGCCTCAGTTTCCCTAGGCATTGCACTACTAACTGGATGGGAATTCTAGATGTGACCACTGAAACCAGCAGGTTCACAATGGCCCAGCTCACAGTAACCTGAGCCTGGGAGGGGTGTGTGACCAGGTGATACCTTTTGCCCAGGAAGCTGGACAAAGGAGGAGGCGGGGTTGCCTGCAGGGCTGGGCCCCCTTGCTGAATGTGAGTTAGTTTTGGCTGGCTTATGATGCAGGGAGGGGGCCCAGGGCCCTGGCTCTGGGCCCCCTTCTCCCCAAGTTGGATTGTACTGGCTGCTTCTGGTTCCTGTGCTAGCAAGTGTGTTCTACGCTGTGTCCCTGGGAATGAATAAACCTTCTGTTCCATCGGCTGGCTGAGAGTCACTTCTGGCTGTGGATGGGGGTGCAGGGCTCGATGACTCCCCACACCTCCGTGACAACTTGTTTCCGAACTTTAAGAAGCTGGCGTGCCCTATGGACACTGTCCTGCAGAGCCCGAGACAGGTAAGTTACCCAGAGAAGACCCTAAGGGCCATGGCTCTCAGCCTTTCCAGACTCCTGTGCCCCTTTTCAGCCCTTTGATTTGCCTTGGGCACCTCAAATTTCCCATCACTTAAAAAATCAGGCATTGGCTTCAGCCCCATGTGGTGGCGTCAGGCTTTGGCTTTTTGCCCTGGGCCCCAGCACGTCTGACGCTGGCCTTGGCAATCCGTTTCATGTGAACTCGAGACCCACTTTGGGATCTTGACCCACGGTTTGAGAAACGCTGAACGTACAGAGCAGTATCAGTGATCCCAACCTTTTGGAGCTGCTGGGCGCCCGGGGGCGGGGCCGCACATGCACCGTGTGCCCGGGGGCAACGACCCCATGTGCCGCATGTCCGGGGGCGGGGCCGCCAATTTGCTGCACGCTTGGGGCCAGCGCCCCACATAGCTGTGCGCCCGGGGCCAGCATCCCCCATAGCTGCGCGTCCGGATGTGGGGCCGCACATTCGCCGTGCGCCCGGGGGCGGGGCCACCTATGCGCCCAGGGCTGGCGCCGCACGCCCGGGGCGGGGCTGGCCCCGAGCACTTGGCGGGTGCATGTAAATGCCCCGGCGGGTGCCATGGCACCCGCGGGCGCTGCGTTGGGGACCACTGGTATAACATATAAAACATATATGGCTGTCTTGTCAAATACACAGGGAGGCATTGGAATTACAGTTCATCCTCAAATTCAGTTCTCACTCTGATCATCATCTCCTCAATCGGGACAATGGATGGCTGGGACATTATCAACCTGATATTCAGTGAAGGTGGCAACAGCTCTCTCTGTGGATTCTGGTGTCAGTTCCCTTTGATCCTTATCTGCTTCCTTTTAACTATCCAACCTTCAGGTGCTTATAGGCACCAGCTCTGCCTACTTATTTTCCCCTTTGATATTTTAATTCCTTGTTTCCCGCCCCTTTCTCTTTTTCCTTCCCTGCTCTCCCTTCTCCCCTATTTATTTTGGCTCTGCACATCCTAAACTCATAACTCTGGTCATCTGAAGAAGTGGGCTGTGCCCACGAAAGCTCATGATACCGTCTGCATGTTTAATTAGTCTATAAAGGGCTACCAGACCTTTTGTTGTTTTTTAAGTTTATCCTGTACAGACTAACTCAGCCACCCCCTGAAGATATAGAGCAGTATAAACCAGTCATTGTCAGCATGACATTTGAATGTGTAGTGACTCTGCTAGTGCTTTTTATGCAGCCTGCTGTAAAACTAAGCAAGTATCTGGATGACGAGATGAATCCCCTGGAAGACCACTGCACACCCATAGTGGTACATGTACCCCTAGTTGTGAACCACTGCCCTAGGGGAGCGTATGTGTGTAGGTGCATGTAGTTATAATTTGCATTTGAACACTAACACTTGGGGACCCTCCTAAAATATTCAAAAACTTGTTGCTGACAATACTGACAATTGTTTCATGGGTCATAAGTAAACAAATGCACACACATCTATCAGTCTAGATCTTACTGCCCCTATATAAAACTATTGAATACTGCATACAGATGTGGTCTCCTCACCTCAAAAAAGATATTTTGGCATTAGAAAAGGTTCAGAAAAGAGCAGCTAAAATGATTAGGGGTTTGGAATGGGTCCCATATGAGGAGAAGCTAAAGAGACTGGGACTTTTCAGTTTAGAAAAGGGGAGACTGAGGAGGGATATGATAGAGGTATATAAAATCATGAGTGGTGTGGAGAGGGTGAATAAAGAAAAGTTATTTACTTGTTCCCATAATGTAAGAACTAGAGGACACCAAATGAAATTAATGGGTAGCAGGTTTAAAACGAATAAAAGAAAGTTCTTTTTCACACAGCTCACAGTCAACCTGTGGAACTCCTTGCCAGAGGAGTCTGTGAAGGCTAGGACTCTAACAGAGTTTTTAAAAGAGCTAGATAAATTCATGGAGGTTAGGTCCATAAAAGGCAATTAGCCAGGGGTAAGGAATGGTGCCCCTGGCCTTTGTTTGTCAAAGGCTGGAGAAGGATGTCACGAGACAAATTGCTTGATTCTTGTCTTCAGTCCACCTCCTCTGGGGCACCTGGCACTGACCACTGTCGGCAGACAGGATACTGGGCTAGATGGACCTTTGGTCTGACCCAGGATGGCCATTCTTAATGTTCTTATGTAGGTACAAGGTTGAACCTCTCTAGTCTGGCATCACTGGGACCTGACCAGTGCCAAACCAGAGAATTTGCCGGACCATGGGAGATCAATATTTGTCTAGCAGCATCACCAACACTTCCACTGCTGACTGGGCTCTTAGGAGACATTTAGGGGTAAATTAGAGCTAAATAACAGCACAGAACACTGAGCGCCAGGACTGGTGGCTGTAAACAAACTTTAGGGGACCACAGGAAACTTCGCCACACTTATGATCAGTGGACATCAGGCTACCTAAAATCATGCTGGACCACAGATGTTGCCGGACCAGAGAGGTAGAATCTGTACAGCTTTAATAAGTGCTTTGCCTCTAGAAATGTTGTCACTACTTCTCTTGGAGACTGAACTCCAAGATAAAGCTACACCCTGAAAAGACGAACCTCTGGCCTGCAGCCTGCAGTGGAGAGAGGTAGGCTGTGATTCAGGAGAGGGTCAGAGCACAGGGCTTTCCCCGAGTCTGTTACACATTGGGCCAAGCAGTACTTGTTTGCAGGACTGGTTCTGGTGCACTGAGTTATACTGAATGGGGAGCATAACTCATGAGTAATTCAGTATTGCCAACCCAGAACATTCCCAAATCGTGAGATTGGGCAAAGGTTGCATTTGATGTTAAATAATGACCTTTTGGCCCTTTTTGCTGCCTTCTGGCTTTGAGCCCTCAGGGGGTGCTTCCTGCATGCTTCCAAGCTTTCCCCTGCCACAGTGAGGACCAGAAGCATACTTAAAAGACAGCTGAGCTCTCAGATGCTCCCATGACTCCAGCAGCTGGGTCTTGAGGATCCTGAGAGTTGCCATAGAAGCAGGAATCCCAACAGTCGCATACATGGGGAACACTCCAGCAGAGCTCAGGATCCCCCTGTGCTGGGTGCTATACATACACATCCCTAGTGAGAAATCTTCCTTGCCCAAAGAGCTAGACAAGGCAAGGGAGGGGGAATAGAGGCACCAAGAGGGAAAGTGGCTTAGTGGCATCTCCTAGCTGGTCAGAGGCCAAGCCAGGAACAGAACCCAGGTGTCCTGGCCCTCAGCCCCATGGTTTTGCTAGTGTTGCTAATAGTTTTTTTCCCTTGACAAGAGAAGCACAGCCCTGGGGGCTCAGGGCTGTCTAGGGTAGGGCGAGATGACACGATTTCTGGATTTCTGCTTCTGGGGCGCCCGGTCTAAGTGGCCAACCCCAGGCCCAGGCGGGTGGCAGCCGGAGGGCCGTGGCACCTTCGGGCGTCCGAGGGGGGTGCTTGGGCAAAGTGCGGGTCAAGGAGGGGCAGATCTGGCAGCGGTTGGTGCCCCTCCCCCCTTGGGGGCAACAGGTGCAGCTGGGTTTGCCTCTGGCCCCTTGTGGCTGCCCCCTTCCCTTTGCCTCGCTCATCTGTGGGTTTAACGCCGCGAGCTGAGGCCCGAACCACTCGTTGCATTGGTGACCCCCCGGCGCCCGGCCCTTTCACATTCCCCGTGGGCGCCCGTCAGCGTCCCGGCCCAGGGCCGCCCCGCGCACGTGGATTCCCGGGACCGGGCCGGGCGTGACCCGTAGCCCCGCGCCTGCAGCGCCCGGGCGGGCTGCCCCCTCCTCCAGCCCGGCCCGAGGAGGCTCGGACCCGCCGCGCCTGCAGCGTGCGCACGGAGCCGCGCGGGGGCGGCAGCTGCGCGCCTGGCCCGCCCCGGCCCCGCGGAGCCGGCTCCAGACGCGATCCAGCGCTGCCGCGGCGAGCACAGCCCGGCTCGACTCGCACCGCACGTGGCTTCTGCTGCAGGGGCAAGCGGCTGGCTCCCGCCCGGGCTCGGCCGCCCTGCCGCCTCCCCTTCAAAGTAAGTTGCGGGAGGGGGTCTGCCCGTCCATCCATGCCACCCGCACCCTGGGCTTGGTTTCCCTTGCAGAGGCTTTGTTCGGGGGGTCTGGCTGTGTGGCTCCCTCCAGGGCTGGCAGAGAGGGGGATGTGGCCAGTGGCTTGGAGATGCGAGTGGAGACCCCCCCTCCCTAGGGTGGGCTCCTGGGCCATGCCCCTTCTAAGTCCCAAGCCCACCTGGGTGGAGGCTGATTTGATGCTGCTGCCGTCTAAGGTGCAGCACCATCTGGTTTTTGGTGAAGCGAGTGGCTTTGTCCCTGGACTTAGCCATCCAGGAGGGAGCGAGCTGCTGTGCCGGACCGGCGCTGACCCAAGCTGGTCTCGGGTGCGGTGTGGGAAAGTTGGCACTGCTGCTGCCTGTGCTTGGCGTGGTCAGTGGGGTAGGGGTTGCCTGCCTGGGGGCAGCATGGCTGCGGGAAGTCTGTAGGCTGGCACACTCTCTGCTTGTCTGTCTACCGCCTCCCATTTAAAACCACCGGACAGCCTGGCGAGCTGGACAGCCTGGCTAGCTAGGAAGTGTGGCCAGGGAGTGAGTCCCCTCGGTTGGTTTGCAGGGCTCCCCTGCAACTCCCTTCTTTATCTCCTCCCGCAGCAGTGTGAGTGCAGGCGCTGGAGAGATGGCGCGGAGGCTGGGTGCCAGAGCAGGTTTTGGCAGAAATGGAAAGGCAAAGATAGCTCCCGGTCACCCCCAAATTCCACTGGGCACTACCATAATCCCTAGTCTGTGCCCTAGATCTCTCTGATGGCACCCCTAGGTAAAAAGGTCCCACTCCCTAGCGACAAATCGGACAGCGTGCAAGGCTCTTATGGTACCAGAATAGCCACCCTGAGCTTATTACGCTTGTGCTAAGGCCAGGTTTTTCCAGGCCAGTAGCGGTGCAGGGAGCTGTACATACCCTGTATCCTTGCAGAAGGCTTATCACAGAACTGTTGCCTTGTGCAGGGGCAGACAGCATGGCCCAGGGGAAAGGGACTGGGAATTGGGAGCCCAGCCCTGACTCACTCTGGCGCTAGGCAAGTCCCTTTACTTCTCCATGCCTCAGTTTCCCCTCTCTGAACTAGGCTACTCGCCTCCCCCTTTGTGATTTATGCCTGAAAAGCACTTGCGGTGGGTACCAAGGGGCCAGGAAGTTTGCAACATCAGGGCGCTCTGCAAACGGTGCCAACGCCGTGATGTCGCATCCCCTTCCGAGGTGAGGTTAGTTGGCCCTGGCCAACCCCCACCCACTGGGACTATTCTGCAGTCAGCGTGCTCATGTCTGGACAGTTGTGTTCATTTAGCGGCTTTAACGACGGGTCCGCAGGGCACCATCTGCAGCGGATTCACCGCCGTGGCCGCCAGCTATGCCGGGAGCCGACCATGAGAGGGGTAGTACCATGCTGGGCCAGCTGTAGGGGTGGGCAGGAGCCCCCGGTGGAGGAGTTGGGAGGCTGAGGAGCAACCGCTGTTGCCGTGTAACGCTGTGGGGGCAGCGGTGGGATCCCTTTGGCAAGGCGGGGCTGTGGACTGCCGGGGGCAGCAGAGAAACAGCCGCCCTGCCACTGCTGGGGTGGAGCGGGGTGACTTTTACATGACCAGGATGCAGCTGTTAAATGCACGCTCTCCTTGCTAGTCTGGGGAGAGGGGCATGCTCGGAGGATATGCACAAGCGTGCTAGGGGTTGTAACCTGCCTGTGCCATCGTGCACGAGCACTGGGGTGGGGGGGGGGAGGGAGGAGGGTGCCCTCTGACCCAACCAATCCCTTCTTTGGCTCAGCAACCTGGTGCTGCCACCTTAGGGGCTGTGGTTGGGATCCAGGCTTCCTGCCTAGGCCAGCCTCTGCCCACCCATGTGTCCCTTTTGCACCCGTGACCCGGTTTCTGCCTTGCTCTTTAGCGCCCCCTCTGGCTGGAGTGTGGTATGATGCAGATATGCCCCCGTCAAAGGGGCTCTAGAGAGCAATGCATGCTCAGACACTGTGGTGATGGAGGCAGATCCAGTCCTTCTGGAGGGTCTCCAGGATGAAAAGTCAAAGGTGGCCATGTGTGGATGGCATCTGGGGTCCTAGAAAGTCTGAGTAAGGGGCAGCGGAGTGGGGGATCCTATAAAGTGGGGAAGATGGATAATGAGGAGATGTAGGATTGGCCAGTGTGGCTTTATCCCAGACCCTGGGCCTCTCACATTGGTATACAGACCGGAGGGCTGTTTGCAACTGAGGCCAAAGCATCTTGTTGTGGTAAATGAGTCTTGTGCAAAACCCGGGGTGGATTTTGCAAGGCTTTCTCGTCTTCCAGGATGCTACAGTGTGCAGCAGGAACTCAGGGGGAGGGTGATGTTGAAGGGTCTGGGCTGGGCGCCTTCCATGAATTTACTTTTCAGATGAGAAGCCCATGGGAGGAGGGCGCAGGACACCTGGGTAGGAAAGGGCCCACGAGCATTCACAAAATTTTGCATTTTTTTTTTCTGTTACAAATTGGGAATAATTTTTTTTTCAGAAACGGAGGAAAAAAAGTTCAGTTTGGATCACCTGATGCATCTTGTTTTGATCATTTCAAAAGGGGTTGTTTCATTTTCGTTTCATTCTCTTTTCTCTTTTAACCTTTTTTTGTCTAATTGTACTAAAATTTCCAACCAGAAAGTAATTCAATGTGTAAAACCAAAACTTTGTGGGTGGAAAATACTGAAATGGAACATTCAGGCCATTTCAGATAAATGTTTTTCCACAACTGTTTTGTCTTAGGAGATTGGCTGAAACAGACCCACTTTTGTGAAAAACCTTTGGTTCTGACAAATCCACATTATTTTATGCCAAAAAAGAAAGAAAAAATCCCCAGCTAAGTGTACTCCTGGGTTTGAAGCTAGGCTCTGCTGTGAACCTCATACACCCGTGCCTCAGTTTCCCTATTGGAAAAATATGGCTGACAATGCTTGCCCCTCTTTATAGAGTGAGTGGAGATCTGTAGATGAAAAGCCTAGTTATTTATTAAATAGCAGTGATGCCTAGAGGTTGCAAATGACTGGTGTCCCATTTTGTCAGGTTCGTATAAATGCATAGTAAAGCAGATAGAGACTACAATGTGCCAGCATGTCTTGTGGCACCTTAAAGACAAACAGGTTTATTTGGGCATAAGCTTTCATGGGTCAAAACCACTTCGTCAGATGCATTCTAAAGCAAATATCTTGGTTGCATCTGACGAAGTGGTTTTGACTCCCGAAAGCTGATGCCCAAATAAACTTGTTCGTCTTTAAGGTGCCACAGGACTCCTTGTTGTTTTTGCAGGTACAGACTAACATAGCTACCCCTCTGAGACACGGGCTGAAAGTGATTTCCAGTATATACAGGATTTTGTATCCTCTTGGTGTACAGTGAGGGAGGAAAAAGCCAGCCCCAACACAGATCCAAGAAAGGAGGCTGGTGACTTCCTGAGGCTGAATACATATTGTCACACATACCCAGCGTTAATTGGGTATTTAGGGCAGTGTAAACAAGTCGCTGTGCGTATAAAAGTTTAGTTGGTACTGTCTTGGCTGGTGCGTTTTATGCAGCCTGCTGTAAAACTTGGCAGCTATCTAGATGAGCGGATGTACCCCTGGAAATCCCCTGAATCCCCCCAGGGATACACGTACCCCTGGTTGAGAACCACTGGCCTGAAAGGGCCCTTCTGTTTTCCTCCGGTGAAGCTGAGGATTCGGGCTCTCCGTGGGGATCAGACCCCCACACCCGAGTTCTAAGTAAAGTGGGGAGGGGAGGAGGGGCTCTTTGTTTGTGGAGTCCTTTTGCTGGGGCAGAGCATTGGGCAGTCCCCTCTCTGTCTCGCCCTGGTTGGGGCGTCTGCTCTCACGGAAGTGCAGGCTCGAGGATCCGTGTCACCAGCACCCCTCGCCCCCGAGCCCTTCCAGGAAGTGGGCAACCGGCAGCAGAGGTGTGGCTTCAGTAAGAGTAAGAAAGATGCCCTTCCCCTTAGCACAAACTCCCACACGGGCCAGATCCTCCAAGTTCCTCGGGTTGGCTCTGGCCTGATGAGCCAGAGACCTGCCCAGAGGAGGAGCAAAGGACTCATCGCAGGTCCCCCGGGGTCTGGCACTGGCTGCCCCTCGCGTAGGTGAGTCCTTCGGGCTCCTGGGAGACAGCAGGGTGCTGCAGGCAGATCTGCCAGCCTCCTGGGAGGAACAGGGCAGCCTCTGCACCCAAGGGACCTGCTGGGGCTGGCAGGAGATGAGGCAGAGAGAGAGGGAGGGCGGTGCTGGGAGGAATGCAGGACAGCCCAGACCAGGAAGTGAGAGCACAGAGGGGGTGTAAACTCCCATGGTGTTTTCTTCAGGGCCTCCAGGGAAGGGAGAGCCCGTTTTCCATACCTCTGTCCCTGCCCTGTGCCCGTCTTGGGGCAGGGAGGGCGGGGGGGAGGGGGGGCTGTGGACCCACGGCTCTTTCCCTAGTGCCTTGGTAGCTGGTTCCCCTTAAGCTGGATGAAAAGGTAAGAGAGCGCTGGGGTTGTTAACCTGGAGTGAGCCAGTGTGTCCCGCCGGGAGGGGAAGTCCAGGGGCTGGGTGCTGAAGGGTTCTGGCGGGTAGCGCCCCCGGGAGCACGCTTGCCTGTGGGGGGGTGACAGTCGGCCCCCTTGGTCGCTGGGGGAGTGGCTGTGACTGAGGCCAGGCGCCAGGTGGACGTGACTGTGGACGTGTGTGTGTGTGTGTGTGTTCTGACTCCGTGCAAAATCCTCCCCCTCCTCCTGTCTCTGGTGTGAGGGCGCCGTAGCTTGTCGGCTGGGACTGCACCCTGAGGTGTACGGGGCCAGCGGTGGGCTGGATCTTCCACGGGATGGCACGGATCTCCTTGCACCACTGGGATTCCGATAGCTGTGCAAATATTTGCTAGGCTGGGCCAAATCCGTCCCTGATGTAACTGTCCTGCGGGAGCACGGCTCCTGGTGTTTACTTGTGAGAGTGCCCCAGAAAAGGGGCTGAGACCGGCCCTTCTGTCCAGCACCTGATCCAGAAGAGCTGGGGGCAGTGGCATGCTCTGAGGGGATACCGGGCAGGGCTGTTTGCTCAGGGAAGGGGCTTGTGTCGTGTGATGGACCCGGATGTGTGGGATCTGATGCCAAGAGCATTGCGTGCTGAGACACGCCGGCGCCTCACCCTGCACTGGGGGCTGGGTTTCTGCCTGTGGAAGTCCTGGCTTCAGTCTGCCACTTGCAAGGAGAGGCGCCCACCTCAATGAGCCCAGCCGCTGGCTGGACGACTCGCTGGCCAAGTTTGGCCGCCAGCTGGCAGACACACGGGTGCTGGTGGCCTGTGGAGGCTGCCCTGGGGAGCAACCTGCCTTGGAGGGGCCAGTCTGCCAGGCTCTCCTCTGGACACGGTGTGGATCGCAGTTGCACTAAATGGCTTGGGCCAGGCCGGGCTGTAAGCAAAGGGAACCCCCAGTCTGGTTAGCAGATGGATCCCCCTCCCTGCCAGATCAATAGGGACCAGGTGTGCCAGGGGAAGGGGTGGACATGACGCATTGGAGAACGATCCTGCCCTGGGCCCTGCAAGATCAGCGTCGTAGGGACAGAGGGGCAAATGCAGCCCGAAGCTGCAGTGACACAGACTGGTCCCATCCAGGAAACGTTCCTGGGTCAGATCCCACGGCGAGCTGGCAGGTCCCAAAGTGCAACTCTTACCCCCACTGCTGGGCCCAGACCTCTGCACACTGCATGGGACTCCCCAGCGCTCAGGGGTGGCGGGTCTGGAGCGAGCATGTGGAGTTCCCCTGTGCTCTGACAGGGAGGAGGAAATCACATGCTGCTGGCTTTTCATGCACGTCGGTTTCCTCCCCTGTTTCTTATTCCTTCCCTGCTTCGCCTCTTCCCCTCTGTCCCCTAAAGGCTGCAGAAGCTAAGGTGCCCCAGGGCATCTGCACAGCTCAGATGACAACAGAAATGAGTCTTAAAATGCTTGTGGGGCTTTTCCTCCTCTCCCCCCGCCGCCCGAAATACGGCCCCTAGGAAAGCCCCTCCCCTAGAGCCGAAAAAGCCCCGATCCAGCAGTGAAGGCGCTGCTGGCTTTCCCCCATGCTACCGATGCTGCTGGCTCCTGCCCAGCGCATGCCATTCATAGCAGAAACACACCGCCTCAGGCCTCGTCATCCAGGGCCACGGCCTCGGCTGGCGTAAACCGCTGCAGTCTGCAGAGCCCGTTTACGCCCGGTAGGCATCTGGCCCAGGAAGCTGCCCGCGGAGGCATGACAGAACTAGAAGCAAGGGCTTGGCGTGAGGTGCCTTGGAATGCCGCAGGATCCTCCATGCGTGCTCGGGGGAAAGGGAAGGAAGGTTCCATGCGGACGGCCCTGGGGGATGGTGGCTTTCCCCACACGGCATGGTCAGAGCCGGGCCAGGTCACCCCTCAGAGCGTGTCTGCTGAATCACAGGAGACGTGAGACTGTCACAGCCCCGGCTAGAGAGTCTCTGTGCATTAGCCCAAGCGTGGGCTTCTTGCTCTGCCAGTCTCTGGTGGGCTGGCCAAGATGGTGGCCACCATATGATTGTTCTGGGTCCGCGACCTATTCAGCCCCCTCCACGCTCTCCACCACCCGGTGCTTGTCCAGCCCCTGTTCCCGCAGGGTCTGATCATCTCACTCTCTTTGATGTATGTAGCCTCACGTGCCTCTGTGAGGTGGGACAGAGCTAATATCTCTGTTGCACAAAGAGGAAACTGAGGCACGGGACGGCTCACCCAGGCACAGGAAATCAGTGCCAGGTCCCGGGCTAGTGCCTTAACCACTGGGTTATCCTTCCTCTTTATCCTGGGCCTCAGTTTCCCTTGTGAGTCGTCAGAGATGCGAGTAAAGACTTTGTTTTTATTCCCCCTCCCCGCCCCTTCCCGCTCCTGGAGTTGGGTGACTATAAGCAACAGCATGTTCTCTGCTGGGTGAGAGCGTGAGCCCTGTTTGCAAGCAGTCCTGGGCTGTTCAGGCTTATCTGTGTCTGCATCTGAGAGCTGTGGTCATCTCTGAGAACTGCTGCCAAGTCCCATGAGAAGCCTCTGTGTTTCAAGAGAGCAAGAGATTCTTAAATTAGCCACCGCTCCCCCCTGCCCTTACCAGCTCGGGACCATCTTTGCAGGAGGTTTGTAGCTTACAATCCTAGGGTAGGGGGGACACTTCTAAGCTTGGGATCTGGAATTAAAAACTGCAGCTGATAGAGCTAGAGTGTATGTCTGAAGGAGCCAGAGAGAAAGACGTAGTGTGCGTCTTCTGCTGTGTCCATGAGGGAGACAGCTTCTGTGGGTCTTTCCCTGTGTGTGTGTGTGCACAAAAGACACAGTTGGGGGGTGTGAGTGTGAGTGACAGAGAGACTGGCTTTGTGTGAGATGGAAAAGGGACAGTTTCTCTATGAGACACCCATTTTCTCCATGGGTCAATGTGCAGATGAGGCAGTAGCCATGGGAATGATTTTCCCTGGAGCTGTTGGGACTCTGGCAAGTCTTGGAGAGCAGCATTTTGCAGTGCCTGCATCTTGTCCCCCCCCTTCTCTCCCCCTGCGCATTATTGTGTCTCCTTGAATGGAAAAGCCTCCCCCACTGTTGTCCCCGCATAGGGTGCTGCTCCTGCTTGTTCAGAAAACTCTCCGGCTGAGTGTGTAATTTTTACCTTCCACCTCTTCCTGTGGAGCACAAATGGCAGCACTCTTCCAGCTTCTGCTTTTCCATTGTCTTCACGCTGGGGCTGTTATTAATATGCACCATGCAAAGTGCTCAGGGCTATGGGGGCAGGGAGGGCAATGTCTTCTGAATCACTTTGCTTTTTCCTCTGCATAATTCTTACTCATGATGGGTTGGCGCAGGAGTGAAGCCTTTGCATGGAGCTTTGCTTGTAATTCTTAAAATTATAATAACATAAGAGTAATGCCCCTGAGCTCTCACTATACAGAAGTGTGGTTATGGCAGGAATAGAAGAGAGCCTAGAACCTGTTCTGTTTGTGATATAGCAATAATGCCCTCAGCTGATGGAAGAACTGTCTGGAAAAAAAAATCCCCCACCCCCCAGAACATTTTGACAACCATGGAAAAACTTTCAATGAACCATCAAAAATGGAAATATTTCAATGTGGAAATGTGACCCCGGTGGCTCATGGGAGTTGTAGTTCTGGTGTCTGTGCTGCCAGTTTTCCTCTGCAGGCTGGATTGCCTGGCCAGACTACATTCCCCATGATGCCCCGTGGTCTCACCTCTTGGTGAGAGCAGACCGTGCATCATGGGAGATGAAGTCCAGCAGGAGAGCCCAGCCTACAGAGTAAGAATGAGGCTCCTGAACTACATCCCCCATGAGGCACTGAGATGGCATTTGAGAATTTGTCAGGAAATTCAGCTTGTCACTAACAAGTAAAAACAAAACAGTTGGTGTGAAATTGGTGCTTTGTGTAACCCCCCTCCCCCCAAAAAAACTCCAAAAACCTCTCCTCCCAATTCCTGTTTAAAAAAACACGTTTTCGATGGAAGTAGCAGCATGTTTCACTGAACCTTCTGACAGGGCTAAACTGGATAGTAAAACTGTAAAACTGTCTTGCTCTTTCAGCTCAAATGATAGAGGCCTATCCATAGGATGCTGAGAGTCCCTGGTTTGATGCCTCCCGATTGCTCATGATGGGGATGAGTTTCACACCAAACAGCCTGAGTCCATGAAGCACATGGAGCAGACGGGGTGAACCTCCAAACCTTGCTAGGCCTCTGCTTAAGCAGTGCCTAGATGCTAGCCCGACAGAACTAGGGATGTTAAATATCAGTTAATTGAATAGTCAATTAACCCCATGGATTCTTATCGGTTACTTGACTAGTCTATAGTCCCTGGGGCTGGAGCTAGCAGCCAGTGCGCTCCGGCCCCATTCCCGAGGAGCCCCCTGCCACTCCATGCTGCTGCCTTTGTATCAGAGGCAGCAGCGTGGGGTGCCAGGCAAGAGCTGGTTTGCAAGGGGAGCCAATTTAAAAATGAGCTCTCCTTGTGGACCA
>CM057847.1:177084936-177097371 GCA_030068395.1 Apalone spinifera | reverse complement strand
TAATGAGGAAGAACGGTTCTGTGGCTAGGCTGCTTATCTGGGACTTGGGAGACATGGGTCATGTCTTTGCTCTGCCACAGACCTCTGTATGACCTTAGATGAATCACTTAGCCACCCATGCCTCAGTCTCCCTTCTGTACCATGGGGATAATAGCCTGGCCCAGCCTCACAGGGGAAGCGAAGAGGACAAGGATATTAAAGATGGCAGAGCACTAAGGGGCCCAATTTTAAATGTACTGAGGTGATTAGCTCCCACTGATTTCACTGGGAGCCGGGTACCTATGCAGGCACTGTGGTAAAGGGGCTCTGCTCTGGTGCAGGCTGCATCTGAGAACAGAAGCGACGTCGAAGTGACTCTGACCTAGGATAGCGATTCCTAGGGCCCTGGGCAATTCGAGGGGGTGTGGTGACGTTTGGGCAGGTGGCACCATTTTCACCAGCCTCCCCTGGCGGCCGAGACCCCGGGCATCCGCTGTATTGGGGGAGGGGGGCAAGGGATGGGACTGCTAACTCCTTCCTCCCAGCCAGTGCAAAGGGGAGCCCTGGCTGGTGGGGGAGGCAGTTCAAGACCACAGCGGTCTGGTTTTGGGAGGGTGCCAGCCGTGTGGGACAGGCCTCATGAGGAGAGACTGGCTACGGCTCCTTTTCACTTGGACAGCACTGTGGGCCTGTGTCAGGGCATCTCTCTGTGTGGTTGGGTAGCGGGGATGTAAAATCTCATTTAACTGGTTAACCAATTTAAGCGGGGGGGGGGGGGGGGGGGCGGTGAATGGGAGGACGACCCCCCCCCCACCTGCTGTGGCCAGTCTAGAGCTGTCCCCTCACTGGGGACAGGAGCTGCTCTGGCGGGGCTGGAGTGCGGGTCCCACAGGGCTGTTCCAGCCCCCTGTTCCAGCCCCACCGATAAATCATTCACTTCTCTATTGGGTAGATGTATGTGGCCAGGTGGGGTTGTGTGTGTAGGTGGGTGTGCTTGTGTGTCTACAAGGGTGTACTGTGCACATGTATATCTAGATGGGGGGGTGTTTCTAGATGAGTGTATTCTCAATGAGTATGTCTCTAGGCATGCAGGTGTGTATCCAGACAGGTGTCTGCTCTGTGGGTGTCTAGACCGGCGAGTGTGTCTAGATGAGTGCGCTGAGGTGTGTGCGTCTCAGATGGGTGTACTCTGCGTGCGTGTCTCTAGGTGGGTGCGTGTGTGTAACGAGACGGGTGCGTGTATCGAGACAGAGGTTGCACGTGTGCGGCTGCATGTTCGCGTCTCCACATGGGAAGCTAGCTGGGTCGGTGGGGGTGGGAGTGGGTTCAGTGGTTTTTGTGTGCACTCGGCACTGCCTGTATTCAATCTCCAAGTGGCTGTCAGGCTATAGGGCTAGGCTGTAGCGCACAGCTCCGGGTCAGGGAGCTGCATTTCCCCCACAGGAGCTCTGGGAGGGACTGTGCCTAGAAAGCGGCTGCTGGTTTACATGCAATGAGTTTGATAGGTGTTGGGCCCCACACCCATGGGGCTCAGCCTCCTCGACCTCTCAGCTGGAATGGTGATATGAGGGGGCCGGCTGTGGTTCTGTGACCACTTTTCTGGTGGGGCGTGAGCCCCCGTCCAGTGAGAGACAAAGCAACGCCCCAGCACTGACCCCGAAATCCCTCCCGGCCAAAGGAAAGTGCAGTGTGAGGATTAGGATGAGCGAACTCGGGCTGAATGCCACATCCCCGCCGACAGCGCGGGCCTGGAAGCCAGCATTTAATGGAGGCGGCTGGAAGGCAGATTCTGGGAGAAATGGTGGAAAAGGAAAGAGTAATCCATGTGGTGGGCCCGGGCCTGCACGTGCTCCTCTCCCCCCCAAGTTTAAATGCAAAGCCAGCTGCTCCACTAAAGGCCTCATCTGGTTTCCCTCTCAGCAGTGTAAACACGGTGGTGCAGTGTAAACTGGGTGGCCCCACTGAAGTCTGGAGGCCTGGCTCTGACTTCACCCTCAGCCCAGGCGGTATGAGTAGCCCTGTGGAAATCAGCGGGACTGATCGTGCAGGGCGGGGAGTGTTCAGTTCAACAGGCGCAGCCTGGTCCTGAGAATCTGTGGTCCCCCTGTGAACCTTTAGAAAGCTGCATAGTTCCCGGGCCTGCGGCGGCCCCCTGATCCGCAAGCAGCCGCCTCGCAGGATGCTCTCTCCCTCGTCAGCTTGTGAAAAATTCCTTCCCAGATGGTCCCTGCTTTGTCCTCTCGCCGTCTCCAAATAAACGCGGTTGTGCTGTGCCTGGTACAAGAAGATCTGTTTCCATCCAATCTTGGCTCCGATGCAGAGCGTGGGTTTGACGGGAGCTGCGAGGGGAGGGCTTTGCGTTTCAAATTCCCTGGAACACCTGGAGTCCTGAAGCTCTTTCGAATGCCTCTGGCATTCATTTTTGGCTCCCTGGCGAGGCCCGTTTAAATAAACGGGTTAATAAGTGACCTCGTAAGAGAGACGTGGTTTAGTGGTGAAAACACGGAACTGGGGGACTTTCCTGGCTTTGGGCTAACCGGAACCCTGGATCCAAACCCACTGGAATTCTGTGATGTTGGCAGCTCAGATTCCCACAGTGCCTCAATTTCCCTGTCCGGGGCTGATAGTTCACTGCTTCGCCAGGCACACAGCTGTGACCTGGAATTAGTTCGTATTTGTCAGTTGCTGGACAAAAGCCAAGAGCTCTGATTTTTTTGTCCCTGGCTCCGACCCCAATGCCATAATTGACCTTCCTGCTACGATGGGGTTTGCAGTGTCAGAACCAGAACAGAATGGGTGAGAGCAGAGCAGACTAGAAAAGGGAAGGGAACTTGGTTCTGGTCCTTACGCTGCATGAGGTGATGTTGATGTCAGTCCCTAAAGGGGAAGCCCAGAGGCGTCGTGAGGAGTGGGGTAATGAAATCTAGATGGCAAGTTAGATAAGGAAGGGGCTGGACTCGCAGGGCCCCAATTGGGGTCCTGGCTGGTGATGTTTGTTTAAGGTTACAGGTGTCTGGAAATATTACAGGGCCCTGGGGCACAGCCAGTAAAGCTTCTATCTCAAGTTATCTGGCCTTGCCTGGCAGACCCCACAACTCCCTGCCCCAGCCTCGAGCCCCCTCCACCTCCCTCCCAGATCTTGCAACCCAACCCCCTGCCCCAGCCCCCTCCCACATCCTCCCTCCCAGACCCTGGCTCCCACCTGCTGGCCCTGCTCCCGGGGACCCAGCTGCCGCCTCACGCTCTGGGCTCTGATACTGCAGAGGCTGTAGTGCGGGGCAGCAGCCAGCTCAAGGGAGCTAGGCCAGGTGCCAGTGGCGCTGCAGGCTGGGCAGTGTAAGCCTTGTACAGCAGAGCCCACAGTGCGGGGAAGCATCCGGCTCCTGGGAGCGGGGCTGGGAGCCGGCACACGCCAGCAGATAAGTGTAACCTCAGCCGGAACCGGTTAGCTGATGCTTATTGGTGAACCAGTTAAACTCTTACATCCCTACCCCGGAGTCCGCACCCACAACCACAGAGCGTTCCAAGTCGGCTTGGGCAGTACCAAGCCGCCTGGCCTGGTACCCGCACGGGCATATGCTGCTGATCCACACTTGGCTCATTTTGGCAGAGGGAAGAGGTCAGCTCCTTGTACTGCCTCCAGTCTCCGCCCCAGTCCATTCTCGTGGGGCGCGAAGGCCCTTGAGCGCTGCTGTCTTTAGATCCAAGGGTTTTTAGCTGAGCCCCCATGAGCTCGAGGGGCCAGCTGGGATGTTTGGCCCCTGCTCTGAGCTCCTGAGGCTTCGGGAATATCTGGATCAGGGCCTGGCTTTCGCCCCTTAAGTATTGCCTCTTGGAGAGCCTGGTTCCAGCTGTCACAGGGATAGCAGCCCAGCCCAAATCTGAGGGCAGAGAGGCTCAGCCCAGCTTCAGTGGCCAGGCCAACATTGGGGGCTGGAGGGTGACAGGAAAGATCCCCACGGCCTGGTGTTTCCCTGCACCTGCCGTCAGCTTCCTCCCCGCCGCCCCTAGGGTGAATCACCCCCTACAGACTGGAGTGCGGTGTGATGTGTCGTTTCTGCTGCGTGGTGGAAGCCAGACTTCCTGTGAGGGCATCACGTGAGGAACCGCTGCCGGCTGGTGTCAGTGTCACTGCAGAGCCAGGAGCGACCGAGAGATCTGGGTTTGAAGTGCTTGGTGATACGGTTTCATGGGAAGCAGCTGTCTAGGCGCCTCCCCCTTTCCATTTTTCACAGCTCTGCCTGTGCCCCTCTGTGCTGACCCACACAGCCCCCCAGGGTGGGCAGGTTCCCTGGCCTCTGCTTATCAGTAGCTTATCGGGAATGGACGGCGGAGTGGATCACTTCATAATTCCCTGCTCTGTTCATTCCCTCTGGGGCGCCTGCCATTGGCCACTGTCGGCAGACAAGATACTGGGCTAGATGGACCTTTGGTCTAACCAAGGCTGTTCTTGTGTAAAGTCCTGGTTTCCTTCCTTGGGAGTCCTGTTGCTTTCTCCATCCACGCTGCCTCCCTGTGCCCCCGTCTGGCCCTGAAGTCACCTGGTGTCCCCAGTTTGAGAAGCTCTCTTGTGTCTCTAGCTTGGTTCTCTCTGTGAAAGGCACCTGGAACGTCGCTACTTCCATCGCACCGTGGGATTCCAGGCCCCCTTGCCGCCATGACAGTCTGAGCACTCTGTCCCTGTCCGTGGGAGCTGTCCTGCCCCTTCCCTTCCCCGCTGGGCAGGGAACAGGCTGGTGGGAGTCTGCGGATGATCTCTCCCTGGCCTGCAGTATCTTCCCCATGCTCCCCACCTGCTGCCCCCCACCATGCTCCAAGCGTTGGCCTGCTAAACCCGGGGTTGTGAGTTCAATCCCTGAGGGGGCCATTTAGGGATCTGAGGTAAATCTGTCAGGGATGGTACTTGGTCCTGCTGTGAGGGCAGGGGAATGGACTCCATGATTTCTCAAGGTCCCTTCCGGCTCTAGGAGAGAATCTCATTACTATAGCACATATATGGGCGGGATAACTCAGTGGTTTGAGCATTGGCCTGCCAAACTAAGGATTGTGAGTTCGATCCTTCTGGAGACCATTTGGGTCAAAAATTTGTCAGGAATGATACTTGGTCCTGCTGTGAAAGCAGGGGACTGGACTTGATGATCTTTCTAGTTCTAGTTCTAGGAGATAGGAAATCTCCATTAATTTAAAAAAAAAGTATCATGTGGTTTGCTCCCTATCCACCAATCAGAACCCAGGGTGGCTAGAGGCAGGTATGCAAAAGGCCAGGAGCATTGACATGAGGGATGTTAAATTTCAATTAATTGAATAGTTAATGGGATTTCCATTGATGATTTGATTAGTCAATAAGGACTAATGCGGTGTTCTGCCTTTGGAATGTACAAGAACCCTAGCAGGGGCTCTTGTGCATTTCAAAGATTGAAATGACCCAGGCTCCATGTGTCACTTCCTCTTTCAAACATACAAGAGCATCAGAGGGGACTCTTGTACATTTCAAAGTTGGAACACCGCCCCTGCCCCCTCCCATGGAGCTAGAGCTGGGGGGAACCGGCTTTTAAGTCAGCTCCCCCCAGCATCCCCTCTTCTCCCCGCTTGCTGCCTCTTTCTGAGAGAGGTGGCGGGGGGAGGGTGCGAGGGGAAGAGACTACCGTATTTTAGCGAATATAACCCGCGGGTTATATTCGTTTTTGCAAACCCCGCGCCCCCCCCCCCTCGCGGGGTACACTCGGGTGCAGGGTATACAAAACTTTTTTTACTCATCTGGGGGTGAGTGCGGCTGCGCGGGAACCGGGAGGTGAGTGTTTCCCCCGCCCGGATCAGGCTCACAGGCAGGTGTCACGGGGCACAGTGCCAGGCAGGCCATGCAGCACATGCCTTGGAGAATGCCCCCCCCAGCACTCTGAGAGCCCCTCCTGGCTGAGCCTTTGCCGGGCTGGGGTGGAGAGCTGCAAACACCTTTGCCCCTGCAGAGAGCCGGGGACGGATTGAACAGCCCGCGACTGAACAATGCGGGGAAACTTATGGGGGATGGAGGGGGGCAGCGCAGCCCAGTAACTTTTTCCCGGCGTGGCTCTCCCAGAATGGGGCATGGGGGGCAAAGTCTGCCCGGGAGCCCGGCTCACTCTCCGGGAACTCTCTGGAGCCAGGGCAGAGGCATCCCCAGAAGAGGCGCAAGGCGGGAGGCTCCAACCCTGGGCTGACAAAGGGAAGGAGCCTGGAGCTCTGTCCCGGGTGGTGAGTGGCCCGCGCCGTGGATCGCTGCAAACCGCCCGCGCTCCCTGGCAACCCGCTTGCAATCTCCCCTGCGCCCCCTTGCAAACCCTCCTTGTAGCCCCCTTGCCACACTTTGGAGCAGTTGCAGGTACAGGGCTCTGCAGCCAGCAGCAACAGAGGGAAGCTGGAGGTGTCCATGGTGCACAGGAGCAGGGGCAGGCAGGAATATATCCACACCCCAATAAACCCCGCCCCCGCGGGCTATCCTTGTGCACGGGGTATACAGGGATTTCTAAACTCAAATGGCAAAAACTACGGGATATATTTGGGTGCGGGGTATATTCGGGTGCGGGGTATATTCGCTAAAAGACAATAGTCTACTAGTGTGTCGACTAGTCGATTAGTCACTTACATCCTTAAGTCTAGACTGCTTTTTTTTTTTTTTTTTTTTTAAAAACCCTTCCAAAAAAGGGATCAGCAGAAGATATGCAAATTTGTGACTAAATTTGCATATCTTCTTTCGGAAGCCGCGGATAGGCTAGACATTCCCCAATTGTCCAGTGGCCTCTCAGATTGTATGATAGGCAGGCTTCCTGCTTCTGATGTACTTTTTTTTTCTTTTTTCTTTTTTTTTTTTTGCTGTTAGTGTTTGTGTCTTTTGCTAGCTGCTCTTCAAATTTTTTTTTTTGGTCTCCCTCATTATACTTGTACACTTTGACTTGCCAGAGTTTATGCTCCTTTCTCTTTTCTTCAGTAGGATTTGACTTCTGATTTTAAAGGATGCCTTTTTGCCTCAAACCATCTCTTTTACTGGTGTTGTTTCCACACTTTTTAAATCCTCTTTACTGTGTTTGTTAATGTGAGGTGTAAGTCTGTAACTTTAAAAAAACTAGTAGTCCTGTAGCACCTTAGAGACTAACCAAAAAAAACAAAACAAAACCAAAAGTATCATGAGCTTTCATGGGCAAAAAACCCACTTCCTCAGATGACCTGTTGTATGGTATTTTTACATGGGGAACACATATTTGATAATGGGCTCTTTAATTTAGCAGAGAAAGGGATAACATGAACTAATAGCTGGAAGATGAAGCTAGATTCATTCTGCCTGGAAGTAAGATGTAAAATTTAGAAAGACGGGGTGATTAAGCCTTGGAACACGGGCTGTGCTGGATTCTCCATCATTGGCCATTTTTTAAATCAAGACTGGATGTTTTTCTAATGCTCTGCTCTAGGGATTATTGTGGGGAAGTCCTCTGGCCGGTGTAATACAGGGACTCAGACCAGGTGATCTTGATTCTTTTTGGCCTTGGAATCTGTGACACTTGGCTCCCTGCCCGATCTGGAACAAGTCACTTTCTCTCTGTATGGGTCTGTTTCTCACTAGGGATGTAAGCGACTAGTTGAGTAGTCAACTACCTGATAAGCCAAGACTTATTGGGTAGTCAAGTCAACTCCTCGCATTCCTGCCCCCTTCCCCGCCCGCTGCCTCTGTATCAGAGGCAGCAGCATGGGGAGAGGGGCAGGTGAGGCTGCTGCAAAGCAGTCTTCTGCCCACAGCTGGCCCAGGCTCACTGCAAGCAGAGGCTACTCCACATCCCGCAAACAGGGCCTGCTATCAGAGCAGTCTGTGTTCTCTGCTGCTACCTTCACTGTGGCTCTGCATTTTAAATGTGGTAATAGTACATGATTAGCCAATTACCCGTCTCTTAACATCCTTATTTCTCACAAAGAGATTTGTTGTTATTTTTTAGTGGTCAAAAAGATCAGGGCCTCAGTGTGCTTGGCTCTGTAACTACACACAGGGGAAAAAAGTCCTAACTCCGAAGTAGGGATGTTAAAACACATTTATGGTTAAACGTGTAACCATTGAAACTTCGGAGAGACTGAGCCATGGCGGGCGAATAGGTAGTATGATGGCAGATGAAATTCAGTGCTGACAGACATAGCATAATGCACATTGGAAGGAACAATTTGAACCTTGCCGGGTTTAAATCACCGACATTGACTCAGGCAGAAGGGCTAGGCCTCTCTGTAGGGGAGAGTAACCTCTGCTCAGATGTTACGCTGCATAAGGAATGGGATGGAGAATAATATTATAATGTCCACATATAATTAACCCATGGAACTCACTGCCACAGTATACTATGGTGGACATTGGCTTAAGAAGATTCAATACTGCATTTGATGGCTAGATGGATAAGGAAATCCCCCAGTCATGGGTGAATTCCTTGTTCAGGGACGCTAGCCCCTTCCCCCGCCTCTTCCACATGACATCCCGCTTCTTCTGCCCTCTCCCTCAACCTGCTGGTATCAGAGGAGCCCCAAACTCCAACACCATGGGTGGAAGAGCCCCATCCCAGCCCGCTGGCAGACTTGAGTTGCCCCCAGCCACAGGTTCTGGGCTCCCCTGCCTAAGCCCCCATTGGCTTCGGAGGAGAGAGGGTGTGAGGGGGGGCGGTCATGAGGGAACAGCAGGACACAGGAGCAGGGTCTGGGTGCTGTTTCGGCAGTGGCACTTCAAAGGCAGCAGGCTGGCAGCATGTTTCTGCAGGCAGGTGTTTGCAGAGGGCTTTTTATACCCCCACCCTTGCCCCCATTCCATTAGCTAGGATACAGGATGAATAAAGGAGATAAACATTCATGCCATAATCCAGTCACCTGCAGGGGCAAGGAAGAAATTCACCCTTGGGGCAGGTTGTTGCATAATCGCTTGCTATAGGTTTTCTTGCAACTTCCTTCAAGTCATCTGGTGCTGGGCACAGCTGCAGCGACTGGATGGCTCACAAGTCAGATCTGGCCCGGTGGTACCTGCTGCACAGGGGGTATCCAGGAATGCGCAATAGGAACACACAACATTGTGAAGAGAGGGCCAGGAAGGGACCGGGCGTGGAAGCAGGAGCATTGAAAGCATGGTGTGAGGTGTGGGGGAGTGTCTGCTGAAGGGAAGTAGCATAGCATGGCGTCATCGTGGCTTGTGCTAGGAGGAGGCTGTTTGTGCTGGGCAGAGTAGCAGACAGAAGTGGCTCTTGGGTCTACAAGGCAGGTGGGGAAGCCCATTCCTGTCACGACAGGATCAGGTCTCAGCCCTTGCGGATCGGTGTTGTTTCCTTGGGTTTGCCTGTGGTCTCGTCTTGCGCACAGATTGGAAGCTGTCCAGGGCAGGGACTCTCTCTTCGGGGTAGGTCCTGTACAAGCACAGAACGCTGGGGTCTCGGTCCATGGATGGGACTGCAAGGCGATATAAATAATAATCTCAGGGTTGCAGCCTACCAGAGGTGCTTATCTGACCCCTACCATCATAGTGGCTCCCAATCTCTGATGCATTTAGCTTCCCAGCACCCTTAACTCCGTGGTACCAAAGGGGAGCTGAGTCACAGAGAGGTGATGCATCTCTCCCAAGACCATGCTTGATAGTTGTGGTGAGCAGGGACTTGCACCCAGATCTACGCCAGCTGCCTGGCCGCTTGGTTCGCCTTTTTGCCGGAAAGCTGCCAGACCTGTCCCAGCATCGGCGCAAGTCTGGGTTGCATCCGAGGAGCTCGGCAGAGTCCCAGCTTCATTTCAGCCTTGCAAGGCCATGGCAGCGGTACCCACTTCGTGACACTGAATGGAGGCACGACGGTGGGAGGCAGCTGCACAGGTTTCAGGGACTAGGGCTGCCAGATAGTTTCACAAAAAATACCGAACATGGGGGGGAGGAGGGAGGAAATTGGTTGAGCAAAAAAAAAACCCCTCACCAAAAAAAAAAAGTCACGACGCCTTTAAATCACACCCCCCCACCAGATGCGGCAGAGGAAGAATGTCCTAAGCAGCCTTCCATCCGAGAAAAACAAGAAATAACGGACATTTCGGTCCACCGAACGGAAGCCGCAAATATCAGACTGTCCAGGCCAATACTGGACACCTGGCAACCCTATCAGGGACTGTTTCGCTCGCCTGTATGGACCCGGGTTTAAAACTATGTCCTCACCTTGGCCACGATCCTGCTGGCCACCTGCGTCACACAAGCTTGAAGCAAAGCGAACTGAATTGAAGCCTGGCTAATTAACCCACTGTGTGGGCTGGCCTAAGACCGACAGAATCTGGTGTTTGGGGGGGAGCCATTTTCCCTCCAAGAATGAAGGAGCAGGGAAAACCAGGCTGAGGAAAAGACAAGGAGTTGCCGAAGGAAAGGGGATAAAGAAAATAGGGATGTGAATGGTTAACGGGTTAATCAGGAAGCACCACCCTGACCAGGTGATGCTTACCGGTTATGGTTAACTGGCGGGGGGCAGAAACAGCCTCCTGCCCTGCTCCAGCTCAGTGAGGCTGGCTGGGGAGCAGCCCCCCCCCCGTTTAAGCAGTTAACCGGTTAAACATGACATTTCACTGGCTAACAAATTAAATGTGAGTTGACATCCCTAAAAGACAGACTCAGGGATCATCCCATTCAGGGAGCGTGTGTCCCACCCTGGTACAGTCGCACCTGACCGACTGAGGAGAGTAGGTTTTGTAGCTGTCAGGTTAATCTCCTTATCCCCTGGCCCTCGTGCAGGGAGGTTTTCCTCATGAGGCGGCTGCTGCGGTTGCACCCTCTCCGCCTTTGCAATATGCAAATTCCTCTCTGCACACTTGTGTGAGAAGGAAGGAAGTGTCTGTTTGGTCAGAGCAGGCTCCGCCGAGGGAGAGGCAGCAAGGCGAGCGGAGGCAGCCCTCTTGACAGTAAGTGGCACTTTCCTCACGCTGCCCTGGACGCTGGTGCCCTTTGCCCAACGTCTGCGTGAGCTGGGCTGGTGCAGGGCTCTCCAGGGCCACAAGGCGGGGGGCAGAGGGGCACTGGCTGGGGCGAGTGATACTCCGTGATGGGGGCACAGTAAGACAAGAGGGTGCTGTCAGTGGAGTTGCAGCCGGGCTGACTTTGGCCCTATGTGTGTCTGGGGTCATGAAAGGAGCCTTGGGCTTTGAAATCCTCTGGGTATCTGCAGACCAGGGCAGCCGTGCGGCAAGCTTCCTAGGCACTGCGCTGGGCCTCAGCCCTCAGTGGGGACTAGATGCTGCCACGGCTGCCTTCAGCACAGGCCTCCTGGGTGCCCGCGGCCTTGGACCTTGGCACCACCAGGTGCAGTGGGCGGCTGTCGGTCTCAGGTGCACCCCAGAATCCTCTGTGGCATTGCCTCAGCCAGCCCAAAGGACTGTTCAAGGGGGCCCTGAAAGCCCGGAGCAGGAAAAGGGGCAGAAATAGACATAGGGAGGGGGCGGGTTGCAGGACGAATACAGCAGGGGCTGATTGGGAAGGGGCAGCCCAGGGCTCTCTGGCTGAGAGGAATCTCTGGCCCCGCAGCCCCTTCCCTCGTTGGCCTTCCTGCCGAGCCGGTGGGGGGAGCAGGCTGTAGTGAGGGGTGCCCACCATGGGCCGGGTTGGGGCCCAGCCCATTCACTGTGCCCCCACGGCACAGGGACTCCTGCTCAGTACCCACTGAGACTGGAGTTGAACCAGTTACCGAAGGTTTGGCTTCCCAATGCCCGGCCCCAGGGGATGGGCGGCGAGCAGGCTGGGGAAGTGGAGGGCACTTCAGGGGACAGAGGGGAAAGCAGGGTGTTCCGAGCCCTAAGCTCCGGGTTACCCTGCTAGCTAGACAGCTGTAGGGAGATAACCCAGCACAGTGAACAGATAAGGCCTGTAGCAGCAGAGCCAGGCTCAATGGATGAGGAGGAATGTGTAGGCAGAGCCTTGTCCTGCTGGGAGAGGATTTAACCTGGGCCCTAACTCAGTTATGCCAACATCTTCTCACGTTGCCCTGGCAAGCCAGCCTGCGGGTGTCTCTAGCTCCCAGCCCTTGGACAAGGTACGGCAGGGATACGATTGGAGAGCATTACGCTCTTCGGGGTAGGGTGCCAACTCAGCTGCTGCTATTCTGGGAGATTTTTTTCCCCTAACATGAGGTAATGTTATTTTCTTGGAAGATCCTATTAAAATCTCCAGCATTGCTTTCAGTAGTCACTGGGAGATTAACGCCGATTCTGGGAGACTCCAGGCCAATCCTAGAGGGTTGGCAATCCTACATCTGCTCCATCCCGGGGCCCGGGAAGTCACATTTGGGCCCCAGGATGTGGGGACTGCAGAGGTGGCTGAAAATCCCCCCAGATCCCTAGCTTAAGTGCAGAAAAGGAGTGACCAAAATCAGAGCTGCTATATTTCAAGAGATGAGTTTCCCCAATTCATAGGGATGCCAGGTGTCCGGTATTCTACCGGACAGTCCGGTATTT
>CM057847.1:177072638-177084836 GCA_030068395.1 Apalone spinifera | reverse complement strand
TGCTGGACCAAAAAATACTCCGTGTCCGGTATTTTTTGGGAGACCACCTGGCAACTCTATCCCTGAATGGTGGAGGAAGGCCACCTTGAGGTTTTCAGTTCCACATCCAATCCCTGCAGCTGCTCCCCGCCAGCCTGTCTCCCTCCTTCAGAGTCAGGAGCGTCCAGGGGGAGCAATGCACCAAAGCGAGTCCATAATAAATAAGAGGGCCAAGTTCTTACCATCCGCAGATCTCAAAGGACTTTACAAAGGAGGTCAGTGTCATTTCCAGGTAGGGAAATTGAGGCACAGAGAGGGGGTATAACAAGCTCTCTCAGCAGGCCAGTGTCAGAAACAGAAATAAAACCCAGGGTTCCTGAGCAGCATTCCTTCAATTTTTCCCCATCCATGTGCAGAATAAATTTTGTTATATGCACCAAGGCATTGTGCAGATGTGCACCACCAGTAGAAAAATATGCTGCCAGCTATGGGTGCTCTGCTAATCAGCTGGGCGACACCTGAATCTCTCCTGGGTGGTTGCCCACACACACAGCTTGAAGGGAATTCTGTTCCTGAGGCCTAGGCCAAGGATCTGGCGTAGATGAGGGGAGACAGCTCTATACATTGGCTGTGTCTCCTCCAGCCATTGGCTGCTCGCCATCAGACGTGCTTCCCCGCACAGTTCTCATGCTGGGGAGGTCGGAGCAAGCCAGAGAGCTCAGAGCAGCCTGGTTAGGACCCACAAGGAGACACGCCCAGCCCCTGTGGGTCAGGCGGACAAGCGGGGCAGTGTGACACGGAGCCTGGCCCGGGGAGAGACGAGAAAGGAGAGCCCAGCTGACACCTCGCGTCTGGGCACAGCGGCTCAGCCAATTACCAGCGTTTATTTTAGGGAGGAACCGCAAAATAAAACGGAGCCGGGAGCCGGGAAGAGAAGGCAGATCCTCTCTCACTTGGAGCCCTGCCTCCCAATTTGGGCTCTGAGCAGCTACCACCCCTCCTTGTAGGAAATAGATGGGGGGAGGGGTAAATGGACAGGACATCAGGAACCTCTGGCGGCGAAATCCATGTGGACGTGGAATAAACTCTCAGTACATGTGGTGGAGGATCCTCTTGCAGCTGGCCTGGACAGACCGCGCAGTCAGAAGGGAACAAACGTGCCTTGAAGCAAAGGGGTTGGACTGGATGGGAGCTCTAGATTATGCCTCTTTGGATCTTATGCTGCGTCTAGCCCTACTGCGACAGCTAAAGGGACTGATCGCAGAAAGGCTGTTGTGGTGAAGAGACAGCTGCTGGGGTAGGTGTTGGGTTAGGGCTTATTTTGTCTTTGACTGTCAATTTAACTCATTCGCTTCTGCAGAAGAAGGAATAGCTAGTAGGATGAAATGCCCCTGCTATTTTAGGCTGGGGAGTTGTCTGAGCAGCAGGGGGGGAAAGAGGTGTGATGGGAAGGGATCGGGGTGGCTGGAGAGGTTATTATTTTAGTTACCTGCATGTATGAGGCGCATGTCACCGTGACGTGGTGTGAGTCGTCCTAATATGCCCCATTAGATGAATTAACCCCCTTTCCTGACAGCTGTATAGACCGGTAGTTTTCAGCCAGCAGTACACGTACCCTTGTGGGTACACAGAGGTTTTTCAGGGGGTCCATCAGTTCATCTAGAGATTTGCCTAGTTCTACAAGAGGCTGCACTCAAAGCACTCGGGAAGTCAGTAGAAACCAAAATTTCATACAGACAAGGACTTGCGGTCTATAGCTCTGTGTACTATGCACGGAGATGCAAGCGCTGTGCTTATATTCTAATTGATTTACTTTGTATTTATGTGGCCAAAAGGAGAGAGTCTGGAAAGGCTGAGAGCCGCAGGCATGGACAATGGAAATGGACGGGGCTGGAGGCTAATTGGCCTGAGTTGCATAGCAGTGGGAAGCTTGGCTAAGAACATGCCTCAGCCCCATCAAGACAGCAGACGCTCAGATGCAGAGCTCCCTCCAAGCTGAGCGCTTGGGCGGCCACCCAGGAGAGAGTCAGATGCTGCCGGGGTGATTAGCAGAGCACCCACAGCTAGCCGCAGCCGGCAGCGTGTGTTTCTACTGGTGGTGCACATCCGCACATGCCTCCGTGCGGCGGTTCCCAACCGCTGGTCCATGGATTGACTGCTGGGCCGGGCGGCTGCCGGTTGTTCGCAGCGGCTCAGCTCCAGCAGCTGTGGTGGCTGAGGTGTGGCAGCAGGAGGCGCTTCCCTCCCTCCTCCGTGCTGGGGGAGACGCGCCTGGGGAAGGAGGGGGCACGCGCGCTGCCAACGGTGGTTCCCCCTTTCCCATGCGGCTGTAACAGCCCTGCTCCCTAGGGGGGCAGCCTTGCTCTGGGGAGTGCGGGGATGGGGTAGGGGGCAAAGAAGTGTTGGGTGAAGGAGTGGTGGGGTCACGGGGCAAGAGGGTGTTGACATAGGCTGTAGGGGTCAGAGGTTAAAAGGTCAAAGGGCATGGGGCATAGGAGTGGGGGGGGGTCAAAGGGTGTTAGGTACTAGGGAGCAAGGGGCTAGGTTGGGGCTAGGCGGTCAGGTAACATGTTATTTGCAAATTTGCATATTCATAATTTGCATCATGAATATGCAAATAAAATGTTACTGGTCCACCAAGAGTTTGTGAATGGGTTTGCCAATCCCCAGCATGAAAAAGTCAGGAACCACTGCCTTGGTGCACATAACAAAATTTATTCCACACATGGGTGTAAAAAAATTAGAGGGAACGTTGCTCGGATAGGAGATTAAGGCTTTGTAGATAGCAACCAGCACCTTGAATTTCACGGGGGCGTCTACTAGCAGCTCACGCAGCGCTTGGAGCACATGGGGCAATATCCAGTTTCCAGTCCATTCCCCTCAGAAGGGTGGGCAGCTGCAGTACGCACTAGTCTGAGCTTCTAGGGCACTTTGGTGCTCAGTCCCAGCTAGCGCCCCTGCACCACTCAAACCTAGGGCTCAGGATTGGCAGAGACAAGGACTCAGGAGCTGAATTGGAGGTGGGGAGAAGTCATGGTACCTTCCAAGCTCTGCCCACAAACCCGGCTCCAGCCTCGCGAGATACCCAGTTGTGCAGATGTTCAAAATATGTGCCCCGAGGAGCCATTTGGGCCTGGATCCCCTACTGTGTGGCTGGAATGGGTCCTCGGTCTTGGCTGTTCCTCTGTGGGGCTTAGGTGCCCTGCTAGACTCCGTGGGCTTCCCCTCTCCTCAGTGGACGTGCTTAGTAAACACAGCTCCCTCTGCTCACCGGGTGTGGCTCAGTGATGGCCTGCCTCTGTCTCCGCTTCCTGGGGCTCTTTCCACCAGCTGCCCGCAGGCTTGATTTTGCCTAATAAAGGCCTTTGCTCTGGGTGTAATTTACAGTCATCTAACACAATCTCAGTGCTCCGCCCTTCCCCTGTGCCTGGTCTCTGCATCTCTTCCCTGCCTGGACACTACTTTCATCCCTTCCCAGTTGAGAGCTTTCCCCCCACTGTGGAGTCTGCTCTCCCTGACCCTCAGCCTTTTCCAGCTCCCTGACTTTTGGGACCAAACCCTTTCCCAGCCACGGACTTCGCAGGAGTGCTGTGTAACTCCTGCTCGGAGCAGCTCTCCTTACCTCTTCCCCAGCGGCTTCCTTCAGGCCCCTTTCAGTGGTTCTCTGGGAAATCCTCGCTCAGACCTCTCAGCAGCCCTCTGCCTGATTCCCTCTTCCCTTTTAATTCCTCAGCCGCTAACTGATCCCAGTCATTTGGGCATGAGACAGTGACGGGTGCCTTCCCCTTCGCACGGTGACGGCCAGTGGGCATTCGGGCTGTCACCCCTCCATGAACGGGCGCACTTGGCTCCCCTCAGAGCTATTGCTGCAGGCTGCCTGCAGACTCAGGCAAACACCACTCAGGTTAGACTCTGAAGGTTTAGTTCGTAGCCATGAGCACTAACGCACGAAAGCTGAGATCCTGGAGAAGAAATGGGCTTCTCTGAGAGAACACGGTGCTGCTCTAATTCAAACGCTGCAGATTCTGCAACTCAGAGGAGGGGCTGTTTGTAAGCCCTGCCCTGTCTTGAGGAGTGTGGAGCAGCACTGGGTGTAGAAGGGCCCTTGTTTGCAATCCAGGTGCCTTTGGTTGCTGGGAGCAGCGGTAGATTTAGCCAACTCTTCTAAGTGCTCCTCTGTCAATTGGCCGGCCCAGGCAGGAAATAGGAGTTGATAGAGAGCTAATCTGGCTAATACCTCTGGGGGAGTGGCCAGTGACCAGCAGCACACAGATCAGACTGAGCCCTATGGGTAATCGCCAAAGGCACGTTAAATTAGAGCCCGTATCTCCTGACTCTCTGGCCTGTACTCGGACCACTAGACCATGCTTCCTCCAGCCAGTGGTACAAGGAAGAAACTGAGCAAAGGAAGTTTTACGCTGAATATCGGGGGTGGAGGGGCAACCTGACATTCTGTTCTGTGTCGATTTAGACTGCATTCATCACCATAGCATCTTCACTTAAGCCAGGGGTGGGGAACCTACGGCCCGGAGGCTGGATGTGGTCCCTGGCTTGCCTGGATCTCCCCCCCCAACCCCTCGCCAGCATGGGGGAGCCTGCTGGTGTTCTAGCTCCCTGCTGCCTCCTCCTTGGGCTGGAGCACACAAAATCGACTAGCCTTGGCCCCACTAGGCTCTGGTGTGCGAGAGGAATGTGGGGAGTGTCTTTCTGCTCCTCAGTCAGGGGCCACATCAGTGTGGAGTTTGTTTGTCTGTTTGTTTGTTTTTTGCTTTTCACTTGTGTGCGGCCCCCGGCTGATTTTTTTTGTGGGTCAGCGCCCTCCCCCTCCCCGAAAAAGGTTCCCCCCACCCGACTTAAGAACTTTATTTAGGAAGGAAAAAACTGGAGAATAACCTGCCAGGCAGTCGTACTGATGGACAGGACCCGTGGATTACTGCGAATCGCAGACTGAATATGAATAAGTGATGTGATGCAGCTGCCAAAAGGGCTAATGTCCTTCTGGGGTTTATTAATAGGAAGCTCATGTGCAAGACACGGGAGGTAAATGTCCCACTCTGCTCAGCACTGGTGAGGTCTCTGCTGCAATATGTGTCCATTCTGGCTGAGCAGCCCCAGTTGGGCTATTGGCCATAAGTCAAGGACAGCCACGAGGCAGCAGTCATGAGTCGGGATCAGGGTTATTGGCAAGAATCGGGGTCTGAGTAAGCCAGGGTCAGGGACTAGAGATCAGAGAGCAAGAGTAGGCCTAGTATCACAACTGGCCAGAAGTCAATGTGGTTGCCCAGACGACTGCCTGGACCGCTCTCCAAGGTGCAGTAGTGAGCTTTGGCCAATCAGGAGGCCTCAGGGTAGGGCCGACTTATCCATTAGGCACAGTAGGCACAGTGCCTAGGGCCAACGATACTTTTAGGGGCCCACGAAAATGTTTTAATTTCTTTTAAAATCAGAAGGAAAAAAAAGAACTTTTAGGGTCGAAGAAAATGTTTTAATTTTTTTCTCACATCAGAAAAAAATGAAACTTTTAGGGCCCACGAAAATCTATTAAATTTTGCCTAAAACAGAAAAAAAATGTTGACGTATTTAAAGTTATATAAAAAATAATTTTTAATGTTGATATTATTATGGAGGAAGGGGCCCATGAAGGCAAAAGTGCCTAGGGCCCACGAAAGTCATAATGCAGCCCTGCCTCAAGGTGCTGTCACTCTGGACCCTTGGGCGGTACTTCCTGCAGTGCCTAATTCCCACGGTGCTCCTGGGAGGTAACTCTCTTCTTGGTGGCAGTGTGGGAATGTCAACTGTCCCTGGTGTGATGGAGCAAGCATGCAGGCCCATGGGTTCTAACAGACATTGGGAAAGCCTGGCTAACTCTCAGGGGCGTTAAGCTCCGGAATCGGCTTCCAAGGGAGGTGGTGGAATCCCCATCATGGGAGGTGTCTGAGAGCAGGCAGGACAAACCCCTGTCAGGGATGGAATAGGTTTACTTGGTCCTCCCTCAGCACGGAGGGGAGGACTGGCTTTAGAACCTCAAGGTCTCTTCCAGCTCTACATTTCTATGATTCTTCCAGTCCCTCATAAAGCCACTGTCCTGTCCTCTTTTCCCAGGGGAGATGTGAAGGGGGTTGGCTTGGTAATGACCCGTACATGTACTCGCGCACACGCACACGTTTCCCCCGTGCTTATATCTGAGAAGGCAGGTCAACGAAATGCGCCTTGCACTAGGAGTGGGAAGAGGTGGGGTGGCCCTCGGTTCCCGGAGGACTCTGTTGCAGTCCAAGACACCCCTCTGCCTCTTTCCACCCGGGATGGTTCTGTCTCCTTCCCAGAGGAGCCCGGGGGTCGTACTGGTGAGCCGTCCGTTGTGTCAAAGGAGCAGTTGCCACCACCGGCTCCAATACATCTTTTCTGTATTCTGGTCCCAGGCTGTGGAGAGGGGCCAAGACCTTGAATGTGGCTGGGTATTCCATGAGATGAAGGTGTGGGGCAGTGGTCCCCAAACTCTTCACAGTCGTACCCCACTGGCCTCTGTGCCCCCAGAGCTGGGAGCAAGGCTGCACCTGGGGGCAGGTCTGGAGCCATGGCCAGGGACCCAGGCTGGGAGAGAATCTTCAGCCAGGGGCGGAGGCTGGGGGTGGGACGGGTGCCGGGAGTGAAGCTACTGCTAAAGCTGGAGGTGGGAACAGAGCAACAGCCAGGAGGCAGGGCTGTGACAGAGTGGGGAGTGGAACGGGGCTGGTTGGTGCTCCCTGTGTCGACTGACTTGGTCCTCCCCCACCCGAACATTTCTCTGGGGCATGTCCCACGCTGTGAGACCCATTAGGGTGAGCGGAGGTGTAGCTTGGGCTGTTGAGGAGACACGTGGCCGTGTTCTGTACTAGCTGCAGTTGCTGAAGCGGGGAGGAAGGGCTTGTTGGCCGTATGTCTTGCATTGCTTTAGTCCAGCCGAGAAATGACAAAAGTGTGAATTGCCGAGGCAAAGTCTTCATCCAGCTACGGCAGCCGAACGCTGAGGCCGGGGAGCTTGCAAGAAAGGGGCTTTGCTGTCACTAGTGTGTGTGATGCTAGGAATCTAGCAGAGTCGCCCTTTCAAGAGCGTGGGAGATCTGTACCAAAGTCAGGCTCGGGGCTGGGGCCGGGCTGCTGTCCTGCCTTTCGAAAGACGTTGCTGATGGACGTTTTTCTTGTCACCTGCCAATCAATTCTCACGCTGGCATTTACCTCCTCCAGGCAGCTCTGGGGGCTGATGGCCAGTAAAACCCCAGCCAATCAGAAGCCTTGCTTGGCCGTGCAGCTTCTGGAAGCCATTGGATGTGGTGACTCGGCCCTGAGAAATTTCATTGGCTCTTGGAGTTAGGGGAGAAGCAGAGTAGCCAATCAGATTGTATGTAGATGAGTCATTCTATTAGAACCAAGAAGTGGAGGACGGTGAGCACCAGACCCAGGGGGGCGGGCGCGGGGAGTTTGCAGGCTGCACTGTGAGAACTCCCTGCTGCAGGCTAACCTATGCCTGGGACCCTGCATATGGGGCCCTTTAGTGACAGGGAGCAGCAGGGGTATGTCCCTGACAGCAGCCAGCCCCATGCTGCATGCTGTGGGGGGGAAGCGTGCCACCACTGATTGCCAGCCCCCTCCCATGGCTCCCCCAGCCCGCTGCTACCAAATGCCTACTCCCGGCTGCAGGAAACCACCTGTCTCCTTCCTGTTAAAGTCAGCTGCAGAGCACCTGAGGTTCTGTAATGCTCCCCGTTGAGCAAAGGCATGTGGAGAGGAGCAGCCCCGCCAACAAGGCGATCGTGGCTGACACAGGCTGGCGGTCAGGGCCGGCTCACCTCTCCAACACCCACTCCCCAGGCTGACACACTGCTTCCGTGGGGATTTGAAACCGCAGCGTTACCCAGCGCCAGCCCCCACTAGTGACTAACACAGGCAGCCTGAAGGGCAGTGGGCGTTAAAGTGGGGGCCGTTGCATTAATTTAGACGGAACCCAGGGCCCAAGGAGTTAAGGTAAAACAGTTTGAAGCAACACGCGGGGTCTGGCAAACAGAGACCTCTGCCCGCTGCAGCACCACGGCAAACAGCCGTGTAATCTCTTATTAAAGAGACCGAAAAGTAGGGAAGTGAGCGAAAGCCTTTGGACCGAGGCGTGTGAAGCCAGACTTTCGTTTCAATGACCACCCTGGCTCCCTTTCGCTGGAGAGAGCTTTTTGAGGGGAAAAACCATGCTGGCTTGATGGTCTCGGGGACGGTATTGAATGGGGCGGACTGTGCTTTGGGGGGGTGCAGAGAAGTCAGCTGAGCAGGGCTGGAGGTGGGGTGACTTGCTGCACTTGTTACAAGTCTGAGCCCGTTTCTATGACGCCAAACGCAAAAGAGAGGAGAAAAAAGCAGCAGACAGTAAACACAGCCCCTGCCGGTCAGAGCCCCATGCCTCGACCGTGCGTCGATAGGGGGCAGCCTGCCAACATCGCTTCCTGGGACCCGCGAATCCTAGCCCCACTGGACCTGTGGTCTGAGTGGCTGAGCCCCAGAGCCGCTGAGCAGCCGGCTGGCCCTACAGAATCCAGTGGCAGGCAGGGCCAACTTATCCATTAGGCATAGTAGCACAGTGCCTAGGTGTAAGCGGGGGAATGGTCCCGCTGTTGTGGGGAACTTTCCTGGCTTCTATACTACCCCGGTGAAATGGACCAGCGAAAGGATCTGAGTCCCCGCTCCCACTTCCTTTACCCCACAGCCTCCCTGATCCTGAGGGCTCCCCTTCCACTCTCCTGAGTAGCAGAGTCCTCGAAACCCCAACAAGGCTGGGCCCAGGTTTCCTGGGGCTTAATCCCCGACCTTGTAGTTACTTGGGGCAGGGAATAGGGTGTCCCCACTCCAGAGTACTCGCTTCACACTGCATGCTTTCTTGGCCAGTGATCATTTCATAAAGCTCAAAGCAAATACAATTTTATTAAACAACAACTGATTAAAGAGAAAAGAATAAGAAAAAAATGAGAATGGTTAAATGAGAACACACAGTCCTGCTCTGTAGCTTGGGGACATCAAAACAGCAGCCTGCAGAGTGTAAGGACAGTTCACAGTCTGTTCCTTATCGGTCCGTTATAGATCCTGGCTGTGCTGCAGGGGGGCTGCAGGCTGGACACGCTTGCTCCGGCAGTGACCACACGGCCTCAGGCTCTAGGTGGCAGGACCCCTCTCCTAGTCTGGCCTGCAGGGCCTCTTGGCCGGTGGTGTCTCCCTGCCCAGAGCCTCTCCCCCCTGCACTTTGCTGGTCCCAGCTGCTCACCACACCCAGCTGCCGGCTGTGCTGCTTTGCCAGTCTCCAGCTCCTTGGCTCTCTGTTCACTGCCAGTCTGCTGCTCAACACAGGGCCTGCGCTCCTTGGGCTGTGTGTGCCTGGCTCTGCTGCTACAGAACTGCCTCTCCACACAGCTTGCTCCTCTTAGCTCTCTCTTCTTGCTCCGAGAGACCCAGAAAAATCCCAGCTCACGGGGAGGATGAGGCCTGGCCGCTTATTTTCCTCACTGGCCTGTCCAACCTGTCAATCAGGCCGAGTTGGAGTGTTGGCTGCTTTCCATTGTCTCTGGGGTCTGTCAGTCTCATGGACCCTTCTCCTTTTAATACTGGGAGCTGGCACACCAAAAACTCCCACAGAGTTTTAGTAAGGGGCTAAGAGTCCCCCCTTACATAGGGCCCACGATACTTTTAGGGGCCCACGAAAATGTTTTAATTTCTTTTAAAATCAGAAGAAAAAAAAAAAAGAACTTTTAGGGTCGAAGAAAATGTTTTAATTTTTTTTTCACGTCAGAAAAAAACGAAACTTTTAGGGCCCGCGAAAATCTATTACATTTTGCCTAAAACAGAAAAAAAAAATAAAACGTTGAAGTATTTAAAGTTTTATAAAAAATAATTTGTAATATTTTTTTTCTGGAGGAAGGGGCCCACAAAGGCAAAAGTGCCTGGGGCCCATGCAAGTCATAATGCGGCCCTGGTGGCAGGCTTTGTGCCAGGGGTGGCATGTGGGGGGCACGTGCCACTAACACTGTGGGTGGGAAGGGCAAAGGATCAGAGCCTATAGGTGGCCTGGGGGACTAGTGGGAGAGGGGCGTGGTGCCCGCAGCAGGGATCGGGCCAGCCCCTGCTCCCGCTCTGCTCCTGGCTGTGTCACTCGGGAGGGGCGAGACCGCCTCCCTCACCTACCGGCACTAGCAGGGGGGAAGCAGGGCAATGCACCAGGAGCCAGGGGAGTGGGCTGAGGCCGTGTCATTCTCCTCCCCCCCCCCCCCCCCCCCCGCTGCTGTTGGTGCTGAAGGTGGGGAGGTCTGGCCTCTGCTACTGGCACCAAGTGTCCCAGTAATACCCGGAGCTGTGTCGCTTGGGGCGGGGTGCTTGGGAGAAGAGGTGGGGCGTAGAGGGAGGGCATAGAGCAGTGTTGGGAAAGAGTTGGGTCCTGGGGTAGAAGGAGGGTTGTCCCGGTCCTCCCCTGGACTAGGGGTGGTGTGGGGAGTGGTCATTTGATCGCTGCTGTTTCCTCATTTCCCCTGGCCCTCCTCACCAGTTGCCCCTGCTTCAGGTTGCTCATGGTGGACCCTGTGCATCCTGCTCCTCTCGCCGCTGACCCTGGCTCCTGCCTCTGGGCCCTAACTCATGGTGCAGATCTCCAGCTGGTCTCTTGCTTCTGGCCCAGCCAACTCGTGACCGTGGAGCCTGGCTCTGACTACTAGATCCGGCTGCCCCCAGCCTGGCCGTGATGCTGAGGCGTTGATTCTCACTTGCACCCTTGCTGCTGGAAAATAACACGTGGTTTTCTCGGCTCCCCTGAGACCGGGCAAACTGGTCCCCGCATCGGGCGGGTGAGGACAGTGCTTTTTAGCTGCCTCCATCTGGTCTCAGGCGTGCAGCAGTGTTGCAGAATACGCAAAGCACAATAGGCTAAGCCAGACAGGCAGAGAAATGAGAGAGAGGAAAGAAAAGCTGATTGTGAGTCTAACATCCCAGGTAGAAATTGGGGTTTTGCTGGCTGAGATGGCAGTGATATCTGTGCTCCTCTGGCCTGGCTTGGCCTGGAAATCATAGAATCATAGAATACTAGGACTGGAAGGGACCGTGAGAGGTCATTGTGTCCAGTCCCCTGCCCTGAAGGCAGGACCCAGTACTATCTAGACCATCCCTGATAAACATTTATCTAACCTACCCTTAAATATCTCCAGAGATGGAGATTCCACAACCTCCCTGGGCAATTTATTCCAGTGTTTGACCACCTTGACAGTTAGGAACTTTTTCCTAATGTCCAACCTAAGCCTCCCTTGCTGCAGTTTAAGCCCATTGTTTCTTGTTCTATCCTCAAAGACCAGGAAGAACAATTTTTCTCCCTCCTCCTTGTGACACCCTTTTAGATACCTGAAAACCACTATCATGTCCCCCCTCAATCTTCTCTTTTCCAAACTAAACAAGCCCAATTTTTTCAGTCTTCTTTCATAGGTCATGTTCTCTAGACCTTTAATCATTCTCGTTGATCTTCTCTGGACCTTCTCCAATTTCTCCACATCTTTCTTGAAATGTGGTGCCCAGAACTGGACACAATACTCCAACTGAGGCCTAGTAAAGCAGAAGAATGACTTCTCGTGTCTTGCTTACAACATTCACAGTTAGGCCGAAGGAGATCCAGACTTCCCGGAGATGGTGGGAATGGCAGCTGTGATCGTGAAACTTCCTTCTGTAGCCAATTTTTCATAGAATCATAGAACACTAGAACTGGAAGGGACCTTGAGAAATCATCAAGTCCAGTCCCCTGCTCTCACGGCAGGACCAAGCGCCCTCTAGATCATCCCTGGTAGATGGATCTAACCTTTTCTCTTTAAGGACCCATATAGGGAGTGATGGGAGGAATAGCCTCTCTCCTCATCATTTGGCCCACCAGCTAGGCTTAATATGTGACCCATCAGTTTTGTTTCACCGATTTCCAGTCCCACACGTCTCACCGTACAGGATAGTAAGTTACAACAGAAGGCCTTTTTGTTTGTACTCATTCAGTCTGTCTCCACTTTTCACCTTTCACTGTCGACGGTTGTTGATTCACAAAATGGTGACATTTTATTAACTTTCCACAGCTGAGCTCAGCATTAGGGTAAATGTGTAAGTCCAGTTATCACAGCTTGGGGCAGGGTGGGACACATACTGGCTTTTTTTCGGTGCAAATCTAGGAAAATCATGTATGTTGCAAAA
>CM057847.1:177022524-177045082 GCA_030068395.1 Apalone spinifera | reverse complement strand
AGTGAGAAGCCAAAAAAAACCCAACCCCTCACTGATATGGCCCCCAGTTGAGGGGAAAGGCATTCCCCTTGCCCACCAGAGCCAAGAGGGGCCCAGACTAGTAGATTTTGCATGCTCCAGCCCTGTGGTGGGGCAGCAGCGGGGCTGGAGCACCAGCGCAGGCTCCCCAATGCTGTGGGGGGGCTCTGAGCCTCGGGGGCTGCATCCAGCCCTCGGGCCTGAGGTTCCCCACCCCTATAAAGCAGGCAAGGATGCCTGGAATCAGTAGTTGACTGGGTGGGGGGTAGAATGTGTCTCTGCTGGATAATAGGGAGAAGCCAGGCAGAGAGCATGAGGAGAATGACTGTGGTTGGATCTAGTCTGAGGCCAGGATCTCCCCTGTGTCCTTTGACCTGTCCCTTCTCTCCCTTGTTGCATCCCCCTTTCAGGAGAACAGACTGACTGTAGTGCTGCCTTGATCCTATGTTCCTGTCAGGCACTTTCCCCTAGGGGGCTGGGAGTGTTGGGGATAGGCAGGGAGCTGGTCTTGTGGGTGCAGCAGTGTTATGGAGGGGTGTGTTCCCTTTGCCACCATCATCTGACTTTCTCTGCCCCTCTCTGCTTGCAGCACTCCTAAGAACTGGTTAAACCAGACGTCCTTCAGTAAGCTGATAAGGCAGAATAGGTTCGGTCTGAACTGGTTTAATACCAGTGCGAACGCAGGCAAAGCGAGGCGGATCCTCTCAGAGCGCGCCAGAGGCCTTGCAAAACCTCCCAGGATACACTGCTTCCGGGAGCAGAGCAGGGCTTGTGGAATACATGCCCCGCAGGCACTGCAGCCAAATTCCCAACTCGTGCACGGGTCCTCTTGCAAGCAGTCCTCTGTAATGCGGCTGTCCTGTGACTCGGGACTACGGCTGCTGCTGCCATGACTTGGCTGGAAGTCTCAAGAAGAGACTGGAAATGGCCCAGATGCGGGATGATGCTCTTTCAGGGTACGTCTACACTTCGGAGTTTTTTCGGAAAAACGGCCATTTTTCCGAAAAAACTTCACTTACGCCCACACTGCAATTAAGTTCTTTCGAGAAAAAAAATCGAAAGAACGGAGGGGTTTTTCCGACATTGGTAAACCTCTTTCTATGAGGAAGAAGCCTTTTTCCGAAAGAGCTCTTTGGGAAAAAGGCGTGTGTGGACGGGCGAGAGGGAGTTCTTTCAAAAGAAGAGGAAAGAGGAAAAAGCACAATTGCTCTGATGGCCACTCCGTCCATAGTAATCACAGCTTAAATGCAAGAGAGCGTCCACGCTCTCTTTCGAAAAAGCAGATCGCTTTTTCAATGCCTTTTTGCTGTGGAGACACTCTCTTCCAGAAAAGCATCTTCCAAAAGAAGCCTGCAGTCTAGACCAGCGTTTCTCAACCTTTTTTTTATAAAGTACCCCCCCCAAACCCTGTAAGTACCTCCAGCACCTCCAGTTTTCAGACACACACAATTTTTTTCTACTATTGCAACACATTTATATAAACAACTTAATCGTAGCCGGGCGGGTGATGAAATTTTTGGGTGTAAAAAGTACAAAAATAATAAAACGCTGTAAAACTTAAACCAAAAATTCAGTTTTCTCCAAATGGCCAGAGACTGAGCTAGGGGCTGGAGAGCAGCGCCAGACGCTCCCTGTACTCTGCTCTACCGGAGAGAGACGAGGTGTTACTGCTGGAAAGAAGGGGCTGATGGTGCCCACCCCCCTGCTGCACCACATTCGGCCCTGCTGCGGAAAGGCCACCTCTGGGGCTTTCTCATCCCTCAGAGCCCAGTCAAACTCTGGGACAGCCGCGAAGACGGCATCTCATACCTGTCCCCCTGTTAATACCTGTCTGGTAGGATCTGTATGAAAGCTACCTGTTCATCTCCTGGGGCCTCCCTGGCAAGGATCGGCTGCAGAGCAGTGACCCAGCACTGGTAGGTTCTAGTCTCTTGTCATTCCCCTGCCCTGGCCACCCTCCCCAAGAGAGCAGCTGTCAGCCATGCTGGTGGAGAAGGGGGGAGGCTACAGCAGTGGAATCAACAAGAGGAATGATCCAAGAAAAAGGACAGTAGGGGAAGCCTTGTGGCTTGTGTGCTGGCCTGGAGCTTAGCAGAGCTGGGTTCTAGTCCCAGCTTTGTTGCTGGGTGAGCCTGGACAAGTCATTTTACTTCCCTGTGTCTCACTTTCAATAACCTTGCAGAGCGCTCTGTGCTCTCCAGGTGCAAAGTGGGATAGAGAGCGAGATAATCTTACTAGGGCTGGAAGGAAACTCAGGAGGCCATATGGTCCAGTCCCCTGCCCTGAGGCAGGACTGAGTATTATCTAGACCAGTGGTTCTCAGCCTGTGAGTCATGCCTCCCTGGTAGGGGCTTAGAGTGGTCACAAGTGCAGGGCTGGTGTCAGAGGCTGGGAGGGGTGATGGGAAAGGGATTGCTTGAAGATTCCCTGTGGATTCATTGCCTCTGGGGCATCTGGCATTGGCCACTGTTGGCCGACAAGACACTGGGCTAGATGGACCTTTGGGTCATGGCCATTCTCATGTAATTGCCCGGGGGCTCTGCAAAGCTATTACATGCTTCATGTCGGGGAGGTTCTATCACGCGACCTAATGGTTAATTAAAGATGACTCTTTCATTGCTAGAGACTCGGCAACCTCCTCCCCCAGCACCCTTTTCCTGCTGGCGGGCCCCATGGATCAGTGCTTCCCCCTCCCTCCCTGTGCCTCCTGCCCATTATGATCAGTAAATCCCTGTAGGTCCGCTGGTATCCCCTTTATATCCACAGGTATCCTTGCAGGGCTCTAGCGATCAGCTGTTTGTGGATTTGGAAAGCTCTGGAGGAGAGGGAGCACGAGCAAGCATGTAGCACTCAGGGGAGAGGTGGGATCAAGTGGGAAGAGTTGGAATGGGGTCGGGCTTTGGGAGAAGGGGTGGAGTGGAGACAGGGCTAAGAGCAAAGTCGGGGGTCAAAAAACCCCTAGCACTTTTGATAGTTGGCCCGTTACCCTGATAGGAAATTTTTCCCAATGTCCAACCTAAACCCATTTAAGCCTGTTGCTTTTTGTCTTGTCCTCAGTGGCTAAGGAGAACATTTTTTGTACCCTCCTCTTTATAGCAACCTTTTTGTGTGTTTAAGACTGTTGACATTCACCTCCCCCTCACCCCTTCAGCCTTCTCTTCTCCAGACTACACAAACCCAGTTTTTTCAATCTTCCCCCATAGGCCATGTTTTCTAGCCCTGTAATCATTTTGTGGCTCCCCTTTGGACTTTCTCCACCTCTTTCCTGAAAGATGATGCCCAGAACTGGGCACTGTGCCCCAGCTGAGGCCCAGTCAGTGTGAAGTAGAGCGGAAGAATGACTTCTCGTGTCTTGCTCACAACACTCCTGCTAATGCATCCCAGACTGATGTTCACTTTTTTTGCAATAGTGTCACACTGTTGACTCATATTGTGATCCCGTACAAACCCCCGATCCCTTTCTGCAGTAGGGATGTGAATGGCTAGTCGACACACTAGTCAACTAGTTGCTTCCCCCACTTGCTGCCTCTATCACAAAGAGGCAGCGGGGGAGGGAGGACAGGCGAGGGGATGCTTCAAAGTGGCAGTGCTGCATGGAGCTTGGGGACAGACCCTGGGCTCCTGCGGCGCTGCTGCTTTGAAACACTGTGTGCAGCCCTGCTCCCCAGCTGGCCCCAGGCTACACGGACCCTGGGTTCCATGCGGCATTTCAAAGCAGCAGCACCATGTGGAGCCTGGGGTTAATAGGGGACTTCCCACTAACCTGGGGCTCCATGCGGTGCTGCCGCTTTGAAACACCGTGAGGAGCACGGGACCAGTAGGAGACTGCTTGAGGCCCCCGCTGGCCCCATGCTCCCTGCAGTGCTTTTGCCTTTGAAGTGTAGCAACAGCCTCGGGACCCTTATCGACTAATCGTATAGTCGATGCAAATTGTGTCGACTTTTCGATCAGTCCATTAATCTAAATTTAACATCCCTATTCTGCTGTACTCCTTCCTAGGCAGTCATTTCCCATTCTGTAGGCGTGCAACTGATCATTCCTTCCTCATGGAGTACTTGGCATTTGTTTTTATAGAATTTTATCCTATGTACCTCAGACCGTTTCTCCAGTTTGTCCAAATCATTTTGAATTATGATCCTGTTCTCCAAAGCACTTGTGACCCCTTCCAGTTTGGGATCATCTGCAAACTTTATAAGTGTTCTCTCTACATTATTATCCAAATCATTTATGAAGGGACGGAGAATCAGACCTGGGACAGATCTCTGGGTCCGAGCCAGCTTGATTGTGAGCCACTGCCAACTCGTCTCTGGGTTTTCCAGTTTTCCAGCGAACCGTGTGCCCATCATGCAGTAGCTTTGTCTACCGAGATCTTCCGAAAACACTTCTTCCGAAAGAGAGCGTCCACACACAAAAGCGCATCGAAACAGCGATCTGCTTTTTCGAAAGTGAGCGTCCACACTGAATGGACACTCTCTCACATGTAAGCTGTGATTACTATGGGTGGAATGCCCACCCAGGGCACCTGTGCTTTTTCCTCTTTCCTCTTCTTTCGAAAGAACTACCTCTTCCCCGTCCACACACACCTTTTCCCGAAAGAGCTCTTTTGCAAAAAGGCTCCCTCCTCTTAGAAAAAAGATTACCAACACCGGAAAAAACCCTCTGTTCTTTCGATTTACTTTCGGAAGAACGCGATTGCAGTGTGGACGTAATTCAGGTTTTGTCGGAAAAACGGCTGTTTTTCCGACAAAACTCTGTAGTGTAGACATACCCTCTGGGTCAACCCTGCTGCCTGCCTCTTCTCCTCTTCTCAGCCTGGTTCATCAATGGAGCTAGCAAACACTGAAGCAGGGACTGGTGATGCTTCCTTAGCCGATGTCCCGGGCCTCTTGCGTCTCTTGAAAACAATTCACCCAGAGGTTCCCTCCAAAACCTTTGCCCTGCACTGAGCATTGAGAAGCCCGTAACTGGTGCATTTCGAATGGGAGACCAAGGCCTGCCTTGGGAGGGATTGTCTAGCTGCAAGCCATGGAACGTCTTTGAGTCTTGGTTCAGGGCTCAAAAGGAGAGTGGTTAGAGAGGCACAGTTTGATGGCCCTTTGTCGGCTCGTCATGTGGTCCAGCGCTGAGCCTCGGGAGTTCCCGGTTTGATTCCTGTTGCTAGCAGAGATTTATTGCACGTCTGTCATGTCATCTCTCTCCGCCTCTGTACAAGCAGGCTAACGGTTCCTTTCTCTCCCTTGTTTGGACTGCATGTTGTACGGGAAATGGATGGCCTCCGTCTGCTGTCCGTACAGTACCCGGCACAATGGTTCCCCGAGCTCAGCTGGAGTTTCTAGGTGCGACTGTTTGGTCTTTGGCACCCTGCTTTAAAGTGGCAACTTTGCAAGAGGTCTGTGGGGAATTCCTGACCTTCCGTATTTTCCCTTCACTGTCACAAGCTCTCATCGCTCCCACACCTGGAAGGCGTCAGTTCTGTAGGGACAAGGCTGCTGAGGTGACAGAAAGGCTAACAGGACCAATCCGTAGCTCCAAACCGAACAAAGTCGTTTTGGAAATAAATAGGCCCCACAAAGGCAGGAAACTGAATTAGTGTTAACAGGCAAAAAAGAGTCTGGGATCATTTACCAACACGTTGGGATAACAACAGCACCAAGCATAAGTCCTTCCGTGTATACAGACAAATCCACCTCTGGTGTGGATCCATTGATTTGAGTCTAGTTGCAGAGACTCATAATTTGGCTCATAACCTGCCTTCCATCTCCTTATGGCTGCCAAATGGATTTATACAAATTATATACAACCTCTGGGGGATTGTTTCACCCAGCACTGACATGCAGCCACCTCTGGGGCAGAACACAGCAGCTAACAGGACACAGTGTGGAAGAAGTGGAAGGTGAAGAATGTTACCGTATCAAAGCAGGTTGGGATTCGTTAGGCAGGATATAATTACTCAAGCTGGCATTTGGCCAAGGCACTTGGGTTAATACTCATCTTCTTGCAGAAGGGTGTCAGGGCACCTTTAATGACCAGGAGAGGTTAAGGTTTATCTGAGCTGAGTCCCTATCTGTTATGGCAGAGGGAGGCAACCTGGCGTGGCCATGAAGCTGCCAAAATGAGTGACGGCACAAGGATTTCTTGTCCTAGTTCTTCCCGCGGCGCCAGTCCCTGTACTTATCAAGGCTCAAACTGGGGGCAGCTAGAAGGAGGAGGGGGCCAACGAGACCAGAAGTGCAGAGCCAGGAACAGTGTTCTGGGGGGAAGGTCGCAGCAGCCAGGCTGCTGATGTGATGAAAGGGGTAGGCCAAGCACCTGGCTTTCACGTGGCCAGCTGGTGTCAATTGGTAGTGCTCCACTGAAGTTAACAAGAGTGTTACTGACTGCCGCCGGTGGGGATCTGGCCCCATGGTGCCCTAAATGGAGCAAGGAAAAGAAAAAATGGAAAATGTCCTTTATTTAGCTGCAAAACAAATGCTGTGGATTTTCCAAGCTTCGAGAGATAAACTATGAACCAAAGATATCTGCAACATAACCCTGAAAAACAGAGTTTGTATCCTGAATGTACCTAAACAAACTAGTACGGCATGTCACCAAGTGTGCAAACAACTCAGTGACCTCATGTACTTCCCTGAGCTAGCTACCTAGCTTTCTTGCTTGCTTTCTTGCTTTCTTTCTCCTGAAAAGCGTTGTGAGTTTGCATGACATTAAATTAATGTTCTGATTGCAGTTTTAAGGCATGGGGAGAGTGTATCAAAGTTTTAACAGGAAAACTAGCAGCAGTTGAAAGAAATTTAACACCTGAACCTCTCGTCACTGGGCCAGATTTTCAGATGCTCAGTTAGATCCAGGGCAACGCCAAAGCTCAGCACCAGGCCTGTGGTATTTCGTTAAAAGGACAGCCTGTTGAAACACCGCCGCGTTTGATCTCTCTGCAGTGAACACAGGGCTGGTGGCTGTGAGGCGGTAGCCAGTCTGAAAGCTGCAGCCCAGTACCCTCTAGTGGGCGTAGTTAAAACGACAGTGCTGTTTTTCCTCCGGGTTTATGGTTCATTGCTGATCACACGCACTGAGGCTCTGGAGCCATTTGTAAAGGTGGGGGGGAGGTGCTGGGAGCTAGTGAATCAAACTTGTAAACTCTGGATATGATGAAAACTGCTGCAAGCCACGGGGTGCCACGCCCCCAGATCCCCCTGTTCCAGCCTCTATGGGGCTGGCCCAGCACAAGACAAACTGCAGGCAGCTCCCGCTTCATAGAGTGTGCGAATGTATCATGGGGAGGCCCTGGGAAGCCCAGCAGCTGAAGGGTTAAACGTGCCACCAGGATACCTGTGCCAACTGCTTGTGCTGGAGGAAGGGGGGTGGTGCCACAGGGGAAGAGGGTGGTGCCACGGGGTGATGCCACGGGGGAAGGGGCTGCTGTGTCCTCGCTCTCATTCCTCCCTTCCCCCGCTGCAGGAGGTCATCAACTCCATCCTGCTGAGCGGCAGGATCGGGCCTGACATCCAGCTGGCTGAATGCTACGGCCTGCGCCTCAAGCACGTCAAGTCGGACGAGATCCACTGGCTGCACCCGGAGCTGACGGTGGGCGAGGTGCAGGACAAGTACGAGTGCCTGCATGTGGAGGCCGAGTGGAGGTAGGAAGGGCCCGCATGGCCGGGGAGAGCTCTCTGGCCTTCCCTGCCCTGAACAGGCAGCCGTCCGGGAGATCGCCATCGCGGGAGGACAGCGGGGGGCTGTAGGAGCAGCACGGACCCGTCACGCTGGACCTGGGGCTCTTCCAGCTTCCTCTCCGCCGCGGCACGTTGGGGATGTTAGACGTCGCGTCCCTGAATAGTCGTGGAACCGCAACCACGCGTAACGGCTGCGCGACAGACCCCGGGGGCAGCCAGCCCCACGCCCCGGGAGCCCCCGGCCAGCCTGCGTTGCTGCCTCTGTATCCAAGGCAACAGCATGAGGCCCCACGGAGCAGCCTCTGTCCGCGGCAACCTTGCCTGTCCCCCCACGCTTCTGCCTCTGCAGAGCAGATGGGTGAGAAGCCAGCTTTTAGGCCGGCTCCCCCGGAGCACCTCTGTGGGGGAGCAGGCGGCTCCGCCAAGGGGTAGAAGGAGGGCAGGTGGCTCTGCGGTATCTGGTGCTCATTGGGAGCTGGCTTAAAGCCAGCTTCTCATGGGCACTGGCTCCCTTTTTCCCCCCTCCCCCGCTGCCTCTGATATAGAGCAGCAAAGGGGGAGAACGTGTCGTCACCAGGAGTAACCAGGCTTATTGGGTAACCGTGTAGTTGACTACACCTTGACAGCCCCAATGCACATTGCAGACTGGGATGGGCAGGTTGGAACTGCAGGGCTGGGCAGGCTGGGGGGACAAGATCCTTCCTCGGAAGAGCTGACACCCCAAGTAGCCGGCTTATTGGTTTCTTTAAGGTATGACCTCCAAATCCGCTACCTCCCGGAGGACTACATGGAGAGCTTCCGGGAGGACAGGACCACCTTACTGTACTTCTACCAGCAGGTGAGAGCGTTTGCCGTTTGCTCCCTGGGGCACAAGCGGGCCGGTCTCCCCCGACTCCAGTGGCATTGTGCCGTCTTGCTAGTGTTGAATTTGGCCTCCCAGCGCTGCCCACCTGTGATCCCCTGGCTTCAGCTGTCTCCCGGGGATCACGTGCCCTCTGTGACCCTCTTGCTCTCCCCGTACCGGGGATGGATTGAAAAATGTTCTGTGCGCCCCCAAATTCCAGAGAAGTTCATGGGAGCGGGGGGCGCCCAACATGTACCAAGACCCGGCCAGCAGCCTCCGTGCCGGGTGTGTTTGACCCGCAGCTGTGAAGTGGGTCTCTCTGCCCTGCGGGGGGTGAGACCAGGGGATTGCACCCTTCTGGCCTTAGCTCTGAACCTCCAGGGGCAAGAGTTATCCCTGGCGATCGAACAGCTCCAGGTCCTAAAATACGTCTCTTTGCCCTCATATGTCCCAGCTGCATTCAAACCCAGGCCTGCAGCCGCTGGCCCCCAGGCAAGGGGAGGGTCTGTGGGGGAAAATGCAGGACCCCTAACTGGCCTCTGGATCTCTCTTTCTGGCCTTGCAGCTCCGGAGCGAGTACATGCAGCACTACGCCAGCAAGGTGAGCGAGGGCATGGCCCTGCAGCTGGGCTGCCTGGAGCTCAGGTACGTACCTTACAGGGCAGGCGGCGAGCCAATAGGGTCTTGTTCCCAGGGGGAAGGACCCTTCTTAAAGGTGCAGCCCAGCCACAAACCTTTCCAGCAAGCTTGGATCCAGAGAGGGAGGCTGCACTGTCTAGTGGTTAAAACAGCAGAAGGCAGGGAGCTGGGGATTGCTGGGTGTGAATCCTGGCCCTGCTGCTGGTTCACTGTTTCCAGTGATTTCCCCTTCCCGTGCCTCAGTTTCCCCCTTCTGCAAAATGGGGTCATGCTTTGTAAAGGGCTTGGATGATAGGGCCCATTTAGGGCAGAGCATTTTCCTATTGTGGTTCCCTTTGCCCCAAGCAAAACAAAATAGGGGTGGCCGGGAGCAAGCCACCAGCAAAGGGACTGGGGAGAAGTTCCGGGTTTCATTAGGGACAGGGGGGGCAGGTCCTTATGACAGAGTCCCACCCCACTTGGACATGGTGGGTTGGGAAGCTCGAGCCAGACTCCAGTGCCTGAAGCGGGAGGCTCAGGAGGAGAGAGAAGAGAGAAAGATGAAGAACTGGGCGCAGCTGATCCGTGGGCTCTAGCATCCCTTGGCTCCCAGGCTGGTGGGGAATGTCTCTCTCATGCCCTTCAGCTGCAGTAGCATGGAGGGAGGAGTGCGTATTCCTGCTGAATCGCTCTGGCAGGCCAGCTGGACTTGAGTGGCTGGATGTTTAGATGGGCCTTAATTAAAGTAACCGGAGAGATTCGACTTCAGGAGGCTCCTCTCAGGCCCGGCCTTTGGGCAAGGCGAGCGAGGCGGTTGCACGCCGGATTGTGCACGCCTCCCGCAGAGTCAGCAAGGCAAAGCCCAGAGCCTGGGAAATTCCTCTGAATTTTGCAGTGAGCTTATTGTTGATAAGAGGCAGAGACTGGGACTGCCCAAGGCTGACGAGGGTTAGCAAAAGAATCCAGCTGCCCATGTTGAATTTGAAAGTCCCAGAGTCACCTGCTTTTCTGACTGTCGCTCTTTATAATCCAGAAGGCAAAGTCGCAATCCCAAACCAGACACCCCAAAAGCTTTTGTGTGTTTGGGTCCTGCTGTTGGTTATACTACCTGAAGGGGGATTCCAAAGAGGACGGAGAGAGGCTGTTCTCAGTAGTGACGGATGGCAGAATGAGACGCAATGATCTTAAGTTGCAGTGGGGGAGGTCTAGGTTGGATATTAGGAAAAACTATTTCCCTAGGAGGGTGGTGAAGCACTGGGATGGGTTCCCTAGGGAGGTGGTGGAATCTCCATCCCTAGAGGTTTTTAAGTCCCAGCTTGCCAAAGCCCTGGCTGGGATGATTTAGTTGGGATTGGTCCTGCTTTGGGCAGGGGGCTGGACTTGATGACTCCTGAGGTCTCTTCCAGCCCTAGGATTCTCTGATTCTATACAGAGAGGTGACCACACTGTGCTCAGTTTCATTGGGAATGTCACGTGTATAATTCACAGCAGAATTTAGTCCAGGGCTATTTAAATTTAGCTCCAGACCTAGGTTTGGAGTATTAAGCGCTCCAAAGCTGTGTAACGTCGTGGCCACCATAGGTAAGCAGCTGAGACAGTGCCTTGGACTTTCTGCTTCAAGCCTCTGTCACTTGAGCTAAAGGAATAACTCCATTAGCCCATAGCAGTAGTAGGCTGGTTTCCTCTCTGACAAAGAGCCATTAAAGGGGGATGTGACTTAGTTAGCCAACCCATTATCTTTGCATCTTATTTGGGCCCATTTGTTTGATGGTCCCTTTCCTGACTCTGGTCACAGTGTGAGGCTAAGGGGCACCTGCCACCCTCCTCTCATTTTGCATACTGAATGTAGGAATGAGCTGCCAGGGGCCAACGGCTAATCTGCTCCCCTGGCATTTGGAGCCTGCTTGCATGCCCCCCACAGAGGATGCGCAGGCACGAGGCCGGCATGTTGACGCCTGACGTGTCTCCCTTCTTGCAGGAGGTTCTATAAGGACATGCCCCACAACGCCCTGGATAAAAAATCCAACTTTGACCTCCTGGAGTAAGTGCCCTTTGTCGTTCTGTATCTGTCTCCGCCTGCTGGCCCAGAGCGCCCCAGCCCTCTCCGATCACAGGGTGTCCAATCCCATGGCAAGAACATCTCCTCCTGGATATTATGTCCTGGGGACAGCTCCCTGGATGGCGGCATGGACGGAGACTCACCAGTTCGGTACCTAGCCGCCAGCACTGCTGAGCATGCCCACCCAGAGCCCGGCACCCCTCCACCCCTGAGTCCCATCCCTGTGGAATCCACTGGGCACAGTGCAAAACCAGGAATGGCTCTCCGAGGGCTGGGTTCTTCTAGGGTTCTTCCCAAATCCTGGCCAGGAGGGTGGCGTGGGATGCCCTCCGGAGGTGACAGAAGTGTGTGTGTGTCCTTCAAAGCATCGTGGCTCGAATGCAGGGAAGAAAACCCAGAGTGGGCGGAGCTAGTTGAACTCCGGTCGCCACTGTTAAAAGACCCATCCAAGCCACTGGCCCAGGGCACTGGCTGCCTGTCACGCATCCTCTGGCACCCCCACGCGCCAGGCAGGGCCTTTTAGAGACACCCTAAGCCCCTGTGAAATGCGAATGAAAGGAGAGGGTGTTGCAAAGCAGCCCAGTGGGATCCTTACCCCGTGTGTTTGTCTCTTGTTCTCTTCGCCTTTTTAGGAAGGAAGTGGGCCTGGATCTGTTCTTCCCCAAGCAGATGCAGGAGAATTTGAAGGTGAGGCGCTGCTGAGCCGGGCCTGGGAGTCTGAGGTAGCAAGGATATTTGTGGCCAGCCGAGGAGACCAGGATTCATCTGGGTACAGCTCAGTGCAGCTGGGTTAAGGCACGAGGGTGAAATCCAGCCCCCGTGCAGAGAGGGACGAGACTTAGGGGCCACTGTAGGCCTTGGACCTAAGCTAGCTGTATGAGCGTGAGTGGGACTTGAGCCATACCTAGGACTTGTCCCAGGGAAGGGAGCGGAACAGCCGGGAATTCACCTACAGCGAGTTGTTCCTGGGCAGAGCTCCTGGGAGCCCAGCACTGCATGGCAGGTGGATGTGAAGGAGCATGAGAGCGGGGGAGAGGGGAGCACTTGCAGGAATTAGCAGGGGTCAGTGGAAACCAGGGCTGAGGAAGGCTGGCAAAGCTGTGGAATAACTGGTGGGGGGAGGGTAAGCTGCAGATCAGAGCAGAGGGGGCCTGGCAGAACTGCGGGGCAGTCTTGGAACCACGGGTGGGGCTGGGTCAGGACTCACTTGCATTGGCAGAAATACCGTGTGTGTGGAGAGGGAAGCATCTGGCCGTGCAGGGGCCTCCTGGACGACACGGCTTGCAGCTGTCCGGTCTTCCCTCCCCGCCGGGGGCCCGGCGCTGACTCTCTGCTGCCCCCCGCAGCCCAAGCAGTTCCGGAAGATGATCCAGCAGACGTTCCAGCAGTACGCCCTGCTGCGGGAGGAGGACTGCATCATCAAGTTCCTCAACACCCTGGCCACCTTCGCCAACATCGACCAGGAGAGCTACCGCTGCGAGCTGATAGTGAGTCCCTGCAGGGGGCCGCGAGGCGCCAGGGCCGGGATCCGTCACAGGCCTCCAGCCAGCGCCTGTCTGGAGCTTGCGAATGCATCTTCCGCGGGTTCATAGAATCATAGAACCATAGAGCTGGAAGAGACCTCAGAAGGTCATCAAGTCCAGCCCCCTGCTCTAGGCAGGACCAATCCCAACTAAATCAACCCGGCCAGGGCTTGGTCAAGCCGAGACTTAAACACCTCTAGGGATGGAGACTCCACTACTTCCCTAGGTAACCCATTCCAGTGCTTCACTACCCTCCTAGGGAAATAATTTTTCCTAATATCCAACCTGGACCTCTCCCACCACAACTTGAGACCATTGCTCCTTGTTCTGCCATCTGTCACTACTGAGAACAGCCTCTCTCCATCCTCTTTGGAACCTCCCTTCAGGAAGTTGAAGGCTGCTATCAAATTCCGCACCGGGAGCAGGGCTGGGGGGCGGTGCTAGGATACAGGGGAGAGACGATGTTCCCACCTCTGCTGGCCTGGCTTTAGGGCCGGCATATGGCAGGAGATAGACTATGCCCAGAGCCATCGCTGACTGTGAAATTCACTCCGTCGTGGGGCTGGGGCAAAGGTCTAGGCCCCGGATGAATTACACCGGACCAAAGGCCTGATTCTGCTCTTTCTGACACCATGTCATGGGGGTTACTCCTCGTTTACACCAGCCTGAGACGGGAGTGGGCGTGGGGAGCTGTGCATCAGCGCTAGCTTGGCATCCTTAGCCCCACATGCTGTCCCGTGGACCAGCAGGCTTATTTCCCAGCATCTTGCTGGGAGTGACTAGGACAGGAGTGGGCAAATACCGGCCTACGGGGCGGATCCAATCTGCCAGGGTACGGCCCCCATACCGCCGTATTTGCCTGCGCCTCCACAGGTGCAGGGGATTATAGCTCCCATTGGCCCCAGATCGCTGTTCCTGGCCAACGGGAGCTGCAGTCGCAGGCACCTGCGGAGGTGCAGGTAAATCTAGCGGCAGCAGCCCAACAAGCTAACCCTAGTGAACTGCTGCTGTTTTATTGCCCACCCTGGACCAGGAGCTGGATGGGGAGGAGCGGGAGGACTGAGGCTCAGAGACGCAGAGCAGACTTGCAGAGTCCCAGCTGGAGTGCCTAGTCGGATCACTGGGCAGACCGTGACCGAGCCCTGGGAGGTACCTGCAGGAGGGGACTCGCCTAAGGAGGGGGCTAGCCCCCCCAGGGAAACCCCAGAACAGTACCAGTGCAGGGAGGGACATGTCAGGCTGCGTGCAGAAGAGGGCAGAGGCTAGCACGGTCCCCAGGCCCGATGGCTGGAGTCGCCCAGCCTTGCAGGCTTGTTTCCGTCAGGGTGAGGAATCCGCGCCGGGAGAGCAGGCCGTTCTCGGCACAGTCCCAAAGCCCAGACACAGACCTGCTCCGTGAACGCAGCAGCTCCAAAAAGCAGGTCGCGTCCTGGCTTAGGAATCCCCACGCCCGCCACTCCAGTCAGCCCCATGCCCAGGGAGCTCTGCCCTGCTGCTCCCGAGGGTCACGCTCACAGCCCCTCCTGCCGACGTTTTGCTGCCTCCGTCGTGCACAGGCTGCAAAACCAATATTCTGGGAAAGCCCTCCTGCCACCCGCACATTCCATGTGGCCTAGCACCCCCGGCCCCGGCCACAAGTCCCCAGCTGTTTGTACCGCATCCAGGGGCGGGACTCCTGTTCCTAAAGGAGTGGTTGGCACCCAGCTTTAATCTTTGGCTCGGAGGCCGTCCCCTGCTGGCAGCCACGTGTGCCTTTCAGTAGAGTCCCGGGCGGACAGAAAATTGGTATCCCCATCCGCAGCTGCAGAACTGATCCGAGGGTATTGCATCTGCGGATGCAGATACCTGCAGCTATAAAGTGGATGGCCGCAAATGTGAAGGCCTCTAGGTGCACAGTCTGTGTCCGCATCCATCTCTGCAAAAATGAGCCGCAGATATTCACAGGTCTGCGCGGTGCCACCTTCCAACATAACAGCTGCACTGAAATGTTATAGGGGCCATTGTATAAATCAGTATAAATCCTAGTGTTCCTCCTGTGCTACATCCTCAGGGTAGCGCCACCGATTGATACCAGCTGGGGATCAGTCCTGGGGGTAGGCAATGAAAATGGAAAGCCGCCAGTTTCCAACTGATACAACAAAATACCTGTCTATGCAATTGCCCTGCGGAACTCACCGCCACTAGATATCAGTGAGGGCAAAGTATCAGCAGGATTCCAAAATGGACTAGGCACTGATAGATTCTGAGACCATTGTGGTTAAGTAGCCTGACCACCTACATAGCACAGGCCTGTACAATCTCTTCAGGATAAGAATACCCTGAATTACGAGTCCATTCGACAGGACATAAAATGTATTCCCGTTATAAATCCTCTCACCTCAGGCGCTAAGCCAGTCACTGATGGGGGTTAGGTAGGACTTTCCCCTTGGGGTATATTGCTCCATTATAGGGCGTTTTGCACCTTCTTCTGGAACAGCAGGGCCTGGCCACTGTCAGAGACATGATGCTGGGCTAGATGGGGCTGAGGTGGAGACAGGCTGGTCGCCCTACAGCAACCCCAAGTAGCCCCCCACAAGGCATGCTCCATCACAGGGCTTTCATTTCAGCTGCTCCCAGTTTGCCACCCTCTGATTCCAGCCCGTCCGAAAGGTGGCTCCAGACTCTGCCTCCCAGGCAGGGTCAGGGTCTGAGTTTGTGCTAGCAAATCTCCTGATCCGCGCAGAATTTCTCACGCAGCTGGAGGCCGCCAAAGCCCCAAGCTGCGGCCAACATGCAGGAGCCGGTCCCGGTGCCTTTCACGTCGCGCCGGGGTGAGCCTGGCCGTGGGTGGCTGGCTGCGGAAGCATGTGACAAGCGCTGTGGGAAGTTCCAGGTCTCCGGGGACTGTGCCAGCCCTGCCCCTGCGGTTGCACCTCTCAGCTGTGTGCCCTTTTAAGTTTTGCTGGAGCCCATCCCTGAATCCCCGGCTTTTGTAGTGTTTCCGCCTGGAATTTAGACCCAGGCTCATCCCCCAGGCTCCCCAGCTCAGCTGCATGCCCCCTTGGGAAACAGGGGGCCTTCCGCCGCCTTGCCCGCAGGACGCAGCAGTTGGACGGTCGTGAGGGAGCGAGCGGCGTGACGCTGTCATTGCCCCAGAGCTGCCGATGAGGCACTGGCCTCCCCCAGCCCGGCAAGCGCTGTGATCCTTACAGCAGGGCCGGCATAAGGGGGCTGGGTAGAACTGAACCATGCCAGGTGCTGGGGAGCATCATTCCACAAAGCAGTGTGGCAGGGTGCCTAGGATGTGCCCCGGAGCAGGGAGCCCAGGCCCAGGCCTATGCTGCTGAGTGGCAGCATACCGCATTCCCCAGGCGGGTGCTCCTTTGCGTCTGGAGACCCGGTTCAAATCCCTCTTGCTGGGTCAGCGGTGGGTTTTGGCTGAGTTTCCACAGTGGGTGCACAAATGGCCGGGAGTCACGGCTCACAAGAGGCCCAGCAGGGGGCGGTGGATGCAGCTTCCGGTCCAGGCGGATGCTACGGGTGGGGACAGAGATGGGCCAGCAGGTGTGGAAAGCCAGCAGATCTGCTCTCTGCGCGGCGCCCTGTACTGGCCAGGGCTCTCGGCTTCACAGAGCGTGAAGGCCACCCTGAGCTGAGTTTGCCCCAGGGTGAGTCTCAGCCCAGTTCTTCTTGGGCAAGGGTCCACCCCACCCTTCCCTTGCTGGTGCTCGGATTGTCGGCCTCCGCAGAGAAGCCAAGGACTATGTGGGCCCCAGAGACTGAGCTGCCCTCTCCCTGGATGGTGCTTCCTGCAGGCCAGGGCTCTGCCAACAATGGCCAATGCCAGATGCCCCAGAGAGAGTGAACACAACAGGTAATCCTCAGGTGATCCCTCCTGTCATCCATTTCCAAACAGAGGTTAGGGACACCATTCCTGCCCATCCTGGCTAATAAGTATTGATGGACCTAACCTCCAGGAATCTATCTAGCTCTTCTTAGAACCCTGTTAAAGTCCTGGTCTTCACAAGATCCTCTCACGCTGCTGCTAGTTGGGCCCCCCTTTTAGGTTCCGTTCTGTCTGTCTGGCCCCCTTGACCGGCGCTGGGGGCTCCAGCAAGCCCCTGGCTGAGAAGCTCATGGGAAAGGAGAAGGGGAAGGGGCTATTTTGGAGGCACAGCAAAGTTCACACTCACGTCTTCCTCTCCCCCTTCCAGCAAGGGTGGAACATCACGGTGGACCTGGTGATTGGGCCCAAGGGCATCCGGCAGATGACGAGCAAGGAAGCAAAGGTACGAGGGAGAAGGGCCTAAATGTCCCACAGAGGAAAGGGCTTAGCCACCCCCCAGCACCCCACAAGTCTGGGGCTGGGACCTAGAGCATGTTCCTCTTCTAGCAGTTGAGGGAGGCGGAGCTGCCCTGGGATGGGGGAATTGCAACCCCAAAATAGACGGGAGGCGGGGTGCTAGAGCAGCTTGGCCCTTGAATACATGCCTGCTGCTTTTCTGGGTTTTGGGGGGGATGCTGGCGAAGTCCAGCGCTGCTCTGGGGTCCCCTGCTGGGCATAGCTCTTAGCGTGGGGAGGGGGGAGGGTGGCAATCACACTGGCTTTTTGGTGCGTTGCAGCCTACCTGCCTGGCGGAGTTCAAGCAGATCAAATCCATCAAGTGCTCCAGCGTGGAGGAAGGCAAAGCCGTGCTGCAGCTGACGCTCACCGGGACCCCGCAGGTAAAGAGTGTCTTTTACTGTCCCACAACCACACCGATTCCAAGGCAAGAAGGGACCGCTGTGAGCGCCTGGTCTGACCTCCACCGCAGCCCGCAAACTTCTCTGAGCCGGTGCCCATTTGAGCTGAGATCTTGGAGGGGGGGAATAGATCCGATCTTGCTTTAAAAATGGCCAGTGATGGAGAAACCACAGGGACCCTCGGTAAAATGGTCTGCTTGTTCGTTCCCCTCGCCCTTAAAAATGGGCACCTTGTTTCCCATCTCAATTTGTCTAGCTTCATCTCCCAGCGTCTGGATGTGGTCTGCTAGGTTGAAGAGCCCACGGTTTTCAAATATTCATTCCTCACCCTCCTCCCCTCCGGTGCCAAGGCTGAAAAAGAGAAATGAGAGGAGAACAATTCCAGGGTGTTTGGGAGAAGGCTGTTCTAAAAATAGCTGCAATAACGCATGTCAGGTGCTTTTAGTAGTAACAGAAATAAGGCCGCAGGGTCACATCTACTGATCCAATCTGCAGGGAACACAACATGGGAGTGTGTGTATGCGCAGAGGGGTTGCCAGCACTTTGGGGAATAGAACTGAAACCAAAGGGGTCTTGATACATTGAAGAAGTTGGGCTTTACCCAGCAAAATGAAATTCCACCAAGATAAAACATCGGGGAAGAGAAACTGAATGCGTGGGACAGCTGTGGAACGCTGCTGCAAAAAAAGCAAATGCCATTTGAGGTCGCATTGACTGAGGCCTAGCGAGCAAGTGGTAGCGCGGCTCTGCTCAGCCCTGGCCAGGCCTCAGCTGGAGTCGTGTGTCCCGTTTTGGTCACCGCTGTATGGAAAGGGTGTGGAGACACTGGAAAGGATCCAGATGCAAGGAACAATGAGGATCCAAGAGATGATGCAGCCATAGGAGCAAAGGCAGAAGGAACCGGGTGTGCTATTTGGAAAAGGGGAGATTTAGGGGGGGCACGAGAAGAGGCTTCAGAACACCGAAAAGCTGCCATAGAAAGGATGGAGAAAAGCTCTTCTCTCGCCACAGAGGGCAGGACAAGAGGCAGCGGGTTCAAACTCCAGCATAGCAGAGTTAGTGAAATCTCAGGGAAAACTTCCGAACTGTAAGAACAGCAGGACACAGGAACAGGCACCGGGGGAAGCTGTAGAAGGTCTCAGAAGGAGACTGGAGTGGAAACCAGCCGACTGGGATGGCTCAGACCAGCAGTTCCCAACCACTGGGCCACGAACCCCTGCCTGCCGGGCTGTAGCATGTTGCCACGCCACACCCTGCTTTTAATTCTCCCTGCCCACTGGAGTTTCCCATGAGGTGCTGGGGCCCAGAGAGCATTTTAAAGCTTTATGTAAGATGTCAACAGGTCTTTAAAGAATAAAGTGTTCGTAGAGGTTTTCGATTTTTCATGAGATTAGTCGGTCCGCTCCAAATCCAGCAAGGTTAAGTCTCCTTCTTTTTAATAGTCTCCGTTATCCTGTTTGGCTCCCAAAAGGTGGAGCTTCAGGAACAGTCTCCAGACTTTACAAGAGTTTGTATTGTTTTTTTTAAATGTGTGTGTGCAGCAGGTTTTCAAATTCTTGTTAACCATCATGTGTCCGTCCCCGTCCCCCCCCCACACCTCACCCCCCGTTGATTTGCTTGGTGTACCATGGGTTAAAATGACCCTAATGAAAATGCAAATATTTCAGAGCTGGTCTGACAACAGTTTTTGAATGAGTGTTCCAGTCCGCGGTATAAAAAAAGTTGGGAGCCACTGGCTTAGACACGCCAAATCCTGCCTCTTAGCTGGGGTCAGACTAGCTGGCCCTGGCGGTCCCTTCTGACCTTGGCATTTTACGATTCTGTAAGTCACACGGTACCACCGGAGAGACGAGGTGGGCGGAGCAACATCTTTTATTGGACCCACTTCTGTTAATATCCTGGGACTGACCCGGCTGCAACACTGCACCCACCGTTATTAGCACAGGGCACGAGTACAGGCCAGTAGCTGTAGATGGCACCAGACCAATACGTCAGAGCCCTGATTTGTCCTCAACTGCAATCCATGGATTTGCCTGGGGGTACTTTAAAGATACTCATGCACCGGGCCAGAGACAGATGCATCTCAGAGGGTGGCACATGGTGTAACCCTTCACCTCCTGCTGCCCCTTCAGCATGCATCTTGCGCCAGCTCAGGGGGACAGTTAGACACACACCCTGGCACTGGTGTGTCATGTGCACCCCCTTGCCCGTCACCTGTGACCTGGCCTTCTGATGCAGATTCCATTTGCGTGGTGTCATTCACCGGCCCAGAGGCCCCGTGGAAGCTGGGAGCCAGCAGCAGCCACATGGATGCTGTTTCGCTGGTGCAAATCTCCTTCCGGTGATTGGGGCCCCAGGGTCATCTCTGAGTCTGGCCCGGGGGGTTGGGTTTGCGGGGCCCCACTGGCCCAAAAGGAAGGGGGGTGGGCACAGGACAGCAGGCCATTTCACCTCTCTAGCCTGCTGCACTCGTGCATCTCGAGGCTGCCTCGCACGGTCGCCTGTGCAGCCGGGAGCGTGCGGATCTGGGTGCGGGATCTGGTCATTCGCCTGGGTTTCACATGCCCCCTTCCTGCTTCACAGTCCTTGGCTATTAAAACCTCCTCCCTGGCCGAGGCGGAGAACATGGCTGACCTGATAGACGGTTACTGCCGGATGCAGGGCGACAAGGAAACCTCCCTCATCGTCCGCCCTAAGAAAGGTGAGTGGCTGTCTGAGCCCAGCCGCGAGGGAGGCCGGAGGGGGAGCCAATGCAGCAGGATTATGGCCCCATGGATGTCGAGGGCTGGTGTCCAGATGGGCTCCGGGCATGGTCCCAGCACCCATCAGCCCTGATTTCCAGCTCCCCGACCACTCCAGTGCAAAGTCCCCACACAGCTCTGTTCGGCAGCCCCCTCTTTTCCTGCCCTGGATGATGGCCACGATTCTGCTGAATTACAGGCTGGGCTGAGAGCCCCCAAACTCGCTGCAGGTGTGGGCCATCCTGTCATGCACCCCAGATGGCAGCCAAAGGCAAAAGGCAGGTGCAGTGGCAGATTTTGGGGGTGTTGTGGCTTAGCCAGTTACTGAGCAGCTGCAGGGGTGGGGAAAGGGCGTGTGTTTCTTTGTCCCCTTTGACTGCCTCAAAGCAGCTTGTCAAGTATCAGAGGGGTAGCCGTGTTAGTCTGGATCTGCAAAAGCGACAAGAAGTCCTGTGGCACCTTATAGACTAACAGATGTATTGGAGCATAAGCTTTCGTGGGCAAAGACCCGCTTCGCCAGATGCATAAGCGTTGAAAGCTCATGCTCCAATACATCTGTTAGTCTATAAGGTGCCACAGGACTCCTTGTTGTCAAAGCAGCTTGTGTGCTTAGTCCTAGCCCTCTGCCTTCTGTCCCACATCTTCCTCGGAGGCTCTGCTGGATGATGGGAAGGGGGAGGCCAGAATCAGGGGAGCGGGCGGCTGGAGATGCACAAATAAAGACCCTTTCCCCCCTTTCCCCACAGAGAACGAGAAGCGGGTGAGCCTGCCGCAGATCCCCACGCAGTAAGTACAGTGTAACCATAAGAGGGAACTGTGTCAGTACGGGACAGAGGGGCCACGATTATGGGGATGTCCAGCCATTTCCCCTCCTTTTTTCCCTCCTTGTGTGGAATAAATTTTGTTACATGCACCAAAGCATGTGTAGAAACACATACTGCCGGCTGCTGCCGGCTGTGGGCGCTCTGCCAAGCTGCTGGGCGGCATTTGAATCTCTCTTGGATGCCCAGCTTAGGGGAACACTGGTGTCCAGGTTGGAAGGAAGGGCCAAATAACCAAAGCCCTGGCCATGTGTGGTCCTCATGGGCTCCTGGCTTCGGCCAGGGGCCTGGATACCCAGGTGATGGGCCCCTTAGAAATGCTGGCGGTGGGTGGAATGGGGGTGAGATGGAAGGACAGACCGATGGAGAGCTGGATACATGGCTAGGACAGCTGGTGATAGGCTCACAGAGCTGAGCTTCTCGCTTGCTCGTTTTCGCCCCCAGGCACATCGACGAGAGAAGACCCATGTTGTCGGAGAGCATCAGCGTGGGTGAGTTTCATTCACCCCTCTCGCTTGTGGCCGGGAACCGGGAGAGCGGGCAGCCGGTGCAGCAGCCAGTGCAGCTGGGACACGGAGGGAGGGGAGAGCTTCTCGGCTTTGGTTTATTACACAGGCCTGAGCCAAAGCCCCAGCCCCAGCCCCAGCCTCCCTCTGCCCTGTGCTCTGACGGGGGGATCACTGGGATCCAGAAGGACCCTTGCTTCTTTTTCCTTTCTGTCCCGGGGCCACAGAGTCGGGTGAAACCAACGTCTTCGGTTAGCCCCAATGTCTCTGCTCCCTGCTGTTTTAGACCCTCCGTGGCAGCAGTTGGTGCTGGCCACCATCAGGCAGAAACATGGCCCTAGACAGCCCCCCGACTGATTCACCACAGTGGTTCCCACATTCCTTACCCAGAAGCTTCTGTGGGCACCGGGGACTGCTCATGCTCCGGACACTGCAGCGTGTAGCAGCCGGGGGTTGGTCCGGGCAGACGCCCTGGGCTTTCTGCACTGTTGCAGTCCTAGTTTTCAAACAGAGTAAGGGACAGCTCACAAGGGTCTCAGACCTGCTGGCTTATTAAAAGAAACACCGCAGGCTGGGCTGTTAGTGTGCCCCTTATCCCTCCTGTTCTGGGGCTATCTGGCTTTTAGCAGTCCTTGCTGGACCTGAACCCATGACCCTATCCTCTAAGCCACATGCCCTACCTCCTTACTATCAGGGCACCCCTTATCCCTCCTGCCCCTTCCCAGTGCTGCAGCTGCTCTCACTGCTGAATTTCTTGCCCTAGATTCGGATATTTACGCCGAAATCCCCGATGAGGCCTCAAGACCCAAGTCCGGAGGTAGGTGCCCCAGCTGACCCCTCCAGCTGGGTTTTGGCTGGAGACGCTGCTCCTAGAAGACTGGAGACCCCCTCATGCAGGAGGAGCGGACCCCAGCTCCAAAGAAAGGGGCTGGCGGGGCGGTGCCTAATTGCTAGCTCCCGAACGAGGGAGAACTAGGGGTCCCTAATTGCTAGCTCCCGAACTAGGGGTTCACCAGCCACTCCTCCTGGTGCCCCCCCC
>CM057847.1:177007867-177022424 GCA_030068395.1 Apalone spinifera | reverse complement strand
GGGTGGGGAGCAGCTCGGGCTGAGGGGAGTCAGATGGGGAAGAGGCTGGAGAGGGAACAAGGGGCAGCTGGAGCGGCGTCTCCAGGCTGTAATGGGGGAGCGCTGGTCTCTGGCCTGCCCCAATGCCTGGCCCACCTCAGAGGTTCATGAGTCCGCCGCAGCTGCTGCTTGCGCTCCGGTGGGGGAGGCTCCCCTTCCTATTGCGGGCGGGCCCCACGTCGACCCGCCCCCCGGGCCGTGTGGCCTCGGTGCCTGAGCCCTCCCCCCTGTGCTCGCCCGCAGTGTTGATGAAGAAGCTGGACCACCCCCACATCGTGAAGCTCATCGGCATCACAGAGGAGGAGCCGACCTGGATCATCATGGAGCTGTACCCCTATGGGGAGGTGAGGGGCGAGCACGACGGCCTGGGGTGGGGGCCTGGGAGAGGGGAGCAGGGCTGCTGCCAACGTGCACCACGCAGCGTTTCCTCCCCAGCCGTGGTCTTGCTTTGGGGGGGAAGGAGGGGAGAGGATGGGGCAGGCAGGAGACAACCATATTTGACATGGAGATCTTGCTGCTGTAACAAATACCCGTCACCCACTTGCCCTGGCCAGAGGGGGTGTTGCCTAGTGGTTAGAGAAGGGAACTGGCTTTTGGGGAGCTCTGGTTCCATGCTTGGTGCTGCCAATGACCTTGGGGGCAAGTCATGTCACTGCTCTGTGCCTCTGTTTCCCTGCCTGTGAAACAAGGATAATAATTCCTCTGCTGTGGAGTGGACAGGCATGACAGTTATATGGATGAGGCTGAAAGGTATCAGGACTCCCAGCGGATCATCCCATTAGATCCCCCCCCTCCAGCTTCTATGACCTGTGCAGGTCACGGCTGCCTTCGACTCCCGCCTCTTTCCCATGTGGTTGCTCCCCTGCCCCCTCTCAGGTTTCTTTGGCGTGCCCTGCCTGGGTCGTCCCCGCCCCCCACTGCCCTAACCACAGCTCTCTTGCCCCGTGCAGCTAGGCCAATACCTCGAGCAGAACAAGAACTCCCTCAAGGTGACAACCCTCATCCTGTACACGCTGCAGATCGGCAAAGCCCTGGCGTATCTGGAGGCCATCAGCTGCGTGCACAGGTAAAGCGGGGGAAGGGCGACGACAGGGCTTTGCCAAGGCGGCAGGTGTTAACCAGCGTGTTGGCAGAGAGCTGCAGAACTGGTGACACATGCAAGCCCTCACCGCTGGAGCTGGGCACAATTTTTCATCCAAACTTTTTTTTGGGGGGGGGCAACTGAAAAATGCGGCTTTGCAGTGACTGGAACATAAGCAAATTAACGCTGTACGTCCTTGATGAATTGTTTCGGTCGCAGGGGACAATGAAAAAAAAACCCAGATTCAATCTCTGCTTTTTCCAAAAAGAGTTTGGATTTGGTGAATCGAAGCAACTTCTTGTTTAGATCGCACAACAGTTGTATGTTAATAAATGTTTGAAAAACTCAAAACCCCAAAACAATTTTCCAGGCCTGTCCAATCAGAGGTGGGAGCAGCACTCTGCGGCAAAGTGCTAGCAGATCAGAATCCTCCCTGTGTGACATCCGTGCTGCACAGGGAGCCAGGCAATGGGGGAGTGCGTCCCGGAGCTCAGCCCTTGTCTGGTAGCCCCATGCGGGGGCGACCTCCAGAGCCGAAGGGCCACACGTCCTCACGGGACTGGCTCTCTCTCCCTCTGCCCTGCAGGGACATCGCTGTGAGGAATATCCTGGTGGCTTCTTCCGACTGTGTGAAGCTGGGGGACTTCGGACTCTCCCGGTACATTGAGGATGACGAGTATTACAAAGGTAAGTCTGCTGGGGGAAGGCCCAAAGCTGGGGGAAGTCTGCAGGAGCGCCGGGGGAGGGGAGGCATTTCTCTACATCAGAAAGCGGCAGTGCACAATGAGCCGTGTCGGGTCAAGAGGTGGCAATAGTCGCAGTCTTTAGGGCGTTTGCCTGCGGAGGGCAGGATGGGAGGGTCTAGTCCCGGGTCCCACCCACCCCTCCCCCACAGCGAGAGGTGGGATAAAGGGTGCCCTGAGAGTAAGGTGGTGAGGTGGGTTCTGGCATGGCCTAGGGGTTAGGGCATTTGATGGGGAGGGCACGCTTGTGGGCTTGAGTCCCAGGACTGTGGGTGAGGAATGAAGGGCATTGGCAGAGCTGTTTGCCTGTGGTAGGGACCCAGGGCTGGGATCGCAGTGGGGGCTTTGAGTCAGACTGAGGGGCTCCAGCCGTGGGACACCCAGGAGCAGGACAGCAGAGGGAGCCCAGGACTGGGTGGGGAGGCTGTGCATTGGGCTTGCGGGACATCGGCAGAGCTGGGGCTGAGGAGAAGCCCAGAGCAGGGGGTGCTGCAGATCTGTGACCATCTTTCCTCCTCCCCAAGCTTCCGTGACTCGTCTCCCGATCAAGTGGATGTCGCCCGAATCGATCAACTTCCGCCGCTTCACGTCAGCCAGCGACGTGTGGATGTTTGGTGAGTGGGGCTGCGGGAGGGCCGTGCGTGGGGCAGGGAGAGGTCAGGGGCAGGATGTGGCTCTCAAGCCGGTGTCTTTCCAAATCCTGCTCTCAGTTCCCCGGGAGTAAATCCAGAGCTGTGCCATTACGCTGGCGCTAGGCCTGCGGACCATGTAGGGGGAGCTGGGCAGGGCCCAGAGATGTCCCTGTGGTGGGGTAGGGAGCTGTCAGAGATCAGTGCAGATTCAGCACACGAGAGAGCCCGTCAGTGGGGCTTCCTCCTCAGAACCGGGGAGGCAGCAGGGTCCTGGAGAACTAATGGCACCCCAGCTGCTCCTGCAAACCCCAACTCTGCTGGCACCTCAGTGTGCAGCGCAGCTACCAGCTAATAGGAGTTTGGGGGTGCTCAGGACAGTTACTAGCCCGGAGCTGTCACGACAAAGACTAATTGGGCTGCGGAGGCTGGACAGGTTCACCCCTCAAGAAGCTGGCTGTGTCTGTCGAAGGTACGTGCCTGGCCCCCGTTGCTCTAGTATCCCAGCATCTCCCCATCTTCAGTGTGTTTCTTTTCCCACCCCCTGATGAGGAGGCCAGGACGAGTACCCCAGGGTCAGATGGGAACTAGATGCACAGCGAGGCTAAGTGACTTGCCCAAAGTCACACATGGCTGCGGTGGCAGAGAAGAGCTTTGCCCTCAGCTCCCCCAAATTGGGGTCTAAACACTGGGCTGTCGGCACAGCATGGGGGGCATCTGCGTTGCTTCTGCCCATGCTAGCCCGTCACGCCTGTGGGAATGCTTTCCATCCCCCTGCCTGCCACACCTGCCATCCCTAAGGGGCATACTTCATATTCCCTGCCCGCCCAGCTGTGTGCATGTGGGAGATCCTGAGCTACGGCAAGCAGCCCTTCTTCTGGCTGGAGAACAAGGACGTCATCGGGGTGCTGGAGAAGGGCGATCGCCTGCCCAAGCCCGACCTCTGCCCTCCCATCCTCTACACCCTCATGACACGCTGCTGGGACTATGACCCCAACGACCGGCCCAAGTTCAAGGAGCTGGTCTGCAGTTTGAGGTAGGCAGTGGGGGGTCGCACGGTGCTAAGATCCTGAGGCAGCCCAAGGTATCAGTAACGGGGGTGGGGGGAGCTGTGAGACTAGTAACTCAGGTAGCTGGGGAGGTCTTGTTGCCAGTGGCTGCATGTTGCTGCCCCTGCAGGCCCTGGTACCTGACAGCCAGAGCCCTGTGGTGCCCCAGGGCTCTGATTCTACCTGCGGAGTTCAGTCACCCTGAACCCAGACCACAGGTGCCGACTCCTAGCTCAGCACTTACCAGTGGGCCCCACCGATCAGCTCCTCCCCCACCCCTATAGCACCTCCCACCTGGCATTGCTCGGCTGTCCAGCCACGGGCAGGAGGCGTGGGGGAGAGAGGAAGGAGCAGAAGTAGGAAGGAAGAGGTGGGCCAGGGTGGGGCGTCCTCGAGGGAAGGAGATTGAGGGGGAGGGGTGGAGACGCTGTGGGATGCAGCTCTTGGGCTGAGCTGAGGACGACAGTCCCATTTCACGACTGCCTTTGGGTGTCTGATGTTTTTTCGTTCTTTGTTGGGACAAAACAAAGAAAAGGAAGTTTTAAAGCAAACAAAAGGCAGAGTTTCTTCACGCAGTGCGCTGTCAACCTGTGGAACTCCTTGCCAGAGGATGTTGTAAAGGCCAAGACTATTAACAGGGTTCAAAAAAGAACTAGATAAATTCATGGAGGTTGCATCCATCAATGGCTATTAGCCAGGATGGGTAGGAATGGTGCCCCTAGCCTCTTTGTCAGATGATTCCCTGTTCTGTTTATTTCCTCTGGGGCATCAGGCATTGGCCACTGTCAGAAGACAGGACACGGGGCTAGATGGGCCTTTAGTCTGACCCCGTATGGCTGCTCTTATGTTCTTAAAATCAGAACCTTGGCATAAACCTGGAATTATAGACTCCTAGAGCTGGAAGAGACCTCAGGAGGTCATCAAGTCCAGCCCCGGACCAACCCCAACTAAATCAACCCAGCCAGGGCTTTGTAAAGCCAAGACAAACCTCTAGGATGGAGATTCCACCCCCTCCCTAGGTAACCCATCCCAGTGCTTCTCCACCCTGCTAGTGAAATAGTTTTTCCTAATATCCAACCTAGACCTCCCCCATTGCAATTTGGACTGAAACTTGCCTTTCTTGAGTCGGGAAATCAGGGAGCACCCCCGGGTGCTACTATGGTCAGGGACTTGAACCTGGGTTTCCCCCCCTAGCACGTATGTGCCGGGGAATGGACCGAGGTGCAGAATCACTCTTTGGTGCTAGTGGTGTGAGCCAGCTCTGGTGACAGTGCCCTGCTGCCGGGCCTGGCAGCACTAGCCCCTCGCACTGTCGGCTCCTCGGTGTGAACACTGACAAAAGGACATAGACCGTCGCCCCAGCTGTCTCTGCCAGCGAGGCTTACAAGCGTGTGGGTTTACGCTGCTCTGGCAGACGCCAAGCCAGCCAGCCAGGAAGGGGAGAGCTATCTGCTCACAACCGTTCTTTCCAGCTCTGCCTGTCTCCTCACGCAGTCACTGGTTTCCGCTGGCCCTGTAGCTTGTCAGGGCGATGGGCGTAAGCAGCTCCGCCCCCTGTTGACTGACTGACAGTGCTTGGCATGTCCCCTGTAGTGGGGGGAGCTTCGGTGCTCAATTCTTCCCTTTCCCTTGGCTACCGCCTGTAGTGACATTTATCTGACGGAGAAGGCAATCGCCAAGGAGCAGGAGAGGAACAATCGCCACCGGCCTCCCAAAATCATGGAGCCTTTCCAGGAGCCCCCTCCCAAGGTAAGCAGGGATCTGAGCTGCGTCTATAACAAGCTTCTGGCTCCTGCCCGGGCTGTGGAGCCCACCTCCTTCCCCAGAGAACCTACCTCACTCAGAATAGAAGGATGTGGTCTCTTCTAGCAGCTGGCCTGCTTAAGAGATAATAGCCTACTACAGCTGTTGCCTAATGGAGCTGAAGAGGCACATGGTTGTGCTTTCAGACCTGGCGGGCAAGGTTCCATTTCCCTTAATGGCATTCATAGGGACCTGGTGTGTCTTAGACCCCAGGCCAGAAGGGACCACGGTGATCATCCACATCGGCCATAGAATCTCCCCAAAAGAATTCCTAGAGCGGATCTTTCAAAAATCCGTCCAGCCTGGATTTAAAAATCATCCCTGATGGAGAATCCACCCTGGCCTTGTGGTCCATCCCTGCTGTCCACCTTCTTTTGAGTTTCCCATCTTCCCTAGACGGCAAGCTCTTTGAGGCAGGGCGTATGTTTTCTTGGCCTGTGCAGAGACCAGTGCACTGGTGGATTCAGGAAAACAATAAGCCCGTTTGCTCAGAGGGTGAGGTTAGTAACAACGAGATTTGTTGGGTGCATGGGTTTGCCTACCTTAGAGGCAAGAGCAGTGCCAACTGGTGAGGTTATACCTGCATGCTCCAGAGGGCCGTCTTAGGACAGACCTCACATGCAGTCACATGGAACACGCTATGTTATGCCGGATCCACATGTCCTGACACAGGAAAATGCAATGCGCTGCCCTCCCAGAGCAGGTATCCGTCCACCTGGCTGCCTTGGGAGACACACGCCACAGGGCCTGGCTGGTCCAGCTTGGTGTTTGGTGGCCTGCTTCTCGCTACATTCGTAACGGTGGGCTGACACCTCTGGCTCATCTTGCTGCTGGGGTACGAATGCCCCCAACACCACTGACCACGCCCCTCTGTGCTCTTCCATGTCCTTGTCTTCCCACAGCCCAGCAGGCCGAAATATAAGCCGCCGCCTCAGACCAACTTACTGGCTCCCAAGCTGCAGTTCCAGGTAAGGTCTCCTGGCTGTAACTTCCCAGCCTGAAAGCCACAGGATAGTGGCTAGCAGAGAACTCCCTGGCGCACACACCAGTGCTGGGTGGGATGAGACCTTTGCATTGTGGGCCGGGGGATTGCTGTGTGCCGCTTACTCTGAGCCGACCCCTTATCGCTGCAGAGTGCCCCCCGGCTTCCTCCCAACAACGGTACAAGTGCCCAGTGCCGCTTGGGGTTTGGTCCTGCGCAGGTCGGGGGGGTAGAGAGGGGCATGCAGCTCTAATTGGGTGTATGTGTGTGCACTGAGGCACAAAGAGAGACTTGCCCCCTGCGGCATTCACCTCAGTCGGATCCCAACACACACGGATTTTTACCTGGGGGTTAAGAGAGAAAAACGTTTCCACCTGTCTTGCTCTGTTGCTGCCCGCTGGAGAGATTTGGGCACTGGAATTCTGCTCTGCGCCCTGCATGCCCGCTGAACGGGGCCTGGAAGTCGGCTCTCTGTGCTTGGTCCGCCTGCCCGCACGCCTCTCCCAGCAGTGAAGTACAACGTGTGACAGCCCAGCACAAACAGAGCGCCACAGGGGCCCGATTCTGATCCCACCCTGGGTTTACACCAGCAGCACTCAGCTGATTTCAGTGGAATTGCCTCTGACTTTATGCCACTGTAACTGAGATCAGGATCAGGCCTGATAGATATGGGTAGTGGAGTCTTGTGGTTCCAGCGCAGCATTTGGGAGCACGATGGGCTCTTCCTGGCTCTGCCACAGACACGCTATGTGACCTGGGTGAAGTTACTTTACTGCCCTTTGCCTCAGTTTCCCCATCTGTGGAATGGGGAAGATGATCCTGACCTACCTTGCAGGGGGTGAGGTTGGGAAAATTAATTGGCTAATGTCTGCAAAGCCCTCTGAAATCCTAGGGAAGAAGAAGCAGGAGAAAGACAAAGCATTATTGTCCTGGGAGGGAGGAAATATTCCTCTGGTACAGAGGGGTAAACTGAGGCAGGAAGAGGCTTAGCCCACATTTTCAAATATGAATGGCCTGTTTTCCTGGGGCCCAACTCGAGGCCTCAGAGGCCCTGATTGTCCAAGAGTGACAAGCACCCAGTGTGGGAACCTGTGGATGTTCAGGGCCCTGGAAAGTTACGTCACAATGCTCAGGCGTGGCCACTCATGTTGAGAGTCTCAGTGTCTTGGATGCCCAGGGCCTGGCTGACCTGCCCCCACCCTGGGCAAGCAGGAGAGGAAAGGCCCGGTGTTCCTGGTGTCCGAATCTCTGCTCAGACCACTAGGCCAGCCCTGCCCTTGTGACTGCAGCATGGGATGTGGCAGAGGAGAAGCATATTTCTACTGAAGGTCCACAGCTGTCACCCTCCCTGCACACCTGCCCCAGTGCGAAGGTCCCTCTGTAAAGCGCGCCCTGCTCTGTGTACTTGCTCTCTCCGCTCCTCTCTGTCTGTTGCTGCTAATGGTCCGTGTCTGTCTCTGTGCCCGGTGCCTCTTGCTCCCCCAAACAGGTGCCCGAGGGTCTGTGTGCCAGCTCCCCGACGCTCACTAGCCCCATAGAGTACCAGTCGCCAGTCAACTCCCTGCACACCCCGCCGCTCAACCGGCACAACGTCTTCAAGCGCCACAGCATGAGGGTAAGGTGGGCCAGATTGCTTGCCTCCTGGCTGGATCCCAAGCTCTGCGCTGGGGGGTGAGGTGCAGCGTGAGCCAGCAAGGGGCGCTCTGCCCTCCGCCACAGGCATCTGTAGAGGGGACGCTGTCTTGTGTGACCTCGCTCTTCGCTGTGCTGCAGTGTCCGCTGCTTATGCAAAAATAATTCCCGGCTGGCCTAGGCAACCGAATCCGTGGTCCTGAGCCCGGTAGCGGCCGGGTTCCCTGCGGCCCACGGGTCTCGCCGCCACTGGAAGGAACCGGACAGCACTTTCCCACTGGCCCAGGGGCCACCCCTGCGCGATGTTAGCTGCAGCAATGCTAGCCCCAGGCACATGGGCGGGAGCAGCCAGGACTTGGAGCAGGACTGGGGATGAGCTCAGAAATGCACAGCAGCTAGATATTGCATAGGCCCTGGTGTCCCGTCTCTGATAGGCTGCCATTAGTTTCATTAAAGGGACCGTCCACAAAGGAGCCAAGATGGGCAAGGAGGCAGCCCCTTGCTCTGGGTATCCCTAAACCTCTGACTTCCAGAAGCTGGGAGTGGATGACGGGGACAGATCCCTTGATAACTGCCCTGTTCTGTTCATTCCCTCTGAAGCACTTGGCTGCTGTCAGAAGATGGGACACCAGGGCTAGACAGACCATTGGTCTGGCCCAGTGTGGCCTTTCGTATGTTCTTCTTGTGTTAGGGACTGGGTCTGCCACTGCGTGTGTCTGTCCAGAGCCTAGCACAGATGATGCCTTTGTGAGCAACCACAGTGCAAATCAATACAACAACCTACTAAAGTGTGTAGCTCAGTGCTCGGAAGCAACTCCACCCTCACAGTCCCATGTGGGCAGCCGGCTCTCTTGCTCAGTAACCCACTACAATAACCCCATGTGGGCAGCCGGCTCTCTTGCTCAGTAACCCACTACAATAACCCCATGTGGGCAGCCGGCTCTCTTGCTCAGGCTACATCTAAACTGCAGGCTTCATTTGGAGGAAGCTTTTCTGGAAGAGATCTTCTGAAAAAACGTCTTCCGAAAGAGAGTGTCCGCACTGCCAAACTGCATCGAAAAAGCGATCTGCTTTTTCGAAAGAGAGCGTCCACACTGAATAGACGCTCTCTCGCATTTCAGCTGTGATGACTATGGACGGAGTGGCCACCAGGGCACCTGTGCTTTTTCCTCTTTCCTCTTCTTTCGAAAGCACTCCCTCTTCCCCGTCCACACACGCTTCTGTCCAAAAGAGCTCTTCAGAAAAAGGCTTCTTCCTTGTAGAAAGAGGTTTACCAATGTCGGAAAACCCTCTCTGTTCTTTCGATTTTTTTTCGAAAGAACACGATTGCGGTGTGGACGGAAGTGAAGTTTTTTTCAGAAAAACTCCGTAGTGTAGTCAGTAACCCACCCTAATAACCAGCTCTCTCGCTCAGTAAGCCACCACAACAAATCTAATTTACCTGTGTCTATGTATAGAGTGAAGGAACAGCTGTGAAAAGAAATACTTCAGGCGTCCAGCGGGGCTGTTAGAATTTGGTAGCAGAGGCACTAGTAACTAACAGTGGACACTGAAATGATGCTGGCCATTTCATAAAGTTGCCATCGCGTGGTATCATCAGATTCTGGTCTCGTTTACAGTGTGGTAAATCCAGAGTAACCTCCACTGAGGTCAATCTGGAGTACCAGTGGAGTCACACTGGTGTCACTATGGACATTATGCCGTGGGTTCTGAGGCGTGTCCTCCCCCCCATGCGTGGCTCATGCAGGTAGGTGGTCCGTCCCTGAGCTGGGACTCCCTCATTCACAGCCCATGCTCTGTCTCTCAGGAGGAGGACTTCCTCCGGCCCGCTAGCAGGGAGGAGGCGCAGAAGCTGTGGGAGATGGAGCGGGCCAAGATGCGGCAAATGCTTGAGAAGCAGCAGAAGCAGATGGTGGAGGATTATCAGTGGCTGAGGCAAGAAGAGAAATCCCTGGTGAGTGGGTACAGCAGGTTGAGCTGGCCAGACATTTTGCAATGAACCCTTTGTCCCTTGGAAAATGCCCCTGTGTCAAAAGCAAAACATTTCCCAGGAATGTGGCCAGTTTGACAGTTTCATTTCAGAGATAACCTTGGATCGGAGTGTCCCTCTGAGGTCGAAATCTTCCCTGGCCCAGTCTTGGAAGGGAAGGTTTCACTTTTCTGGACCAACTTTTCCTTTTAGCACTTAAAATGTTTTATTTGCTAAAATATAAAAGCTTTTGCAATTCAAAATAAAACCTTTGGATCGACCCCCAAACATGGTGGGTTTTTTGTTCAGAATTTTCATTCCTTGGGAAATATCTCTGTGTTTGTTTTCGTTCTGTGTCAGAACAGAAAAGTTTTCAAAATTGTGACATTTCCAGCAATATGGAAAATTCGATTCTAGCCCAGCTATGGCCAACATCAGACTAGCATATTGCTCTGGTAGGGTGGTCCAGCTGTAAGGGCTGTGGGCTGGGACTCCAGAGAACTAGGCACCGCTCCCTGGTTTGCAGTACACTTCCACTTAGTTCCTCCCTGCCTCAGTTTCCCATCTGTCCAATGGCAATACCAGGACTGCCCTATTTCCTGGGGTGCTGGGAGGATAAATACATTCAAGACTGAAATATTCTGAGGCTACAGTAACGAGGACCATAGACAGACCTAAGACAGATTTATAGGGTTAAATACATTTTTAAATAAACTAATGGTCTAATATACTACAGCTTATAACACAGCTAACCTGGAGTTTGGGATTTTTGCCAGAGAATAGTGGCCATTTTGTAAAGTTGCCATCGCATGGTATCTGTAGGTGGCTGAAATTTTTCACGCATCTTTTTTTGTTTGATCGAAAAGCAGTCTTTTTTCAGAACACAAAACTGCTCATGAAAGGTTGTCAACACTGGAAATTTTCTGTTCTTTTCCACAGCGTATTTTTTAATAATAATTTGTACCAAAATTGTTACAGAAATGTTCTGTGTGGGGAAAATCCACTTTTCAGTAAAGAAAACCTGGTTTGGGGGAGATGAAAAATGTCTGTAATTGTTCTGATATGAAACTTGGTTAAAATATCATGGAAAATGTAATGGAAGAGTTTTTGAACCCTGGAGTATGGAAGGAACTATGAATTTTGGAAATGCTTGAATAGTGTTTAAATCAGCTGTAGTAGGGCATTTTAAAAGTAGATACAGTAGTTGCACTGGTTAATGTGTCACAGTCTAAGGGTGCGTCTACACTGCACTGTTAATTCGAAATAAGATGCGCAATTTGAGCTACGCAAATTGCATATCTTATTTCAATGCTATTTCGAAATAGCTTATTTTGTCATTTGGCGCTGTCTCTACAGTGCTAAATTTTGAAATAAAGCGCTATTCCAAAACGTCCCTTACTCCTCGTAGAATGAAGTTTACAGGGACGTTAGAATAGCGAGCCCAAAATAACGGGCTTGCTGTGAAGACGCGGGATAGCTATTTTGGGATACTCCAGTATCCTGAAATAGCACTGCAGTGTAGACGGTACCCTAAGTCTGTCAACATAAAATATCCCATGATAAAAACAGGATTAGTTTTGGTTTCCTCTGCTATGAAACTTGGTCTGCTATGGAGTATTTAATATAACACCAAATAGCTAATGTGTAGTGCTGATCAGGAAATGGTTTTCCTGTCCTGGGAATATGTTCAAGATTTTGAAATTTCTTCTCCTAACTTGGGACAAAAATTTTAAAGCTTAACAATGCTTGTAAACCAAAAATCCAGGGAAAAAATTCCACCGCGGTCAATCAAAACATCAGTTTCAACCATTTTTAATTAAATACTTTTTTTTTTTTTTTACTATAAATGAACTTACATTTCTATGCAGAAACAGTCAATTTAAAATAAAAAAAAAATTGTTTTGGAAATGTTGAAACGTTTTTCTCAATAATGTTTTAAAACAGGAAATTTGTTGAAGCCAATTCTTTCCTGCTAATGGTTGGTTTGTTTTTGAAAAAAACAAAAAAACAAAAACCCATTTAGTCATAAAGAGTCTGTACTAATAAAAACATTGAGTAGTCCTGTGGCACCTTAGAGACTAACAAATAATATATATATATATATATATATATATATATATGAATATTATCATGAGCTTTCATGAGCAAAACCCACTTTGTATGTACTTTTACAATGTACTACTACAGCTGATTAAAACAGTATTCAAGCATTTCCAAAATTCATAGTTCCTTCTGTACGCCAGGGTTCAAAAACATTTCCATGAAATTTTCCATGATATTTTAACTAAGTTTCATATAAAACAGCTCTACTAATGTATACATCTGCCCTTTGCTGGGCAGTGCTGAAACTGGTTTGCTGTGTGTCATATGCCCTATACTGGTAATAGCTGAGGGACCTGGGAAGAACTGAGTGTATCCATGAAGTAGATGTGCAGCTTTCAAGTTCTTCAGGGTGTAACAGTACAGTAGCTGTAACACAGAAAGATAATTTTTTCACTGATTTTGCACTATTTATATTTGTTATTCTTCTCCATTGCAGGACCCCATGGTCTATCTGAACAACAATTCTCCTCCAGTGAGTAACACAAAGCTAATTCTGATAGGAACCGAACCATCTCCCAGTTGTGACCTGTCTGGCTAGGCTATGAAAATACCTTTTTGATCTGTGTGTGTAGCACACACTAAGAACCTGGGCTGAAAGCTGCTTTCAGAGACACAGAACAAGTGTGAGCAGGACTTGGCTGTCCCATGCATTGGACTAGATGGGACATCTCTTTGTTCCAGTGCTTAGGGCTCTAGCCCATGACTGGATAGGGCTTTATTTGTTTCCCTGATCCACCACAGACTTCCTGTGTTATCTTTGACAAGCCACTTAGCCTTCCGTGCCTCAGTTTCCCGTAGAATCATAGACGCATAGGACTGGAAGGGACCTCGAGAGGTCATCAAGTCCAGTCCCCTGCCCTCACGGCAGGATTAAGTGCTCTCTAGACAGTCCTTGACAGGTGGATAGGACAATACTCCCATCCCATCCCTAAATCAGGTCTCCCCCTCCTTGGTGTTTACATATTTGCCATGCTGTTAGACAGCCATTAACCCCTCTCCCCCCCCAAGTTCTCCAGCCACTGCTCCGCCAAGCTAGACATACCTTGCTCGTAGGCCTTTCCCTGTTAGGCACGTTCCTCCAGCAAGTTACAGTAAACCCCCCACTAGCCGAGCCACAGTTCAGTGTAGACAGAAATGCAGACCGTGTTTCCACTGGACTGGCTCTTCCCACCCGGAAGGGGGTAAGCTGGTGCTAAAAAGTCCCTCCCTTCTACAGCCTGGAGGCCTGGGTCCGAACCCAACACTGCTGACCTCTGGGAGAGCTTGAGATGCGGAGTCTGAGCTTCCAAACAGCCCCTCTTCCGAGTCATCCCAACCCCTCTCCTACTTTGTTCAGAGGGGGACTCTAGGGGCAACGTTTCCAGCTTGAGCCGGTCTCTGTGCAGAACCTCCATGATTCTCAGCCATGGAGATTGTAGTTGCTCCTTGCTAGGGGTTCCCTTGGTGCCAGGCAGCAGAGGGGACTCCAGCTTGCGCCCGCCCTTGTTTCAGGTCTTTAGGACCTAGGTTTATTGTGGATGTTTCTCTTTGCAGCTGCTCCCGGAGAAGGAGACCGACTACAGTGAGTGTCCACACCAGACTGTCCCATCCTCCTCCTGCCTAAGGGTGGGGTTTCTGGTAGCTGCCGTTCCAGCTGCATATGCAGTTCTTGTTCAGACACATTGTTTAATCCTTTTTTTGAGATGGGGGGAGCTTTCGAAGTTGTTTGACTAAATAATATCCTGAGCCAGGGAGTTCCACTGGTTAACACATAGAGGGCAAAACCAGTGTTGGGAGTTGAACCTATGTAGACAACAGTGTCTGATATCTGAGACTCTTCGGAGGGTGACATAGCCATCCAAAATGCTGTTTTCGGTCCCATGGCTACCCTCTGGTTTTAGCACACTAGATCAGCGCTATCATGGGCATGTCTCCTGGAGCTGGCAATTAACACCGGGCCGCTCGAAGTGTAGACAAGGCCCCGTAGGTGCCCGCGGGACATGGCATGGCGCGCCTGATTGGCGTCTCCGGGGACGACGGCAATAGAAATAACAATCCGAACAACAATCCTTCTTTTCTTTTCTTTTATGGACGGTTCAGCTGAGTTTACAGGCCCGCCCCAGAAGCCGCCAAGACTGGGAGCGCAGGTACGTGGTGAGAATGCACCAGGCTGTGCTCCCTCCATCCCGGTCTGCACATGCCCCTTCTCCTCCCCTTGGAAACAAGGCCCAAGCTACTCAGAGCCGGCGGGAGGAGAGTGGAATGGCCTCTGATTCCTGCACGCTGCCCGGTGTCCCCGGGCACGCACCCCAGCCTGGAGCGCAGGGCAGCAATTAGAGGTCTGGCACCATGCTCCCATGCCCGGCTTTGGCAGTGGGAGGGTTGACACTCCACCCAGACATGGGGGGGGTCTGCATGTACCATGCTGATGCTCACGGCTAGCTGGCCAATAGATGGGGAGCCTACCCCAGGGCAGCAGAACCCATCCTGTGGTGTAGAAAGGCCTACATTGTGCATCCTTTCTCTTCGGGCTTTTGGTGATTTCCCC
>CM057847.1:176923081-176947757 GCA_030068395.1 Apalone spinifera | reverse complement strand
TCTATTTGGCTATTGCAGCATCAGCTTAAGAGGTAGGAAATCAGGTTCAATCCCCTTTATAAACGCTGTCGTATGTAGCCTAGCGAATATATCCTATTAGGGTTAACAGATGTGGCTCATTTTCAAAAGACTGTTTCCCATCACACAGACTGGAACCCTAACCACCCTTCTTGAAATTGGAGCTGGTTGTTGGTTGGCATGCGTGCTCTTGTCGTATGTTGTCCCAGCATCCGTACCTGGCGAGCAGACCTCCAGAACACTACCTAGGATGGCAACAGATGTGGATTGGTAACATTTGGCCTGGTTTTTGCCTGCCAGATTCTGATCTTGTACCCAGCCTGGTCATTTGTTAATGTTTGACTGGTTAACTAATTAAATGGGATTTGACATCCCTGCTGGGAATGTTGGACTAAAGCAGGGGTGGGGAACCTTTTTTTGGGTCGGGGCAAATTAACCACAGGAAGGTCAGTTGGGGCCAGACACAGGTGAAAAGCAAAAATCCCTCTCAGCCTTCGCAGATGTGGTCCCCAACTGAGAAGCAGGAAAAAATACACTCCTCTCAAGCTTCAGCCCCAGTAGGGTTTCCAGGTGTCCGGTATTCACCTGGACAATCTGGTATTTTCACCTCCTGCGTGGTTAAAAAGTGCAACCCACATACCTACTGTGGTTACTGAGCAATGTAAATGGCACCTAGACCACAGCAAGAGTTAAGATCAAGAGACCTCTACAGCACGGGCTAGGAGCCACCTGGCTTTTAGCTCAGAGGGTTAGAGGCTCCTATACTCAGCTCTGCAGGTCCCAGGTTCAAACCTGCCCAGTGGCAGTTACACAAGCATAAAATAGAAAAGCACATTCAATAGCAAAATGATCTAATAAGCTGCAACAATTGTGTAAACTTAAATATCTAAATCTTGTCCATGACTGCGATTTTGTTCATAGCCATATATCAGCATTTTCTCATCTGTTGTAATTTTTGCCATTTTTAGTTGATAATACCTACAATAAATAGCATAGTCCAAGTAGGAAAATTGTTGGTAACACCTGCACCCTCAGAAGGTTTAGGCTTAATGTTCTGAAACACTGGGTTGGCCATTACTTCAGTAACAACGAAAAGTCCTGTGGCACCTTATTTTCTTGTTGTTTATGCAGATTCAGACTCACACACCTACCCCTCTGATACTCATTACTACAGTGTGTTCCTCAGAGCTCTGTGTCTGAGGAGGAACACGACATTTTGGATTAATGACCACATATATGAGGCAGTCATACACATTTCTTGTCATTAATTATACAGTTTAGTTCATCAATATTATAGGTTACCCTTACTGCTGAGTGTAACCCTATGGTAAGCTTCGCTGAGTAGGAGACAGGCATGGCTAGCTGCTTCTACAAACAACTTTCACACCACCTAGCATGTTTCTTGATCCCTGCTAGTTACACCTCCCCCCTTGTGTTTTGCTGCAGGAGCCGCGAACAAAACATCCCTATTTGTGATTTGTCAGATTATCCTTTCTTGGGTTATGGTAGGATGCATCTGTGCTAATCTTTCAGTGTGTTCACACGCATCCCAGTATCTGTTGGTTCTTAGGAGTGCCTCTGTTTTAGCAATGCTAGCAGCGTCCTTTCTAAGGTCATGAATCGGATGGTAATTGTCTCAGCATCTGCTTTCGTACATAGCCTGACTTTGGGGCATGAGGTAGCTTGACTTTGCTGACTAGGGCTAGGGCCTCAAGTCTTAAACGAGGCTTAGTGCTCCAAAGTCTTTTTCTTCCTCCCTCCCTGCTTTCTGCCAAAGCTCCCAGCTGTGCGGGTATGCACGTACATCCAGTGAATACTACTTCTCCACTAAAATGTAGCCAGCTCTTGGGATGGATTTAACAGCTGATTTACAGCGTGCCAACAATCAATACAGAAAGACTATTGTATCCAGATGCAACTGCAGGGGGATTCATGTTGTATGAAATTATATCTGGGTTATGGTAACCAAGCAACTTTTGCTGTAAAATTATCTGTCAGAGGGGCAAGGTAATGATCTTAACTTGGGTTTCTAAATGAAAAGATCACTCTTATCTGATTTTGACCACTTAAGAGCAAGGAATGGGGGAATTTATAACCCATCAGTTCCTACAAGCGTCAACAACGTTAGTGAGGGGCAGATGTATACCGGGGTGACTTATAGTGGGGATATTCTGTATGCATAGCAAACTCTTACCTTGATGAGCTCGCAAGCTTAGTAAATGAGACAAAGGGTGGGAGAAATGGTGTCTCCATTTCACAGATGCCCGTTGAGTTCTTGGCAGAACCAGGAATTAAATCTGGATCTCCTAAGTCCCAGTCCAGTTTCTAAGCTACAGGGAATAGCCATTTTGCTACAACAAGCCTGTCTTTCCTCTCACGGCTTGGCTATGATGGATGCCACCTTGCATTCTCCTGTCCTATCTCCTTTTGTTGCCCCATCCTCAGGGAAACAAACCAAGTTGAACATGTTCTAACGTGGCTTCAGCCGTTACTGTGTTTTAAGTCTAATCCCTGCTCAGACACCCCCGATCCTGGCAACTTGCACTCCCCTCTGCTGGAAGAGCATGTGCCCGGAAGATGCCTTGTCCCGGCACGTCTGCCAGGACTGATGCAAGATGGAGCTGCTGCTGTAGCCTCTGAAATTCCAGAGAGCTGGCTTCTTAGCAGAGGAGGCCTCTGAAAATTGAGAATTTTGAGGGGCCATGGCTCTAAACCTACTGCCTATTGGGTCAAGCTGTAGGCAGCCCTAGCCCCCCTCCTCTGCCGTTAATATTTACTCGCAAGTCAAGAGCTTGGTTGTGCCAAAGGAGGCACAATGACCTCCCAGTTGTTTGGAGGGTACACGCGCCAGGCTAAGGCTGTACTGAGCCGTGTGTCCCCCACACAGGTGGTGTGCACAGCCACTACCTGTGGAAACCCCTCAGGGCCAGGGCTGGAGTCCCATGATATTGGTGAGCAGCCGTGGCCTTGCTCCTGGTATGATCCCTTGCACTGGGCAGCTTGTGAACGCGTCCTTTCACAAGGTGTCACAGTGGCTGTGAACCAGGAGGCATTTTGTCCTGCGTAGGTACAGTGTCCAGGTGCCCTGGTCCTGCTCCAGCGTTGCAGCGTTAAAGCCGTCATTATATGTTGGGCAGAATTTACCATCTTTATCTCACTTGGACTGACAACATGGTTTATTTTTAAGTGCTTTTTTTTTCAGTGTAAATTTTCCCAGTTGCAAGGAGCTGTGAGCGGCTCAGACTGTCAGGGAGGGGGATCAGACATCCATTTAAGGATGGAATCATAGGACTGGAAGGGACCTTGAGAGGTCGTCGAGTCCACTCCCTTGCCCTCACGGCAGGACCAAGCACCATCTAGATCATCCCTGACAGGATAGACACACAGTTAAAACAGTGTCAACATCACCGCTCATCAAAATATATAAAGTAAATATCCTTAAATCAGACTGTAAGATCACCAGGATCAAGATTTGCACTATGCCTCCCTGTGAATTTGAGTTAGTGTCAGTCGAAATACTTTTCCTTTTTTGTGTGGTGAAATTGACACCAATTTTTTTAAAACCATCAAATCCTTCCAAGTGTAGCCCCTTTGACTTGCTGGGCCTGGGAGCAACTGCCTCTTTTGCAGGGACCTTTCAACCAAATATCCATGAAGGAAACATCTCAACAGTGAGGTGACTTAGGAGGTTCTTATGTTCGGCATGCTGGCAATTAAGGATGCAGTAGTGTAAACGTGGGAGCTGGCTTAAAGCCAGCTCCCCAAATGCACTGGCTCCCACGGACCCCTCCCCTCACCTCCTCATGTAAATGTGTACCTGCGGAAGATGTCAGTGGGTACACGTTTACCAAAATAAACATGTTAACATTCCTACTGGCAACCAGAGTGGACTGTACATTAGAAAATGTGCTGGGGAGGAAGGGTTATGCTGTGTTGGTAAGGAGATGGGCTGTCCAGGCCCCAATGAATGACGCAACTTTCCATTCAAAAGGCCTTTGTTCTTTTAACTTGTCCTGTCACTTCCGATTTTCCTGATATCTGTCTTTCACCCCCTGCTGAATCCTGGCAAGATGGGAGCCATGTATCGGTTGTTCAAATCCTTGGTAGAACAAAGTCCTTCAAAATGGCTTCAGGGGCTGGAAAGGATTAAGTTAATGAGGGAAGATGAAAAGAAAACGGCTACTGTAATTTAACTGCTGCTAAAGCGGATGGGGATTATGACACTTTCTTGAGCGGTTTGAAGGGCATATTCTGTGGGGGAGAGGAAAGGATTTAGTTTGGGGTGGCCCCAAACTACCAAAACTATTGAGTTTAGGTAGAGGCAGAGCAGGGGCAGAGCTGTCCAGCTGCACATCTATTCTGCAGTGCGTGGCAAGATGTTGATGCTGGTGGGCAGCCAATGGGAGTTGAGGGCATCCAGTGTGTCACATTGGTTCCCAACCTTTTTTTATTGGCAAACCCATTTAAAAACTTAGTGGACTGGTAACATTCTGCTTACACATTTGCATATTCATTATGCAAATAATGAATATGGAAATATGCGAATAAAGAGCCACCACCCAACAACCGGCTTCAGCTCCAGTAGCCGCCGCTGCCCGGCAGCCAGCAGTTCGTGGCCCAGCACCGGTCCGTGCCCTGGTGGTTGGGAACCGCTGCATCACAGGATTGTGGGGGTGGGTGAGTCATTGAGGTGGGTGGGTGCCCTCTCTGAGGTCCTGTTGCTGGGGTGCCCCCCTAGAGGAAGGGGAAGAGAAGCAGCACTGCCTCTAGAGGGCAAAAGTGCTGCCCTGTGTGCTGCTGGGAGTGGTGCATAGAGCTGGAAGTGGAAGGACGGTCAGAGCAGAGGAGGGCAAATTAGCACCCACCGGCGCCATGTGGCCCGTTGGCCATTTTAATCCTGCCCTCAAGCCTCTGCTGGGGAAGCTGGGTCTGGGGCTTGCACTGCTCTGCACGGCTCCTGGAAGCAGCAGCGGGGTCCCCCTGCTGCTCCTATGCACACGGGCAGCCGGGGGCTCTGTATGCTGCCCCTGCCCCAAGCATTGTCCCTGCAGCTCTCATTGGATGGGCACCTCAGCCAATGGGAGCTGGAGGGGCGGTGCCTGTGGGCCAAGAGGGAGCCAGCTCACAGATCTGCCTGGCCACACCCCTGTCTCGGAGCTGGCTGGGAGGGGGGACATGTTGCTGCTTCAGGGAGCTGCTTGAGGGTCCTGCACTCTGGAGTCCTCCCTCATTCCCTAATTCCCTTCCTTAGCCTTGGTCCTCCTCCCACCCTCTGAACCCCTTGCTCCCAGCCCAGAGCATCCTCTTGCTCTCCAAACCCCTTATCCTCATCCGCAGCCCAGATTCCCCTCCTGCTCCCTGAATTCCTCATTTCTTTCCCCACTACAGAATCCCTTCCCCCAGCTGCTGCCCTTCCCCCCTTCCCCCAATGTTGTGAAAATTCATGGCCCTTCATACAATTTCCAGATCCTGATGTGGCCCTTGGACCAAAAAGTTTGTCCACCCCTAATCTAGTGGATAGATTACCAGCCTGGGCTGTAGTAGACCAGGAATTGATTCCTGCTCTGCCACAGAGCCCTTGTGGGACCTTGGCCAAGTCACTTAGTTTTTTTCCATTCTCCCACTTTTTACAATGCGGGATAGTAGTGCCTGGTGAGATGCTCCCATACGAGGATAATGGGACCACAGAAGTGCAGGTTTGACCTCTGTCGCCTAGACTTCTGTAGTCTGGCAACATCTGTGGTCTGGCATCTCTGTGGGTGGCCCTGGGCTGGAGTACGTATGGAGAAAAGCGGGGGGGGGGGGGGGGGGCATGTTCAGCAACTCCTGTCCTCCCTGGGCTTCCAGAGCATTGCACATAGCTCACTTGTGACACTCACTCAAGCTCAGGGAGTGAGGGGGAGGAGCAGGGTCAGGGGAATGCAGGGTGACTGCGGAGCCCTGTTTCTTGATGGGGGCAGGGAGCCATGGCTAGTCTTGGGCCAGAAGCTCAGCCCCACGGGGGCCGGAAGTGCAGTCTGGCGGCCAAAGGCGATGGCCAGCGGTGGGGGCTAGGAACATAGCCCTTTGGGGACTGGGAGCACAGTCCAATGGCCACAGAACTGTCCTCCTGGCCCTGGCTGTGGGGCTCCACAGCTGTCCTGCTTCTTCACCCGAGTGCCCTTCCATCTCTTCCCCAATTGGATAATACAGCCCCTCTGCTGCTGCCGAAGTGGGATCCCGCAGCCAGCAGGAACAGATGCAGGCTGGCACTGACCTCCCCTGGTCCATCAGATTCCCTGTTTTGACATTGGTCAGGACCCAAAGATGTCGGACCAAGGAGGTACAACCTGTACTAAGATAGTCACAGTGAATAGAGCCCCCAGATCTGTGACTCTCTGGTCTATATCCTTGGTTGGTTGAGGATTGGATACTTGTGCGAATTTGGTATCCGCTCAGGACACTAATGATGAGGCCCCAATCCTGAAACAACTACAATTAATGTCCATCTCAAGGCACTTTACTTAGGTCAGCACCGTCCCTTTTAAGCATAAGGGGAAACTGAGGCACAGAGAGGTGACGTGAATTTCCCAAGATTGCCCAGCAGTCTGTTTAATGCTTTGTCCACTAGGCCATGTGCTGCCTCCCAGTACAAATCCATGATGGGATAAAATGAAGCAAAGGAAAAATCTGAGATGAACATCACAAAAGTGATCCTGGCATAATGTTTTTCAAACTTTTTTGTATAAAGTACCCTTTTTTCAAAATAAATTATAAGTACCCTCACTACCTACAGTTTTCAGACACAACATTTTTTTGTATCGTTGCAACCCATTTGTTTAAACAACTTAATGGTAGCCGGGAAGGCGATGACATTTTTAGGTGTAAAAAGTACAAAAATAATAAAACGCAGTAAAATTGGAAAAAAAAATCAGTTTTCTTAAAACTTCAATTGTGTTGACGTTTCCCCTAGACTTCTCTCGAGTATCCCTAAGGGTACTCGTACCACTGTACTAGACAACCTGTATATGCTCAGGAGAAGTGATAGGTGGTTTGGGGACTTGAGTTCCTTAGAGCAGGGTGAGTATCGTGAGCCACACTGCCATGGGAAGGGGATGGACTAGACTGATTCTTTGATGTGACTGGGATTGCACCAGAAGTTAATTTGCCCCATAGTTGAAAGGGTCACTTTCATCTATACCAGTGTTTCTTAAACTGTTGGAGGAGTGCTGAGGAGAACAACATAATTCAAAATGGCTGCCCTTAAGGTGGCAGGTGACCTTTTTTCCCCTCAATAACTTCCCCCAACCTTTTTTTTCCACCAAAAAAAAAAAATCTGTGTTCCCCATAAAAAGAAAATGTTTGGTGTTTCTCTGTCTTAAAAAGTTTAAGAAACACTCATCTATACTGTTTGACATTGAGGCTGTGTGCTCTCAAGTAAGATGATTTCTTTTCCATAAATAGCTTTCCCTCCCATCCTACTGGCTTTTATTCCCTGTCTTGTGTAAGGAGACTAAAATCCAGCTTCCTCAGCACTCGGCAGTGTCAACGGGAGACAAAGGAATATGTTTTCCCCAGTGGAAACAAGGAGGAGTTCTGTGGCATCTTAGACTAACAGATTTGTTTGGGCCAAAGCTTTTATGGGTAAAAACCAGTTTGTCTGATGCATCTGACAACATGGTCTTTACCCATGAAAACCAAATAAATCTGTTAGTCTGTAAGGTGCCCCAGGACTCCGCATTGTTTTGGCAGATGGATAAAATGGCTACCCTTCTGAGACCTTTCCCCAGTAGATGACTCAGATCCATAGGGACTTGGAAACTTTCTTGTCCATCCCTCTTCAGAGTAGAACTGAATGGTTCCTGGTGCATTGACTATGGCCGGTCCTTGTCTTGAGGGAAGTTGTAATTGGACAGCAACATCCTGGAGCCGGTTGCTGCTTGTCGGTTCCTTATGGTAACGTGCTCATTAATCTTTAGGAACTTTTTGCAAAATGTTATCCTTGGAGCGGGCCCCAGTGGTTCCCATGCCAGAGCGATGAGAGGGGAAATCACCTTATCTCAGGTAAGCGATCATCTCCGCTGAGCCTTGCGAGTGTGGGAATGGAGCAGATGGGTAGGGCATGGCGTGTGTTGAACACAAGCTGTGCAGATTCTGTGCCGAGCTGGGTGGGAGAAGGTTTCTTCTTGACTCATTGGGTGACGTTATTGCCATTGGGCAAAGAAGTGGCTAGGTTTTAATTTTGCCAACTGGGTAGGTTCACAATTGGTCTGGCCTCAGGATGGGTTTAAGTCTTCTATAGCTTGGCACTTTCACCATGAGAAATAGCCTCCGCCAATGGTAGGTTAATTCGTTGGCTTGTGGCCAATGGTATTTCGTTAGCTCTAAAACACAATGCACCTTCTTTGTTCCTTCTGGGCAAGTCCTTTCATTCCTGCTTTCTGGCGGAAGAGGGGTCTTAATAGTCACTTATTGGTAAACCTTAACATTCATTAGGCAATAGTTGATGCTGTGTGTGTGTGTGTATTGGTGGGAATGGGAGTTTTGAGTGACTTGTCCTCGTTCTGCGTTGAGATGTAACTTGCTCTTTTGGGTGATGGGAATGCTGTGTATTTCAGCTGGTTTCTGAGCTGGAAGAGGATTGCAAGAAGTTTGCTGCCTCCTCGGGGATGTCTCTCCCCGAGAAGTTCTCCATAGCACATGTCTTTAAGGATACCATGGAAGGCGGAAAGCTCAATACTGCTCTTCTGCAAGCAGCAGTAACTCTCAGGAACAACGGTAAGTGTGGCTACTTGCATTTCTGTCCACCCAGCTTGGCTACCCAAGTAAACACGTTCACACGTGACCTTGGCCCATCTTTGTTACAGCCAGTTTCTCTCTGCCTGTGTGAACAGAAAAAATGCATTCATAGATACGTGTCTCAAGCGTGGACTGTCCTGACGTTAAAACATGGTTAGGAAATAGGTTTACTTCTTGCCACAGTGGACTGAAGGCATTGCCTGGATTGAAACCATGTTTAAATGTGGCTAATATTTGTAGTGAAGACTGGACGCAGTCTTCTTCCTTCTGTACACCCCCTGTTCTGTGTGATTGCCAATGCTTCTCCAAGGACTCTGCCTAGTGTAGTTAGTCTTTGATTACACTAACTAGGGGGGAGGGATAGCTCAGTGGTTTGAGCATTGGCCTGCTAAACCCAGGGTTGTGAGTTCAATCCTTGTGGAGGCCGTTTAGGGATGTGGGGCAAAAAATTGTAAGGGATGGTACTTGGTCCTGCTGTGAAGGCAGGGGACTGGACTCGATGACCTTTCGAGGTCCCTTCCAGTTCTAGGAGATAGGCAATCTCCATTATATTTTTTTTTTTAATTTTTTTTTTATATTGCAGCTTGAATGTAGTGCAGGCAGGATCTATGGCTTGCCCATCGTTACTTCCTGGTGGTACAGCCAGGTCCTGAAACCGTGCTGCAGGGTAACAGGTGGTCCCTCCTTTGGAGGATTTGGACCAGCACAATCCCTCCTGTGTCTTGGGTGTCACCTGACTACAATAGAAAACACCCATGTTGGAAAATGGTCTTCTCAACCTTGGTCCCAGCTGGATCTCTGCTCTCATCCCTCGCCCCCCTCACACTGTACCCCATCCTGTTCCTTGTGCGCCTCCCATTCCCCTCACTGACTTTTCATTTCCTCCTGGGGCGTTCTGCCATGCTGCCCTCCTCTGTCATCACACAGGTGGTTCTCCTCTACATCCCTCCTGAACACTCGCTGCTTCCGGCAGTCCACCCTCTGTCGTGTAATGAGTAACTCTACCCCGTACCTCTGTGCCCTGTGTCTTGTCTGTCTCCGCTTGCTTCCCTTCCCTCTTCTATGTAGTGCTCTGTGCCCTACCAATGGAGAACTGTGCTTGAGACATGCCTGATCACAGCTGTGTAAGAACATTCTGTTCCTGGCCCCCGGCATACCCTTCCCAAAGCACGGATTGCCCTTGGTCTCTGGCAGTAGGAGACAGCCGTCACTTATCACTAACCCATTCCTAATCCTCTAACCAATTAAATCCTGGGGCGTAGGTGGGACTTTTTATCTTTCAGTGCACTTCCCTGATACTTACCAACTCTTGACTAAATGACAGTGTCTTAGCGCGTTAATACTGAATACATCAGGCAAGCTGTCACCAAGCCAACAAGGATTATTAACTAAATGAACAATTAAATGCCATCAAGCGCCAGCAGTGCCCCTCCTCCATGTATCTTGGCCAAACTGGACAGTCTCTGCGACATGTCGGCAAACTTTCCGAAGTGGCGTGCCAAGATTTAATCCTCCTATGCCTGGGTCATGCCGTTGTCCTGGGAGGGCGGAGGTTCTCTCCACCGTGTCCTCCGTGGACCATCTGGGTCAATGCAAATCTTTCCATGGACTACCAGTTGCTAATGGAAACTCACCATTAATTACATAATTACGTCCGGGCCATTTTGCTCGTGCTGCAGCTGGGGAGAATGGTTTAATTTAAATGATGAAACAGATTAAGCGTTTTAACTTTCTCATGTTAGTTTATCAAACTTGTATTTATTTATTTATTTATTTTAAATAAAGTAAAGTTAAAGTAAAATTAGGTCCAACATGAAAGGTTTCAGTATTTTCTTTTTTTGGGTTGAGGGGTCATTGACCTACAGAGAAATCGGTTGGGGACCACACAAGTGAGAAGCAAAAAAAACTTCCTCCAAAACCCCCCCAACACGCACTGATGTGGTCCCCAACTGAGGCATCTCACTCCTTTGGCTCTCCAGCTCCCACGGGGTGAGAGGAAGGGACAGTGGGGACTGAGGTTCAGGACTTCCCATAGTCCAGAGATAGAAATGCAGCCATGTTAGTCTGGTGTAGCTGAAACAAAATACAGGACTATGTAGCACTTTAAAGACTAACAAGATGGTTTTTTATTATATAATAAACCATCTTGTTAGTCTTTAAAGTGCTACATAGTCCTGTATTTTGTCCCATAGTCCAGATCTACTTTTCTGGGGTTCCAGAGTTAGTGGATTTTGTGGACCCCCTTTGGCTTTGGGGTGGGAACAAAAATAAGGGATTCAATCTGTGGGACAGGGCTGCCAGTGAGTGGGATAGGGATGCAGGATCTGGCTGGGAGGTGGGGTGAAGGACGGGGCGAGGAGGGAGGGGTCTGGAAGGGAGTTGGGTGACAGAGACGGTGTGAGGTAGGAGTATGAGGGGGAGTTTGAGGATGGGAGGAGGTTGAGGCAGTAACACAGAAAAGGTGAGAGGGTAAGAATGCAGCCAAATAGCAAGTTAGGGAGGGAGGCAAAGAAGTGGGGAGTAAAGGAAAGTGCAGCTTCTGCTAAGTAAAATTGTATCCCCCCCCTCACATCTTCCCTCTGCTCCAGCCTTGTTCCCCTCAGCCCCATGATCCTCCCCGAGCCTGATCCCCTGCATTATCCCATCCCCCCAATGCAATCCCTGCCCCCTCCCATCCTGCTCCTGCATCTTCCTTCACCTCCCCTTCTGCCCCCACAGACAGCCTGCAGGGAGCAGTGCGGTGCAGTTTGGGCCCCGGCACACCACGTGTGCCCGTGTCTCATCCCTGGCTCTGTGGAGCAGGCCCAGCCCTGCCCCCTCCCGAAGCAGGAAGTGGAGCCTGTAGCCAGGAGAGGGAAGTTAACCCCTTAGTTCCCGGGAGCTGCATGCCCAGGCAGGGCAGGGGCAGCCCCAGGGACATGCATGCACGTGCCTCTCTCGCCCCCCCACCTCCCAGCAGGAAGCTGGAGCTGGTGCTCCAGCCTGCAGTTGAGGCTGGGAGGGGCGGGGCTGAGCTCCTGCCCTGTGTGCCAGTAAAAATTGGCTCGTGTGCCGGGGTTGCTGACCCCTGTTCTACGACACAGGTTAAATGGACAGAAGTTGGTTCTCAGAAGTGGCAATACAAAAAACCTGGTAGGAGCACATTTTAACCTACCTGGACACTCATGAATGGATTTAAAAGTGGCCATTCTTCTACAAAGGCATTTCAGAAACCCCAACTACTGAGAGACGTTGCAGAACGGGCCTTCATATGCAAATTTGACACACTCTCATAGCCTGAACAAAGACATGAACTAGATAGGTCATTATATTCAACATCCAACTGACATCAAAAGCTAAGTCTGGGACACTTTTAGCCCACTCTGATAGCCTCATTAGCACCGGCACTACTATTGAAAGTTATTTTTCTCCCCCTCTCCCTTTTTTCTGTTGTTCATTGTGAGGTTCCCCCTTTTTTCCCTCCACTCTCATCTATTTCCCTAGGAGGGTGGTGAAGCACTGGGAGGTGATGGAATCTCCATCCCTAGATGTTTTTTTAAGTCCTGGCTTGACAATGCCCTGGCTGGGTTGATTTAGTTGGGGTTGGTCCTGCTTTGGGCAGAGGGTTGGACTTGATGTCTCCTGAGGTCTCTTCCCGCACTAGGATTCTAAGAAGTGGGTTTTACTCATTTTATATATTTTAAAGTTACAGATTAACATGGCTATCCTTCTGAGACTATTAAGTAAATGATCTAGCAAGTTCCTTAAAATGGTGTCCGCTAGCAAAGTATTAACTGAGACAACTCCAGAAGAGGGGGAAATTATGTTTACAATGAGTCTTACCCAAAGCTTGCTGTGGATTCAGGGGAAAGAGTTCCACTGACCGAAATAGGCTTTGAGTCAGACTTGGTTTGCATGGATATTGGGAGCAGCTGGATTTCCTGGAAACAAAAACAAACATTAAAAAAAACCAAAACCTGAACTGGGACTAGGCCGAACAGACCCAAGAGACTGAACAACCATCCTATAGAGAGACTGCAAATTCACAAGGAGTGGCTGCCTTAGATAATGATAAAATTAAGTCCTGCCAATTTCTTCAACCCAGTGGCTAAAAACGGAAACCACTGCTCAGGGCCAGGTTCCATTCTGCCTGCCTCAATTTCATCTCAGTGGGACATGGGGAGGTTCTTCACTTCCTGTCCCAAACCGTTGTATGACACAAGCGGTGTGCTCTTAATCTAACAAACCTACCCGAGTTTGACGGAGCTTGAAAAGTTTCTAAACGTAATTACGTGGCACGGTGGTGTTAAAAGATCTCGATTGTGTTAACCTTTGCTCAACAAGGAGCCCTAACTTGACTTCAGGAGGAAAGACAACTTGCATGAGGAGAGCCTTGCAAAGCGGGGCCTTTTGTTTGTAAAGCCCCTGGAGGTTGTCCATGGTTAAAGTGGACATATAGATATAAGAGGTGTAATTACTGCTGGGCCAGCCAGATGGTGGAAAGGGAAGGATTTTCCTTAACTGTTCCCCGTCTGGGTAGCCCCTTGACCCATTTAGTGATCTGTCCTGTTCCAGGGTTCAAGACGTGTGCGCTCACAAATAACTGGATCGATGACGGCCCTCAGAAACACATCGTGGCTCTGGCGCTCCCTCTGCTGAGGAGGCATTTTGATATGGTCATCGAGTCTTGCCGCATCGGTCTGAAGAAGCCGGACCCTCAAATTTACAAGTACACGCTGGGCCTGCTGAAGGCGAAACCGCAGGAGGTGCAGGAACAACTAAATTCTAGCTAAGGGCATGTGGCGTAGGCAGCGCGTCACTCCTGCTTTGGGGGAGGCTGGGTGTGAGCATCAGAAGCTCATTAGACTGGGGTGGGGGTGGGGTACTGGTGTCTGGACTGTGACCCTGCCCTCATGCCTGGCTCCTGTTCAGCCCCTTCCCACCATAAGTCCCTGCCCTCATGTTCAGCCCCCTCTCCCGAGGCCACACCCACTGCTGGTTACAACTCTCCGCCCCTTCCACCGAGGCACTCCACCCATTGGCTGGTCTGGTCTCCCTGCCCCTCCCCTACCTGCTGCTCATGCTTCTCCATCCCTTCCCCCATCGCTCGCTCACTCTTAAGGCAGGGCATAGCCTTATAGGGAGGTGAATGAGCATGGGAGCCCCAAGGGCAGAGAGGTGCCGGCAGGGCTGGGAAAAGTCACGAGTGGGGATGGAGCCTGGGGAGGGAAGCTGATGAGTGGGGGCGGCGCTCCAAAGGCCCTGCTGCGGTGTTTGGAGAGGCTCAGCTTCCCCTTACACCCTCTGCCCATGGCAAAGCTTGCCAAAAGCGACACGTGGCGTTTGGGTGCCCAGCTAGCCACACACAACTCCCCAACTCTCCTTCCCCTGACTGCCCTGAGTTCTGACTCTCTCCTGAACCCAGGTTATTTTTCTGGATGACATCGACGCAAACTTGAAGCCTGCCCGGGAAATGGGAATAGCCACCATCCTTGTCCAGGACACTAACGATGCCCTGAAGGAGCTGCAGAATCTGTGCGGCGTCCAGGTATCCAGTGGCAAAGCACTATAGGAATCTGCATTTTCCATCCCCTCCCTCCGGAGACAGAATTCAGCCTTGGGATTCCACACAGCTGGGTCCTGTAGAAATACCCTAATGTAGGGGACTTCTGCTCTTGCCTAGCATACTGTAATATACAGTGAAATTTCCACAGATTCTCTTTTGATCATGAAACAGAACTATGCAGCACTTTAAAGACTAACAAGATGGTTTATTAGGTGATGAGCTTTCATGGGCCAGCCCCACTTCCTCAGATCAAATAGCAGAAGTGAATTTTCTTCCACTATTTGATCTGAGGAAGTGGGTCTGGCCCACGAAAGCTCATCACCTAATAAACCATCTTGTTAGTCTTTAAAGTGCTACATAGTCCTGGTTTTTTTTTGTTTGTTTGTTTTGGCTAGACCGGCCTAACACACCTACATTTCTATTACTATTCTTTTGCTCATGACCTTTAGAGTGTCTTTGAGTGCTGCTCTAGGTGTGGCTTTGATGGTAGTTTTATTTAAAATCCCTCTCAAATTGCATCCTTGGGCTAAAATTTTATCTGCTTGACCTTTAAGTGTGCAGGTCAAATACAGCTCCGGTTCAGATTGCTCCTGGCTTTGCCAAACGAAACCCAGAAAAATAAGGCTGCCTTAGTGAAAAGTGTCCTAATTTTGCCCATCTTGCTGACAGAGGGCCAAATGGGGCTGGCAGTTTCACTGCTGTCCTTCCAAAATAACTCAGTAGTGGTGATTTAGTTGCTCTGGATTAACAGTGGGATATGTGAAAGTAGAACTTGGTTCAGGTAGAAAGCACCGTGGCGAGTGTAATACAATGGGAACAAAGCAGCTCAGCCCATAAGGTAAAGCCTGCCTTGATCATCTGTTAAAGTTCTGTAGAAGAGGTATCAAAATAAAGTTGGATGTGGAAAGATTGGGCAGATAAAATTCATTTAAAAAATCCTGTACGTGGAGCTGAGAAGGAGGCAAAGTCCGGTAATGAATTAGTACCTGTCAGGAATGGGAATAAGGCTTTAACGAGCATGGAACGAGGTTAATAGTGTGGTGCCCTGAGAATCTGAACGAAGCATTTCTCACCTTTGCAGCGATTGATTGACTCATGTTGATTTATTTAATCGCTAGCGCATCGTGTTACCATCTGAAGAGTCCAAGTTTCCCTTGCTCATCCATTAATATCTTGCCTCGTGCCTGCTGTCTGCCAGCACTCCTTTCTCCTCATCCTCCCATCTGGTTTCCTTATAGCTGCTACCCTTTCTCTCTGTTCTCTGTTGTGATTAATGGTTCACTCAGCTATGTTAACAATTGCTGGACTTTGCTATGCAGAAGTGCACTTTGTGATCCTGACCTTTAATATATGAGACAGATAAGGGGAGGTGAGGTAATATTTTATTGGGCCAGATTCTGTGGGTGAAAGACAAGCGTTTTGAGCGCAAAAGCTTGTTTCTTGCACCCACAGAAGTTGGTCCGGTCAAGATATTGCCTCACCCACTTTGTGTCTCTCTCATATATTGTAACCAACACAGCTACAATGCTGCACGCATTATTTTTAAGGCTGTTCTTGATGTGTGAAAGTACTTAACACTTATAAGATGCTTTGAGATCTCTGGAAGAAAAAAAATCACACACGTGATAGATTAGCTTAAATCCATGTTGATACAAAAATCCATATTGGGAATGCAAATTCTTTGATGAAACCTGGCATATTTTAAATGCCAAAAGTTAAGGCATAGGTGTGCAGGTATCATCTCGTTTTTTCCTGGTTCTCCCCACTATATCTTTGCTGCATCTGCCTGTTGTCTCTTATCTTAAATTTGATCCCTGCCCCAGAGAGTTTGCAGTATGTATATGTGTTTGTACCACACCTAGTGCAGGAGGGTGGTGATCTATGATTAGGGATTCCAGGCACTGCAATTAATGCCAAACAGTGATTACAATTTAAACCAGTAGCTGTACTTGGCATTGCTCAGGTCTTTAACTCAATTAAGGTTTCTCTTCCTTTGGAAAAAGAACATGTACATGCTTGATTTAAATGCTTGTATTTTTCAAGAATATAGTATTTTTATGAAGTTCCTTTTTAAAAGAAATCTGAAAAAAAATTTCCTGTTGACTTTTTAGTACATTTTTAAAAAAGGGGGATTCCAGCCAGGTTTTTTTTGCATCTCTGTAAACTCTCATCATTTGCTGTGTTTTAACAAAAAAGGCTGCAGGTAATTTGTTTTCCAATAACATTTTCTTCTAGCTTCCAAACTTTAAGCATTGATTCAGCTGTGCCAAAACAGAGCACTACTCCACGTTTGTTTTATTGAGAAGCAATCCTGTTCCAAGCTCATCCTATTTTTCTGGCTCATCTTAATTCAGTCTCTTTCAACACTTGCTCAGTTATGTCACTTTTGAGGACTGTACTTGATTTGGTGATTGTCTCTCTTTTTCTGTTTGGTTTTATGAGCAGCAACCCCATTCTAGGCACTTCCCATTATCCTGGCACAATCAAACTCTGACTTTGATTTAAGTTATGATAAGAGGAAGCTGGTGGTCCGAGCTCTTACCATTTAGGAGGAGTTCTTGATCAAAAAGACAAACCCTCTGAAATAAATAGTAGATGATTTTTAGTCTGTGTAATGTGACTGAAAGCTATAGGAGTTCCTGGCACTGGGTGGTAGAGGTAAAATGTTAGCAGCATCCCAGTGACATAGAAGTATCCTGCTGACAATCATGGGACTTGGGCCGGTAAAGAAGTAATGGATCTTTGGAAAATCCCATCCCTGCTGCCTAAGTATGGCTCTAGGTGCCCAAAGTCTTCATGCCTATGTGCTTGAGTGGAAATGACTAGTTCAAAAGATTGGTGGTTGAACACGAAGCCTTTTGCTGATAGTTCACCGCTTCCAATCCAGGCCTGGCTGGTGGTTACCACCATTGGATTTCTATAAAAAACAAAAGGTGTGTCATTTGGTTTTCTGTGGGACAGGTGCCCATGTCATGCAAATCACCACCAGAGTAAATGCTAATTTGGCTCTCTTCATTGATGGTGTCCCAAGCAGAATTCTTGGTGTACTAGAATGGCATAGGAATCCTGTTCTGTTGCTTCCTTGACTGATTTCATCACACCATTCTCAGGGAATCTCACCTTTACAGAGGTTTGAGTGCTTCAACACATGCATCTTGTGTTCTTCAAGGTGCACGTTACACCTAGAAATAAATGCAATCTTCCTTTCCACACTTTTCCCCTTAGTGCGAGTATTTACCTTTAAAGTCGTGAAGACATTTAATACCCGTAATCAGAGAGGAACTGAAACTAACTCCTGTCTAAACAACGGGAAGTCCCGTGGCACCTTATAGACTAATAGATTTATTGGTGCATAAGCTTTCGTGGGCAAAGACCCACTTTGCCAGATGGATGACATGCATTTGACGAAGTGGGTCTTTGCTCATGAAAGCTTATGCTCCAATACATCTGTTAGTCTATAAGGTGCCACAGGACTTCTCGTTGTTTATGCAGATTCAGACTAACACGGCTACCCCTCTGATACTTACCTCCTGTATGAACCTCCTGGATCGCCCCTGTGGTTAGTGATTGGGTTCTAGGAGTGTCTGCTCCTACCAGCTGCTGTCTAAGGGTGGATGAAGACCACTCTGGCACATTTCTATGCAGAACTGTGAAGGAATAATGGTGAGGGAGGCCTATTCCTCTTTCCTTAGCTGTGAGAGAGCACACCAGTGATGCTAGCCTGATCCTGGACTCCGTCATGCAGTCTCACCGATGGTTGTCTTCGCCAACCCTGGTTCTCTCTGCTGCAGATTTTGCCAGTCTTGCTAAATCACATGGGGTTTCCAGAATGTGGGCAAACAGCTGGGCTCTCCGAGCTAAAGGTCTAATGAGCCATGGCCATTCTGAATGGAGGAAACTTCCCAAAGTGGGGGGAGGAGGGGCAGTTTAAGAAGGCTGGCTGAGCAGTTGAAAGTTAGTCTAGTGCTGACGGTGGCCAGCTGGGCAGTGGGAGGCTCTGTTAAAGAACTGAGAACTTTCTTTATTCGCCACGTAGCTGCTTGACCATGAAGATGCTCTGCCAGTTGCGTGTGACCCCGTGAACGTGACCCATGGTTATGTGCCAATCAAGGTAGGTTATAACTAACAGTGTGCGAGGGAAAGCGATCTTGATAGTGCAGTATGCCAGTTGTGTGGTGGCGAGGGCCCTGCATAGCCAGCGATGACTCTCTCCATGCACCTGAGGGTGTCAATGCTGTGAGGAAGAGGAGCTGTATGAAGGGTGGGGGCACAGTGTACAGTGCTTCACAGTAATGGGCTGAACATCAAGCAAGGCCAATGAAGACTTTACTGCGGAGGGGAGGGTTTCTGACTGCGTGAGGCTGGTTCCTTAAGGCTGGGCCAGAAGCCAAATCATTTCAAACAGGAGCAGAGACAGCACTGGTCTGGTCTGTACCTGTACCAGGCTACAGGAAGGTGTGTGGAGTAGGTGGGAGGGAGGGGGTTTGTTTGCAGCCAGGGTTTCAGGTGCTGGAGGGCTGACGACCCAAGCGTCGTCGTGCCAGGCCCTGTGGCTGACTGCTGTACGCCAGTGCACCGCAAGGGGGTGGGTGTAATTGCTAAGGGTAAAAGGAGAGGAAGGACTGGGGGTCGGGAAATAAACTTGTAGTGTGTCTTCTCTCTAGCCTGGAACCCAGCTGCATTTTGTCGAGATGGGGAACGGCCCCGTCGTGTGCCTCTGCCATGGTTTTCCCGAATCCTGGTTCTCCTGGCGGTACCAGGTAATGCCAAGCTGGGCCAGATGCCGGCAGAGTGCTCTCTGTGTATGATCACCCCTCTCTGTGTAGTCTGTTGTGCAGTAGTGTGGCCTTTTGTGGGGAGAAGTGGGGGTCTCTGACGTCTGTGACTATATGGGGGGGGCTGTGAGGGGAATGCCACCTGTGATTCCACCTTGTTCCTGGTACATCTACCATCTTCATACTTGAGTTTCACCCTCCAGCTTTCTGCCACCATCTTCCTTCTTCCCTTCTGTCTCCCGCTTTGCTCCTCTCCCAGCCCCTTCTGCTCTGCTGTAACAGCCGACGTGGCCGGGGCTGCTGGCGGGCTGTGATGGCAGCTGTAGCTCCCCTTCGTCTCTTCAGAGGAGTGAGGAAGCTGCCCTTGCAGACTTGGCGCCCTAGCAGACTGCCTTGGCAGGTGGTAATCAGGTGTTGAGGCCGGGTGTTGAGGGGAGTGGCTAAAGCCCTGATGGAGTCAGCTAAGTGAGTCTTGTAACAACTTCTGGTGTTGGGTGAGGTGCCCGCTTCCTGCAAGGTGTAGTGGTATGTGCTCGCCACACCCTTTGTCCTCACCGCAGTTGAACAGCACTTGGCACCTTGCTCCTGCCTGCCTCCCTTCACTGCTCTTCCAGCCTGGTAGCAAGGTGGGTGGCAGAGCTGCTCCAGTGGAGCCTCAAGGAGAAGAGGCGGGGCTGGGGTTAGGCAGCTGCCCTGAGCGGGCTGCCCTTCTTCCCCCTCCAAGGCAGCCCTCGGAGCTGCCCGGAGCGGGCAGTGTAGTGCTCCAGCAGCAATGTCAAGGGCCCAGGGCTCTGACTGCTGCCGCAGTAGCAGCCGCCAGGAACTCTGGGCCCTTTTGTGTCGCTGGGTCTTGGGGCAGTTGTCCCCTTTTGCGCCCCTCTCTGCGAGCCTGCAGCCCGGGCCTGGCACACAGGTCCGTGGGGCCGCCTGTAGCAGCCCCTGGTGGCCAGCAGTGGTGTTGCAGGCACCCTCTGTGAGCCCCCTAGAACTCCACCCGCCCTCCCATGTGGCTGCCAGCGCCTCGCCGGGGCTGGCTTAATCCAAGTGATTCTCACAGTCCTCGGGGACCATTAACCATCATAACCCATGAGGTCAGACCTGGCCCTTGTTCTTCTGCCATGTAGGGAGCAACCCCTGTCTCTGGCTGTTCCACCTGAACCCATCAGTCCCAGCCCCCTCCAGCTGGAGCTCAGCGTGGGGCTTGGCTGCCTTCACTCAGCCACACCCTATCCCCCGTTTGCCTGCTTGGGCCCCTCCTGCTTTGGCAGGTCTCTCCCAGAAGCCTTGAGTTTTTGGCTCTGGTTTCCAAACCATCTGATACTGGGGGTCTTCCCTGCTGGGGCCTCTGTTACTTCCTGCTGTTCCCCCTTCACTGCAGCCACCTGCTGCAACCAGTTACCCGGGCTGACCCAGCACGGCCTTGACTGAGCAGGGTTGGCTGGCACCAGGCCTCCGGCCCTGAAGGGCCGAACCAACTTGTAGCTGCACCTCAGTCCTGTTGTTGCCTGTGGCCGAGCTCCACCCCTCGAAGCAGAGCTCCCCCTGCCCTTGTGACCTGCAAGGCACCCAGCAAAGCCACTCCCCTCGCTCAGAACTAGGGCCAGGCTGTCCTCTAGGGCCAACAGCCCGTTTTCGTACCCGCGTCCAAGAGAGGATTGCGCGCAACCGAGCTCTGCGCTCCGTCCCTGTTGCCCCCTCGCTGATTGAATGTCGAGCATGACGTTCGTGTGCCCTTTCCAGCCCCCGAGGAATCTCTGCACTGATACAGGGTTTATTCTTTCAGTCTGACCTCTGGAATTTGCCCCAGCCTGAGTCTAAATGCCAGTGTGTTCTTTAGTGGCTGACTCGCTTGTTCTGTCTTGTCCCGAGACATCTGTCAGGGATTTTCTAGGCAGTACCCGTTCCTGCCGTGAGGGCAGGGGACTGGACTCGATGACCTCCCGAGGTCCCTTCCAGTTCTAGCGTTCTGTGATTCTATGTTCTTAGCTGGTTTGGATTGGCTGGCCCAGTGTTTGGCTGGCTACAATGATTTGCTAGAACGGTGACTCTTCTAGCTCTTGTGCCCCTTCTGGTCTGGCATGTGGAATTGATGTGGCATCTTCGCTTTTGTGACTGACGTGCCATTGTAGCTATTGTGACAGATGCTCAAAGGGGACAGTTCCAGTCAATGTAAGTCCGCTTCCCAGCTGTGGGCTGAGCTACAGTGGACACAGATCTGATTCCCAACGCCACATGTTTCTTTGTTTCTGTTCTAGATCCCTGTGTTGGCTGACGCTGGCTTCCGGGTCCTTACTTTGGATATGAAAGGCTATGGAGATTCCACCAGCCCTCCAGGTCAGTTGGGTTTCCCTTCCTCTCCTCCTGTCCCCTTAGAAGGGGTACACAGCAGAGGGCAGAGCTAAATTGCTGGTGGTGCAAGGCCCTTCTGGCGTGTCGGTGTGTCTCCAGGTAGGTGTTGGGTTGTACTATGGTGAAGTTGAGCCAGGAGAAGTTGAGGCTGAATATCGGGCAGAATTTACTCTTGGCGAGAACTGATCAGGCTGTGCAGGAGTCTCCCAGGGGAGGTGGTGAAAGTCCTGATTCTTGGGAGAATGTCCCATCCTTTGCTAACGTCCCTGGGAATATAGGGACCGCAGGGAAGAATTGCACCCTTGCGGGGAGATGACCCGGATGGTCTGGCATGGCTCTTCCATTGCACCAGTGTCTAAGTCTGTGATATGGCACAAACAACAGCAACTTGGCACGCGCTTGGGGTCTGCATGAGTTCCTAGAGTCTCCTGGGGTGATGTGCGCTCAGGCTGTTCGGCTGTTCCTTCTAGTGTGTCTGAGTGGATCTGAAATCTACCTGAAGCCGGGCAAGTAAATACAAAGCCTCCCGGTGTTTTACATGGTGTCAGTGGAAACCGCCTGGTGCATACATTCTAATGGTGCTGCTCATGACACGAGCCATCAGCTTCCTGTTTTAATTTCCCATCTCTTTCCACGCCGGCCACAATCTTCGTGAACTTGCCTGCGGGATGCCTGGGGACAGTAGCTCGAAGAGGTGACTTGGCTGGAGATAGCCAAGTTTCTTTAGCTTCTAAGCTGGGCAGGTTTTGCCGGTGCTTGAATGGGACCGACCTTCCAAAAAGATTCAACATGGTCATCCAGCTGCTGCTGTTTTTCCTTGACCCATTCCACCTTTGGTTTCTGCTGCCAACAAGTGGTGATGTTCCTGATAGCTCTATGGCCAGAAGGGATAGTACCAACCCTCTTGCCTCTCCCTGGTGCCAGTTGGAGACTCTTGCCAGCTGGCTGGGTCCCTCATCAAGAGAACACCCTGGCAACTGGCAGCTAACACCCTACAAGGTGCTTGGCATGGGCTACCAAACAGGTGCCAGATCTCAGCGACTTTCAGTCGCTACCTGTCTGGGTTGGATTTGAGCTAGCAAATTGGGAGCGAGAGGCTCGGTTACTGATTTCCCTGAGCCAGCTGGGAATATTCATGCTCCAATAGTGAGGGTGACCAGCGGTCCTATTTTTAAAGGGACCTGTCCCGTATTTAAGCCCTCCTGCAGGTGTCCTGACTTCTTCAAAATGGGCAGATTGTCCCATATTTTCTGTCTCCCCCTCATCAGGACTGGTGGGGCCTGCTATTGTCTGGATCCTTGCTTGCCAGCCCATCAGCCGGGAGTGGGCTGGAGGGGTTCAGTGGCCGACGTGCGAGGCTGATGGCGAGAAAAGACGCAGCGCGCACAGTCGGCTGCTGGTCCATCAGTGCAGCCCGCACTGTGTGCCGGCTCTTGGACAGCAGGGCCCCATCCTGTTTCTAGCTAGCCCTGGCTGTGGGAAGCACGTTCACCCTATGGATAGCAGTAGAAGTGCAGCACATGCCTGCATCCCGAGGCAGCAGGAGCTGAGTGGCATCCTTGCTGGTAGAGGGCATTTGTTACTCACCCCATGCCCACCCTGCTTCCCTGGGTCTTCCCCCCGGGTGGCTCTAGTGCAGAGGTTGCTAGTTCTAGCCGGGCTCGGAGGGAGGCTGTAACTGCATCGTTATGCAAGAGCTGTGCCAAGCCAAATAGCTTTCTCTTGTACCGTGCATCTTCCTTTCCGCTTCAGGGCACTTGCTCCTGACTCAGCGTGAGTGTCAAGCAGGGCTGGGGAGCGGGTGGTGTCAGGCCCTGTGAAATGCCAATGCTAATCTTGAGGGCCGATCAGAGTGGCAGCCCTTGCTGCTGTACACGCTATTCATGCAACACCGTTTCATTATGAATGTTGCCGTGGCGCCCACAATGACGCAGAGGCCAGATTGACACCGGTGTTTAGGTACCTAAAGATGCAGGGGGCACCTAAGTCATGTAGGCAATTTTGGAAGTCCTGCTTGGCCCTCTTTGTATCATCAGGCACCTCGCTCCAGCCCTGGGTGCTCTCTAGATCTAGCGAAATACAGACGGACATCAGCCCAAGGAACTTGCAGGCTAGAGAGAGAAGGAAGAAAAGGGGTAATAGTTACACGTGATCGGCGTGTGCAGTGTCAATTCCCTTTTTGTATAAACTCTGCTGGTGCCTTTACATAAGTATTCTGTGCCCCTTGTCCTTTTTAACGGTTACCCTGAGCCCGTTTCTAGGGGTCACAGTGGACCACAAGCTAAATGAGTCAACAGTGTGACACTATCGCAGAAAAGGCAAACATGATTCTAGGACGCATTAACAGGAGTGTTGTGAGCAAGACACGAGGAGTCATTCGCTGATTAGGCCTCAGTTGGAGTATTGTCGAGATCTGGGCAGCACATTCCAGGAACGATGTAGAGAAATTGGAGAAGGTCCAGAGAAGAGCAACAAAAATGATTGAAGGTCTAGAATCATAGAATGCTAGGACTGGAAGGGACCTCGAGAGGTCATTGAGTCCAGTCCCCTGCCCTCATGTTAGGACCAAATACTGTCTAGACCATCCCTGATAGACATTTAGAAAATATGAGCTATGAGGGAAGACTGAAATAATTGGGCTTGTTTAGTTTAGAAAAGAGAAGACTGAAAGGGGGCATATATGAAAACTGCTATTTCAAAGGATGTGACGAGGAGGGAGGAAAAATTGTTGTTGTTGGCCTCTGAGGATAGGACAAGAAGCAATGGGCTTACATTGCAGCAAAGGAGGTTTAGATTAGACATTAGGAAAAACTTCCTGCCTGCCAGGGTGGTTAAACACTGGAACAAATTGCCTAGGGAGGTTGTGGATTCTCCATGACTGGAGATATTTAAGAGCAGGCTGGACAGACATCTATCAGGGATGATCTAGATGGTGCTTGGTCCTGCTGTGAGGGCAGGGGACTGGACTTGATGACCTTTCAAGGTCCCTTCCAGTTCCAATATTCTATGATTTCCTTCCATTTGTGTCCTGGTTCCCTTTCATCTGCTCCTTACACAAGAACCTAAGAATGGCCATACTGGGTCAGACCAAAGGTCCATCTAGCCCAGTATCCTGTCTGCCGACAGTGGCCAGCACCAGGTGACCCAGGGGGATGGACCAAGACAATGATCAAGCGATTTGTCTCCTGCCATCCCTCTCCAGCCTCTGACA
>CM057847.1:176892074-176918306 GCA_030068395.1 Apalone spinifera | reverse complement strand
GAGGCTGCTGGGCTTCATCTAAGAGATGAAATCAGTCATTGCAGTCTCTCTTCGTATAGCAATTAACCCGTATAATTGTTGCCTTCGTCTAGCTCAGCACACGTCCTTGGGTTTAGCTTTTTACCAACTGTGGGAATATACAATTCCCTGGGCCAAAGGAGAGAAGAGGGAGGTGTGTGCATCTATCACGGGCAGTATCTAGAAGGGAAGGATGTTCCTGTGTTGTAGAGGACCTGCAAAAATTTGCAGGTGGGTACATGTAGGGAGTGGAGGGTTCCCAGCTTGAGTAGGCAGACACACTAGCTTCGTTCTGTCAAAACAGTGGTACAGCTGGGTGTGTCATGGCTGGTGGGTTGAACTAGCTAGCCAAGTATGTACCCGGGGTTCTGGGCTGGTTTGCACTCAGCCTGCTCCACTGCTTGGATGAAGGATGCTCAATACCTTTGTGCCATTTGGAAGAGTTCATTGTAACTTGCTGGCATTCCTCTAGAACAAAGACCGGCAAACCTCTAGAACCCCGTCTGTGGGCCCCCATGCTGCTGTATTTACCGGTGCCTCCACAGGTATGGGGGCTCACAGCTCCCATTGGCTGCAGATCGCCATTCCTGGCCAATGGGAGCTGTGCTGGCCCGTACCTGCAGAGGTGTAGGTAACTATAGCAGCAGCGGTCCACCGGGGTTAACCCTGGTGAACTGCTGCTGTTTTATTGTCCACCCCTGCTCTAGAATCTAGAATAACAATCTGTTTCAGATCACCAGGGAGAGGATGCCAGAGAGTGGAGGCATGGGAAGGGTAATGTATGGAGAAAAATGGCCAAGCCAGGGGTCGATTCATCTACAGAGGAAATTGAATAAGAGGGGAACATGATCATGGTTAACCAAACAATGAATGAGTGCTCCTGTTTTTCCTCCCCTTAATGAGAACGGGGCAAAGAAACTTAAGAGGCAAACATTTAAAACTCGATGAAAGGAAATGCCTTTTCACACAACTAACTGGCAGAACTTGCTGTAACTAGGTGTCAGTTAAAACCAAACACGGAGTCCCATTTGGAAGAGACATCACAAGTCAGGGTCGATAATGTGAAAAGAAGAAGGGATATAAATTGTCATGCCTTGTGGCACAAGTCACCCGCTTGCTGCCATGAGATAAGAAAAATGAAGGGATCCTTGCACATTTTTCCTGAAACATTTGTTACTGGACACTGTAAGGACAGGACAGATGGGCCCAATCGGAGTGCGGGCAATTCCTATGTCTTCAGCCAGTGGATTGATTCATCTTTTCTTTCTGAGCAAACCCGCTCTTGCTAAACTTTAGGAGATAGAGAACGTTTTCCTTTGGCACATGGGTGGGTGCACAGCTTGTCACCTCCTGCATGAAATAGACCCTCCTTCAACCTCTGGGACCATTCATCTGCCATGACAATATAATTAAGACAGTGCTCAGTGGCTTCCGACCCATTGAAAGAATAGAATCAGTCTCTACTTTAAATGAGATGAACAGTGTGTGGGTTGGGGAGGAGTTGGGGGTGAGGGAACAGGTGAGACAGGCAAATGTTTGTATCTGTAGGGTTTTTTCCCCTATATCCTAAAACCTCTTCCAAGAGAACTGGCTCAGCTTGAAGTGCTGTCCTGCTCTTTGAAGTGACTGTCAAAAAGGCCCCTCTTCAGCACTTCTGCGCCCTGCATATGTTGGTATTAACACCATAGCTGACCCGAAGGACAGTGCTCCTTGCTTTGCTCCTTCATATTCTTGCCAGCAAGTTAAGGGCGTATGGATTGGATAAATGGACTGAGATGGATAGAAAGTTGTCTTCATTGTCGTGCCCTACGGGTAGTGATCAACAGCTCGATGTCAGGCTGTCGGTCGGTTTCTAGCGGAGTGCCCCAAGGATTGGTTCTAGGGCCGGTTTTGTTCAACAGTTTTATTAATGACCTAGATAAGGGGATGGATTGCACCCTCAGCAAGTTCATGGATGACACTAAGCTAGAGGGAGAGGTAGATATGCTGGAGGGCAGAGAGAGGGTCCAGAGTGACCTAGACAGATTAGAGGATTGGGCCAAAAGAAATCTGATGAAGTTCAACAAGGACAAGTGTAGAGTCCTGCACTTGGGACGGAAGAATAAATAGCAATACTCTGGCACCAATGCCCATCAGAGCTTCAGGGCCCATACGTGGGATGCAGATCACTGGGTTGGTAATGCCGACTGGTGAGCCCAAGATGGGCCCTCTGGAGCTTAGTGTGTGTGTCTCTGCAGCATGCGCTAAAAGCCAGCTGCCTCTCAGCTAAGGCTGTAGAGCAAACCTGTTCTTTCTCTTGTGGTCTGTGCCACTATGTGGGACAGTGAATCACACTCAGAAGGTATGTGGGTTACAGGAAGCTGTCTCTAAGCCCTCGTGTACATTAGGGAATTATTTCGAAATAACCCCTCCTTTTTTCAAAATAATAAGCAGCGCATCCACACTACCACACCTGTTTCGAAATAACAGGCTGGTTCTTTTGAAATCTGTACTCCTTCTTTCTTTGGGGAATAAGATTATTTCAGAATAGTTATTTTGGGAGTTATTTCAAATGTAGTTATTTTGAAATAATTTCCTAGTGTTGAAATGCCCATAGAATAGCATCTCCCAGTGCAGGCTAGGGCGCGAGTCCAACACTGAGCCGGACGGGGTATAGCTGTCTGTGGAACGGAGCTGTTTCCTTCCGGCTTCCCATCAGGGTACCGGCCCAGACTCCCTGCTCGTTTTGTGAGAGGTGCTGTGATGGTACCACCCCGGTCGGTTGGCTCTCAAAAGCACTTGGCTTCCTCCAAACGCATCCATTACCCCAAAGTGGTGTCTCATGCTGCTATAGCGGTGTTTCTTAAACTGTGTTCTGTGCACTGCAAGACAGTCAGAGGTGTGCCATACAGAACAGAGTCCAAAATTTCCTTGCAGCATGATGAGTTCTGACTGCTCGTTTGAACCGGCAGGTGTCGTGTGGTTCGATTTATTTTAGATCCAAGGGAAACCAGGACAGGCCAGGGCTACTTAACCACTTTCTTATTTATTGCAAGCTTTAAGCAGTTAATACAGTTGTTTAAGTTTTACAAGCCTTAAGAACAATTACTCTACAATTTAAACCTTAAATACTATACATTCTAAAGCAATTAATACAGCGCAAGGCAATGCAAAAGCAATTACTAAAAGATCTATATACAATAGATCTTTTAGTAATTATATACTATTATGAAGTATATACAATAATGAAGCCTAATTCACTTACACTTCACCCGTATGCTACCTACAGTGCCAGGCAGGAGGTCGTGGTTCCATTTCTTCCCACACATAGGAATGCCATGGACTGGGCCGCCGGTGTGAAGGGCCTAATTACTTCTAGTTACATCGAGCAGGATGTGTGGGTCAATCCTGCCCATTTCCTCCCATTGATTGTTCTTACTGAGCCCAATTTATAGCAAAGTGAGACTTGGTCGTTCTAATAATATTTACAAATTGATTACGTATTGTGTAAGATACGTAAAATGCCCCTATTCGGGGTACATCCTGCTGCTCAGGATGCTGCTGCTATGTGTGTGGTTGACAGTTTCATGGCTGCATCTGTACTTTTTGCTGATCAGAAACAGAAGTACCAGTACCAGGCTGCTTGTCCTATGTGTTCTTGACGTGGTCTCGTGTACCATGCTTAATCTGCAATGTTATGCAAAAGAATTCCTGACTCTCGGGCCCTGCCTGCGTGCTTTGGCGTACCAGACTTGAAACAGACCAGAAATTCACACTTTGGACAAGGCAGATCACCATTTATTGCCAAGGCAGGGTAGTCCAGGCTACCCCACAACAGGGGATTGCAGGTTGCCCAATCAGAGCTACTTTATTGGCTTCTTATTTCTCAATGGAGGAGAGCTAGGAATGCAGGTAAAGGTCTCCGAGAAACCTACCCCGCATTTTGGAATGCTCTGCATTCAAGGTAGTCAGCCCCTGCCTGGGGGGTAAACGTGGGTTTGGAAGAAACCTGCGACGGTTTGAACTCAGCAGGCATGAGGGTTTACTTAATCTTTGATCAGGAATCTCATTAATGCTGGGGAAGAAATTGCTGACTTGGTTTCCCCACTGTGAGTGTAGCATTCCAGAAGTGCTACACCTTCGCTGCAGGGCTACCTATATTTTTCCTTCCACTGGAAAGCAAAAAATATAACTTAGTTGAAAAGGTTGGCTCTTAAAAGAGATTCAGGCGGCCATGGCTGGATGCGTAGCACTTTCCACCTAGTTGTGGGGAACAATCACAGTTCGTTTGTGAAATTTCTTGCTGGCGAACTGGAAATGGACGCTGAAGGGGTGATCAAGGGATTGGCAGTAGGACAATGGCAGTAAAAAGTGACAGTCACTCGTTCATACCTGCCCGTGATCCTCCGGGGCTGAACGTTGTTTGTTTGAAGGCCCAACGGGTTGTTGATCGGTATGCACTCCTGGCTGGACAAGTAGCTGCCTTGCCTGGGTCGACGGTGTCTTCAAAGTTCTTTGTACAGGAGGCCCCCGAGATGCGACCGCCTGAGTTCCGACCCCCCGCACTTACGATAACTTTTGTAAGTGTGGAAGGGGCCAGAAACCCCCGACTTACTTCCTTGGCCCGCATTTATGACGGCGCATGGAGCCTACCATAAATGCGGGTTTGAGTTACAATGCCCCCGACTTTCAGCACTTCCTCTGGAACCAATCGCATCGCAAGTTGGGGGGCCTCCTATATCCCCTTAAAATGGGCCAGGCAGTTTCAAAGGCTGCCCTGAAGACAAAGGCTGATTGCTTCCCAGTGCTCAAATAGACTATCCCCCAGGGTGGGAATCCTTTGGCACCCCATCCCCAAGGGAAAATACCAGGTTCAAGATGGATTCCACAACCAGGAGGCATGGTCACGTATCTTTCTAGAGCCAGCCACAGTTCAGGCGTACAGGACAGACGGGACCATCCACAAGTCAGTTGTTGGTTTGAGTATTGAGCCATTAATTACCTGCAGTATCACTAATGGCCCTCGTTAACACACTGAGAACTATAAACAGATTCACACTTTACATGTCTAACTTCACATACAAGGATGATTCATGCACAAAAATAGGAGACACACATTCAGCAGCTTGTAACATGAAAATTGATAGGTTACATGAGGTATTTTGTCTAAAGTATCTTCGAGATATGCTTATTCATAAGCCAATTTCCATAAAGCGGGATGGGGGGGGGGCATGACTGCTTGATTACAGTGTAAGTACCACCTTGAGGAGAAAATATCAGGTCCTGAAAGGATGTTTAATCTAGCTGAGAGAGGCAGAGCTGATTGTTGAAACCAGACCTGTTCCAGTTGGAAAGAATGCAGATTTTTTACCACTGCAAGTGGTACAAACTAGGGCTGTAATAGTGTAGCCGATTAACCGATAAGCAAAAGCTTATATGTTAACGCTATAGACAAGATGTATTTCCCTTCCCTTCCTCTTCCTCCTCCTCGCCCCCCCCACCAGTAAATTTTTTAGCAGGATGGCCAGTATCCCGGCTCAGTCCTGGCTGGGTGTGGGACCTACCCCCGTGGTGGCTCTGCATTTAAACTACATTAGGATCCGGGTGAGCAGGCAGCTTGTCTCAGTTCCAGCCTACACCGGGTCCAGAAGCTCAGACACCTCCCCTAGACAGGAGCTGCTGTCTCTTTATCAGAGGTAGCAGTGCGGGACGACAGGCAGCCAGTCTGCGAGGGGAGCTGGTTTTTTAAACTGGATCCCCTTGCGGACCAGCTCCCACCTGCCACCCTGTGCTGCTGCCTCTGTATCAGAGGCAGCAGCACAGAGTGGCAGGGGGCTCCTCAGGAGTAAGGCTGGAGTGCACTGGTTGCCGGTCCTGCCCCCGGGGACTATAGAATAGTGAGCTAACCGATAAGAATTCATGAGGCTACTAGACTATTCAATTACCCAATATTTAACATCCCTAGTACAAACTACCAAGGGACATGGTGGGGTCCCCATTTCTTGAACTATTCTTATCAAGACTCTGCTGCCTTTCTGAGAGATTTGCTTTAGCCACAAACAATATTATTAGATGTAATTCTTGTATAGCATTTATTTCACCGGCAGATTTCCAAGTGCTTGACAAAGCAAGAGCCATTATCTTCACTTGACAAGTGATTGGGTTCAATACAGGGTTGTCTGGGTGAAATGGGGTGGCCTGTGCTGGACAGGTGGACAGACTAGATGAGCGCATGGTCTCCCTTGGCCATCAGCTCTACGAATCTTACCAGACCTAAAGGTGGAAACGAATTGGTTCCTCCAGCTCTTTGAGATGGAGCAGATCTAGATTCAAATTCTTCCAGGCCTAAATGTCATCAGGGATGGTCTAGACAGTATTTGGTCCTGCCATGGGGGTAGGGGACTGGACTCAATGACCTCTCGAGGTCCTTTCCAGTCCTAGTATTCTATGATTCTATGAAAGTCTTAAGTTTGTGGGAGATTTGGTGTAGTTCAAAAAGCAAAGTGCTGGGATGGCAATTGTTTGGGGGGGAAGGAGGGGTCAGAGTTAAGGTGTTTCTTTAATATTTATCTTTTATGTCCCCCTATTTTCATAATAGCAAGTGCTTCACAATCTTAAAGTATTCATCCTCACAGCACCGATGTGAGATAAGGCAGGCTGTTATCCTTCTAATAATACAGCAAGCATATGACTACACACTTGCAGTTGGTCTGTGCCAGCCTGCTCACTCTACATTGCCATTTCATTGCTGTATAGACTTCCAGGCATGAGTTGGCATCTGGGCCCTAGGCCCATGCAAGATGAAAAGGTCTCAGGGCTTGGACTCCAACTGGAGCCCAGAAGTCTTACTAGCAATGAAACAGCCCCATCATCTGGCACAAACCAGCTACAAGAGTCGTCTTAGTCTGTAGTCATACCCTCAGCTGTGGAGACACTTGACCCAAGGAATTGGAAGAACAAGGAATTGAACCCTGGTTCTCCTAATTCCTAGGTTAGTGCCCTAACCACTGGACTATCCCTCTCTCTATAAGCAGCTTATCTGTCTAGACATTTTAAGCTAACTCAGCTAAATCCCTGGTAGTTGGACTGCTCGTAGCTGCTGTATTTTAATACTGATGCTTACCACTCTGGGGGTCTGATTGCTTTGTTTGTTGGCAGCCTTAACTTGGAGAGTTTTTTGGTCCTGCACAAGTGCTTATCGGGCTGAGCTGTCACTTCCTCTGTTGGGCCAATTGATCAGAATTTCCTTCTCCAAACATAAAAGCTCTAGGCTGGCTTTGGTCTTGATCCCCCTCATTCCCACGGTCTAACGATGCCTTCTGTCTGCTGCTGAGCTGTTCTGTGTACATTTCTCGTGGCCTGATTTAAACAGCAAAGGGACTAACTGTGCCATTACCATGAAGGGCTAAGGAATGTGACTAAACCCCTTCGGTCCCGGTGATCCAAAAATGTAGGGGAGAGGAGAAATGCAGTGTCAGTCTGTGTTGATCCCTGGAGTGCCCGCTCTCTTGTAGAATGCCAAAAGATGGCCAGAAAGAGGTGACTGTAGCGGAAAAGGGGACTGCGGGGAGACCTCTTAGGACCCCAAGTCCCTTTTGTGTTCTGGTGGTGGTGATTTACACATGACTCAAGAGCCCAAATGTTCCTGAACAAAGTTCTGTGGTGCTCCAATGAAAGGGAGCAACAGGGGCATCTGATTCTGTCCTGCGGGAGCCACGCACCCCCCGGATGTAACCGGGTGTGGGGGAAAGGGAAGGAAAATCTTCAATCAACCCGGTGCTGTCCGGAGGAGCTGCGTGGCTTGTGGCAGGGTAGGAGAAGCAGAGAGGCAGGTGGGTCCGGGGAGCAGAGCTGGCTCTGTGTGCATACTTGAGAATTCTGGGCGGCCAAACGCTTTGTCCGACTGAAATACCAGGTGCTTTGTGGCTTCTCTTAGCGAATGCAGGGCGGGTGAAGCCTCCCAATCTGGGAAGATGGTCCTGGAGGTGAAGGGTCCCCGTAGCACAGGGACAACACGGGCTGGAGCAGTGCCGGCTTGGTAAGAAGTGGTGTGGTCCAGTGGCTAAGGCCTGTGCCTCTTTCCTGGTAAGATCTCAAGGGAAGGGACTCAGACTAGGCAGCACAAGGTGGCGCTATGCTTAATGTTCATTAACACATCACTCTAGAGCAGTGGTCACCAAGCAGTAGATCGGGATCGACTGGTGGATCTTGGAGCCTCTGACAGGTGATCCTGGCTGATCTGGCCAAGAGGCTGCTATTATGTGCAGCCCTTCAGCTGCCCCTCCCTCCACTGCTGTGCAGCTCCTGCCCTTTGCCTTGGAGCTGTCCCCTCAGGAGCTGCCTCCTTGCTGTGCAGGGAAGGGAGAGCAGGGTGCTGATGTCAAGGTGCCCCCCTACCACTCTGTATCCCATCTCCACAAAGTGGGGGGTGGAGGGGCACAACAGGGCTTGGGATGGAGTGTGCTGGCTGCTTTTGGGAGCACTGCAGGGCCAGGGCAGGGGGCGCCTGCCTTAGCCCCACTGCACCACCACCACACTGAGGTGAGCAGTGTCCGGCTGGAGCCCACACCCCAAAACCTTACCCCAGTCATGAACCCCCCTCTTGAACCCCAAGCCCCTGCCCTAGCTCTGAGCACCCCTGCATCCAAACCCCCTCCCAGAGCCTGCACCTAGAACCCCTCCTGCCCCCCAACTGCCTGCCCCAAGCTCATCTCAGAGTCCCCCCTCACACTCCAAATCCGTTAATGCAAGACCGGAGCCTGCACCCCAACCTGCTGCCTGGTGAAAGTGAGGGAGGATGGAGTGAGCAGGGGCGGGACCTTAGAGAAGGGGCACAAAGGAGGCGTGGCCAGGGTGCTTGGGATTGAGCTAGATCTTGGATTGCACTTAAATTCAAAGAGTGATCTTGTGCTTAAAAAGGTTGGAGACCCCTGGGCTAGAGACCCAATGCTCACCGGGAGGGACCACTTCTCTGGCCATGGGACTGATTCGCTCGCCCTGGTCTGTTCCATCCCAGACAGCTCCCTCAGGCCATCCGCCGAAGGCTCCAAGAGCAGCGATGGTTTTGGTGATGCGGGACAGCCTGTCTGCTTGGTGGGTCTGGGCTGAGTGCCACCAAACTCCTTAGAGGCGCATTACACCCCTATCCCTCTGTGCTAACGGGGCATTGGTATTCACAACTGAAGCCTTTTTACTTGGATTGTAAAATCTTTGGGGGCAGGGAGCGTCTTTCTGTTCTGAATTTGTACAGTGCCAGACACGGTGGGGTCCGGAATGGTTCCTAAGCAGGACTCCGCAGTGTTCTCTGCCCAACATAGTGTGTGGGGACCACGGCTGTTCTGTACAGTCATTCCGGATCTGGGAAAAGGGGCTGAACACGGAGGTGGCAAAGTGCGCAGATGCTGCAAAATTATTCAAGATAGTTATGTCCTAGCCTGACTGCAAAGAGTTACAAAGGGATTTCTCTAAACGGAGTGACTAGGCAAGAGAATAGCAGATGAAATTAAGTAGTGAGCAATGCCAAACAATGCACGTGGGGGAAAAAAGAATCTTCACTCTATGTACAAAACAATTGAATTGGCATTAACTGTTACCACTTGAGATCTGGGTGCCATTGTGCATTGACATGGCATAGCCGTGCAAGCCGCTGAAACCCTAAAACTTGTCCCGCCGAATGCCAGACACAGGCCGGGGCTGAGTCTTAATCTGATACGGTGGCTGAAAGGGAAAGGGGTAGAAAACAGGTGAAGCCCAACCGAAAGCGGAGCGATTGCATTTCCCATCCCCATTACATGTGTGATTACGGACAATGTGGGTGGTTCTGTTTTACTTTTCATGCCTCAGACGCATTAGGACGCTGCTTTTCCTGACGTGCGCTGTGATCCAAATCTTGCTCTCTGCATATGCCTCACCAATGTCAAATCTGTGAGATGAAACCTGGTACCCGTAACGCAAGCATTTTGCACCCCAAGGACTGGCAGAGTTGGGCTTTACCTGTATCCTGACTGATGCAACCAGTCTGGAGAAGGCCTGGGAGGGAAGCCGCATCTGCTGATACATACCCACAGTCTGAAGCATGCTGTATTGTGTGGTGCTCTTCCCCACACCCTAAAGCCCTGGGGTCGTGGAGGTTGACTCCTGTACGCCTGGGGGCTGGGACATGCCCTATTGGCTCTGCGTCCGCTGGTCGAGGCTCCACTCCTGTCCGCTTCCCCTCTATGTGCAGCCAGACACGGGTACAGCAGCATTATACCCCTCTCTATGTGCAGCAGCACGGGTACCCCTCTCTATGTACAGCATTACACACAGCAACAGCCTGACAGAGGCTCTGCGTTTCTAATTGCTCTGGCCCGCGGTGGTCTTCTCTGCTGACGGACTTAGCTGTCTGGGATTCCACAGTGGCCCAAAGGAGAGTAGCCACCAGCTGGCCACCTCTGCTCCCTGCTCTCATGCTTTCTTTGTGCACCCGCCAGCTTCCTTCCCAGGAAATGGGCGCTGCTGCAGACGATCCCAGTGCAAAACACCGGGCAGGATTAAAACCGCGTCGCTGTCGGCAGGGTCTTTCCAGGAACGCGATGGCTTTTTTGTCTTGCTGCTTGAAGGGGAACTTTAATTGCATCTTAAATACCAGCTGGCTAATTGGGAGCCTTCTGCTACATCATTTTTAAACAATGCCTGAATCGCTTTGTAAAGAGAAGGGAAACGCATCTGTGTCGTTAGTGGAATCAGAGATCTCTAACCTCGCTACAGCCACTCTCCCCCCCCCCCCCCCCCCCCCCCCCCCCCCTCCCTTCTGGACCTTTCTAAGCAGGCTTCCCAGTGGCAGAAAGGTTATGTGGTTAACCCTTTACCTCCCAAGAACTCAGCAGCTAGGCCGGATCTGCAGTTTTTAAGACTCTCCCCCCTGTGTGCTGCAGGAAAAGGTGTTATCAAGCATTTTTTCCTTTAATTCAAGGGTGGGGAACCTGTGCTGGCGCTCCAGCCCTCCCCCTGACTAGCCTGTGCTCTGATGTGGGGAGTGTCTTTCTCTCGGTCGCTGTTGGGGACCATGGCAGCGAGGGGTTTTTTTTTTGGCTTCTCACTTGTGTGCGGCCCCTGGCTGATTTTTTTGTGGGACCCAAAAAGGGTTCCCCAGCTTTAATTGGTGTAGGAGCGGTACCCAGGAGCAGCTCGTGGAGCCGGCTCCCAGCCTGTGTGGGCTGGGAGTCAGCAGCCCAGAATAGGGCTGGAAGCAGCCGAACTGGAGCAGCCCCTGCCTGTGGCACGGGGGGGCCTCTCCAGCCCTCTCATTTAATCAGTTAATTGATTAAACTTAACATTTAACCAATGAACTAATTAAATGGGATTTTTACTTCCCTCCCAGGCCGTCTCCTGACTGGTTGCTCTGTAGTCCCGACAGCACTGATGAGCCAAACTGTTCAGAGCGGCTTTTCCTTTCTCCTTACCCGCCTTGTCCATCCATTGTTTTTCTTGCCCCGTCCCTGCTCTAAAGGCCCTTTCTCAGCCGCCCCTTTGTCACGATCTAGTGGCTGCAGTGATGAATGCCTGAAATGGAATTAAACATGCATGCGCTAGAGAGCCGCTCCCTGCCAAATCTCTGCTGCTGACCCAGTTGCGGAGGGGCACACTTTGCGATTCACTTAATTCGCTCACCGAGGAAACGTTCTCCGCGCCATCTGCTGCTCAGCTGAGAAGTGTGTTCGGGCTGGGGTGTAAGAGCTCGGCTGCTGATCCCAGGAGAGAAGTAATCTAAAGAATGTTTGCAGGAGATCGAATCAATCTGCCTTGCTTGCTTGTTGCCCCAGGTACTTAAAGCAATTAATTTTGCTTGATCACCGGGTAACATTCGCTTTTTGGAAAAAAAAAAAAAAAAAGCAGCCATGTGCTCTTTGGTGAGAACCGTCCCAAAAAGCCAACTCTTTTTTCCTTCTTAATCGCTCTGACTGATGGGGATGCAGTTTGTGTGCTGAGCTCCTCCAGCTGGCTGCCCAAATCCCAGCAGCCTGGCCTGGCAATTCTCTGCCACATTAGCAGTGGCTGGAAAAGCATTGAGCAGGTTTAATTAATTGCGCATTGTGTGTCTAGGGAGCTCTTTGCTGCTTTTTTTTTAAACTGAGTGACTGCTTGTGAAAGCACAGCTTTGAGAGTGTGTGTGTGTGTGTGTGTGTGTGTGTGTGTGTGTGTGTGTGTGTGTGTGTGTGAGACAAAACAAAAATATAGGAGCCCTGTAAGAATGGCATGATTCAGGAAATGAAGGAGGCAGATTGGGTCTCTTCTCCAGTGAACACAGAATTGTTCCCTACCGTATAATTTTTAAAACTTTTGTCAGTCTCTTATACATGATCAAAAGTTTCAGAGGGGTAGCCGAGTTAGTCTGTAACTGGAAATTAAAAAACAAACAAATAGTCTTGCAGCACCTAAAAGACTAACAAAACATGTCGCACGGAGATTCTAATTAACTATTTCTTTTTTTCCTTGTCCCCCTCTCCCCCACTCCCTAGTTATTTAGAAACTGGACCTTTAATAACTCCATTCATTTGAAGAAGTGGGTTGTGCCCATGAGAGCTCATGATACATCTACATATTTTGTTAGTCTCTAAGGGTTGTCTACACACAATTTTTATTTCGGGAGAAGGATGCAAATAGCACTATGCATTTGCATACTTCCTCCGTTCTTTTTTTTGGAAGATGCTCTTCGGGTATTTACCCGCATCTACACTTGGCCGAATTTCAAAATAAACCCCTATTTCGAAAGATCCCTTATTCCTACTGCAATGAGATTTACAGGGGCCTTTTGAAATAAGGGTGTAGATGCGTGTAGACCCATGTAGACGTGGGTAAATACTTATGTAGACGCAGGTAAATACCGGAAGAGCGTCTTCAGGGGGGAAAAAAAACCCACAGAGGAAGTATGCAAATGCGTAGCACTATTTGTATCTTCTCCCACCTAAAGTGCTGCAAGACTATTTGTTGTTTGCATACATAGCACCTCAATCTCATTTGGGCCTACGGTGTTAGGTGCAATGTATATAATAGCCCCTAGCTCAGAGAGCTTATAGTCTACATTATATGTGCCCAGGCTTTTAGCTGCGCCGTGACAGAGCTGGGATTAGAACCCAAGTCAGCGGTTTCCTTTCCATGTAACCGTGTGGCCTCTTACGTGTCCTAAGTCATAGAGGCCCCTGACCATCCCTAGTTCAGCAGAGCTGCACCTTTGGAGGAGGCTAGGGCACAGACCTAAAAGGCCAATGGTATTGTGTAAATCTGCCACACAGTCATTTCTGCCATCCTCCTTGCTGGGGTCTCTTTACAGGTGGTACAATGGAGGGGCATGACACCCACATACTGGTTATTGCTTCCCAGTCTTGCTATTTACCCCCCAAATATTTGACTTGCCTGGCTTCTCCCACGGGTGCCCCCAGGACCAAGCAATAGCTACTTACCACTCAATCTTCCTTCCTAACTCAACCACTCCTGCCTGCTGCTAGCTTCGTTGGCTCCTTTCTGGGTTCTGGCTTTTGGGAGCTGAGTGCAGGGTGCGAGGTACCGTGTTGCTCTCGGGTACGGGGGTGGAGGAAGGAGCGGGCAGCAGGATTACTGTGGTGCTTTAATATTGCCCGTCCCCCTGTGTGCAGGTGGCTGCAAGCTACGCTCTGGTGTCATTCATCCAGTTTATGATGAGCTCTCAGCCGCCGTGTAACCTGTGGGGCCAACATGTGGTCCAACTGCAGAAAGAGCTGCCGGGAGCGCCACAAATTGACTTCCAGCTTGAGTGACTCCCTCCTGGCAAGTCACTCAGCCTGCCTCGGTTTCCCCAGACTGGGGATGCCTCCTAAAGGTGTTAGTGGGGTTACCATTTGCTCCTGTGACCCGTGGATTGGCCTGCTGCAATGTAGTGTACCTAGAAAGGTAAGCCTAGCAAGGAAAGCTTCCACTGGTCCAGGGTGACTGTCTGCCTGGTGAATGTGGTCTCTGACTCCTCTGTGCTCCATATGTGACCCCTCCTGTTCACTAGCCTGGGGTGAGGTTATTCAGCATAGGGGAAGCCTGGTGACCTTTTACACAACTGTGGGAGGCTAGGCCTGAGGCTGCTTGGGCTGCTCTGCATTGTGTATATTGTGTGTGCACCTCAGGCAAACCACCAGGAACAGGCTCTTTTTTTTAACAGAATAAACACCCCCAAAACAGGACAGGTTCACAGTTCAGCAGCCCCTCCTCTCTGCATGGAGCCTGCGTGTGGCTTCCAGCTCGGTCCCTGCTGGGGGCGGAGGGCACATCCTGGTGGGAACCAGGACGTTCTCCCAACATGCCGCAGTTTGTAGTTCCCAGGGCTGCTGTTGAAGCCCACTGGACCTTGGGCTACACATAGGGCTGGAAGAGACCTCAGTGTCATCAAGTCCAGCCCCCAGCCCAAAGCAGGACCAACCCCAACTAAATCATCCCAGCCAGAGCTTTGTCAAGCCGGAACTTAAAAACCTCTAGGGATGGAGATTCCACCCCCTTCCTTGGGAACCCATCCCAGTGCTTCACCACCCTCCTAGGGAAATAGATTTTCCTAATCTCCAACTAGACCTCCCCCACTGCAATTTGAGACCGTTGCTCCTTGTTCTGTCATCTGTCTCCACTGAGAACAGCCTCTCTCCATCCTCTTTGGAACCCCCTCTAGTCACACTGTTGGCTTTCCCTGTGAAAGCTCTAGGTATTATGATCTGAGCTTTGTAGCTTGGTGCGGGTTCCATCCAGCATCCTTCTCTCTCCATGGTTTGGACTGTTGGGGGGGCCTGCTACCAGTCCTGAGATCTGGAGGCAAAGCTTGCCTGGCGTCTGGCTGGCTGATATGAAAGACTTGTTACCTCTAAGGGTGCATCTACATTGCACTGTTATTTTGAAATAACTGGCATTATTTTGAAATAACGCAAACGTCTACACAGCCATTCCATTATTTTGAAATAATTTCGAAATAATGGGCGGCTTATTCCAAAATCTGTAAACCTCATTCTACGAGAAATAACACCTATTTCAAAATAAGGTGTGTGTAGACGCTCCACTGCTGCTATTTCGAAATAGCCCCACACCAGGGCCAATCTGTTATTCCTCCCCAGTGCCTCCTGGGGCTGTAAATCAAGATAGGATGTCTACATTAGGGAAGCCTGCCTCAGACTCATTTTGAGGCTTCCCTGCAGTGTAGACGTGCTATTTCAAACTAAGCTATTTCGGAATAACTATTTTGGAATAGCTTATTTCGAAATAAGCGTGCAGTGTAGACTTAGCCTAAGAGATCAGAGCTACCTCACTGCTAATAGGAGGAAGTTCAAGGCTTAGTTAAGCCCAAGCCCATGAAAATCCTCTAAACATCAAGGACAAAGTTGTGACCTACGCATAAACTTTTCAACCTTCATTTCCTATAAGCCTGGAAATTCGGCTCCGTCTATTCCCCGGCTTTGTAAGTGTCCGTGATGACCCGTTTAATGCATTTGTCTGGGGCAGTGAAAAAGGACAGAGTGAAAGAAAAATAATTAGGAAGATAAGACGGAGGAATTGAGTTCGTCCTATTGATGCGCCGCCTAAACTGCGGCATTAAGGTTGCTGGGCTGATAAGTCAGATCTTACATTTCAGCCCTTCTCCGACAGGGCCACAGCCTGTGAGAAATCCAATTAATATTTCCTTTCAGTGTCAGCGGTGCACAAAGCACCGTGAAGGGCTTTTGTAAATGAAATGTCGCATGGAGCCAACCTCCCTTGCTTAGCCTTGACCAGCCCATTGTGGCAGGCCCTGGTGCTGTCTGCGGAATCGATCGGCTTCTCCGCGCAGGGTGGCCTTTTCTTGGTTGGTGGCTGGCCTGGACTGGGACAGATGAACGTCGTTCTCTCTGGCGCTTTACAGAAGGGAACGTGTTCATTATGGCATGGGGTTCTCCATGGCAAGCGGAGGCCAGAAAGAGATGGGCGAGTCACCTCAGAATGGAATGTTCTCCATCTGTGGAGTGACAGGTATTTCCGGCGGCTGATCGCGTGCCCATGTGATGTTGAAATGCCGCTGTGCTTAAAACTGCAGACTCCTGAACCTTTGCCGTGATGCAAGTTGCTTTGTCATTAACCCCTGTACCTTGTCCTACTCTTGCTCTGTCAAAAGGTGTATGAGACTATGCATGGAGTATCGAGCCTTGCTGAGGGCAGGTCAGAATCTTAGGCCATGTCTTCACTCGGGGGGAAAATCGATGCTGCCGCAATTGATCTTCCGGAGTTTGACTTAGCAGGTCTATTAAAGACCTGCTAAATTGAACCCAGAGTGTGCCCCCCTTGTGGCCGGAATTCCTGCTCCTGTGAGGAGTAAGGGAAGCTGATAGGAGTGTTTGGTCCCATTGGCCTCCTGCTGTGGGGAAACTCAGATCAAAGTACATGCACTGCGGCTATGTAATTAAGGGCACGTCTACACTGCACATTTATTTTGGAATAAGCTATTCTGGAAGAAATACTCGTAAATAGCTTATTTTGAAATAGCATGTCTACACTACAGTGAAGCCTCAAAATTAGTCCGAGGCAGGCTCCCCTAATGTGGACATGCTTCCTCGATTAGAGCCCCAGGAAGCACTAGGGAGTAATTACTTTGAATGGCCCTGGGGAGGAGCTATTTCGAAATAGCAGCGGTGGAGCATCCACACTCCAGCTATTTTGAAATAGCTATTTTGGAACAGGCGTTAAAACTCATGGAATGAGGTTTACGGAGGTTGGAATAAGCCATCTGTTATTTCGAAATCACAGAATGGCTGTGTAGACACTCGCATTATTTCGGAATAACGGCCGTTATTCCGAAATAACGCTGCTGTGTAGACGCACCCTACAAGTACATTTCTAAGGCCTCCAGGGGACTGGAAGTCCTCCTCTTCCATTGGGTCCTGTCCTGTTGCAAAGCTGGGAATGGTTAGAGGGCTCTTTGGACGGCCCTGTTACACCTCTGTCCAACGCGTTTCCTGTTGATAACTGCTCAGATGTTAATTTCGCCGTCCCATCCACTGCCAAACTGATTTCAGAGGCTCTTGGTCTCCGTCCAAGGACATTGTTCATGTCCACTTCGTTATTACAGACTTGAGTGCTCCCTAATTCAATTCATTTGACTTGAACAAGGAACAGGCAATTGTTATGACCACACCTTACTCTGCTCTTTTGTAGCCCAGTGGGGGAGAGGGGAAGGAGCTGCATCTGGGTGCTGTAAGGAGGCTTTCTCCTTGTTGTGCATACCCAGATGAGTGAGTGGGCTTGCTTGCAATTTGTGGAAGGTTCATACATGAGCACAGAGCTGCACGTGGGGTTGATTTGTTAGGGTGGGGTTCCACGTGAGAGGGGTGCACGTGGGTGGGATTGGTGTTGGGTGGATTGCTGATGCTGTTCACCATCTGGCAGCCAAGCCCAAGGGCCGATTTCAATAACCTGCAATCTCCCTGGTGCACCTGGGGGAATTCTGGCCTAAAAATTCTACCAAATTCTCCATATTTTATTGGTCAAAACAACACAACATACTCTTGCCAGCTTCAGTTATCTTGGTCATTTACTTCAAAATACCTGTCAGCAGGTAAGTCCACAGCCAGCCAGACACACACGATTCAGGGCGTGTGTTTTGAGAAACTGGTTGCTTACTAGACCTGTTAATACAGAACTTGGGTGATAATTAATTCAAACTAGATTCAGGGTGTGTGTTTTGAGAAACTGGTTGTTTACTAGACCTGTTAATACAGCACTTGGGTGATAATTAATTCAAACTACAACACAGAGCTGAATCTCCCATGCCCTTGGGGAGGGGAATCAGGGGTGATGGAGGAGCTGAGGGAGAGGGAAGCAATTGCTGGGAAGGAGCCTGCGAGAGAAGCTGGAGGGGCAGGAGAAGTATGGAATGTTTTGGGACAGGGAGGGATTATTAGAGAGCTGGGCAGCCTCCCCTATGCAGACCCAAGCTAAACCCTGGCTTCTCCCTGTCTGTCAGGCACATCTGTCCCAGTCCCCATGTGTCCCCGCATCCCCACTACCATTCAGCTCCCTTCCCCAGTCTGCCCCCCATTAGCCCTTCTGAACCCCAGGCAGTGAGACCCTTCAGCAGCCCTGCTGTCTGTCTGTCCCCCTCCATATCTCATACCTCCTCACTTGGCCCCACCAGCAGGGGGCTGTGAGTAATGCACGTAGCACTGGGCGGTACCTTGTATTCCAGCTTGGCTGCCTGCCCTGTGCACGATGCCCTGAGGGGTTCCCTGAGCCTGCCTCCCTACCCGCCCGGCGTGGGGATCTGTCTATGCACGTACCACGCTGCAGTAGGGACTGGATATCGGCCCCCTTAGCCCTTCTCTCCAGCTCCTGCCCTACGGGATGGGGACTGGGCCCTACTCTGCAATGTCAATTCTGTGCGACTGATATGCAGGCCCGGGCTGCTGCGAGCAAGCAGTTCCAGACGGAGCAGCTCTGCTCTGAACCTTCTCGGCAGCTACTTGCTCGCTTCTGGTGAGGGAACACTAAGGATCCTTTGCCCAGAAGCCCCTGCTGTTTCCCGATCGGTTTTGTTTTGTTTTGTTTTTCCTTTCTGCAGCCCCAACCTGGTACGTTTTCATGGAACCCGGTGGCCGCTGCGGGTTATAAAACCTTTCGACAAGCCCTCGATCTTTCTTTATTGCTGCGGCAGCAGCTGGCGCCTGAGCAGCTGCCCAGCTTGGGAAAAAAACTGCTGAGCCAGGGAGCCTGGTTTTAAATCAAAAGCTGCTCCCTGCCTGTCTGCTGGACTCAGCGTCCTGCTGTAGCCACATAGCTCTGTGGCCTTCCCTGGCTGGAGGGGGGCAAGCCAGCACTGGTGGTCATTCAAATGGCCCCCCTGGGGGTCCTACGCATCTCTGACCTGAGGCCCCCCTTAGTAGTGAGAGGGGAACCCTGTCTCTGTGACCCCCCCCCCCCGTTTGTAAACTCGCAGCTGCGTATTTGCCAGGTGTCACTAGTGAACTCTGGTGTGTGTTCTCCAGGGAACTAGAATGAGACCCACCAATTCATTTCACATCCACCCCTACCCCCCAGCAGACATAAAGGTGGATGATTAAGGCACGATCTGGGGAGACCAGGTTTCAAGTCCTGGCTCTGCCACGGATGTCCGGTGTGTCCTTGGGCAATTCACTTAAGTGCCTAAATACTTCTGAGACTCTAGGCCTAACTCCTGTTGATTCAATGAGGGTGAGGCACCGAAATATCATTGGGCCTTTGTGCCTGTTTCCCCTCTGTACTATGGGGCTAATGGCTCTGCCCTGCCATGTGGGGAAGGGGAAGAGTTGGGAAGATCAAGGCATAGATTATGAGATGCTTCAGCATGATGGAGGTCATGTAAGTATGTTAAACTAGCAGAGATGGGGCAGGAGGCACACCAGCTACCTGGTTTCATGCACTTCCCACCTCTGCCACTGATTGACTGTGTGACCTTGAGTGAATCACTTCCCCTCCTTCCCTTCTGGGGGTAACAGTGCTCTGGTGAAACACAAAGTGGAAGTATTTGAAATCCGGCTGTGCTCTCCCCGTCCCTGCTAGGGGGCTCAGCTCTCTAAGCGGTTGCTGTGCTAGCTGAAGAAGCTAGACATGCAAAGGAAAGGAGTGATTCTGACCAGGCCCAGCTGCTATCAGGACACACAAATAACCTCTAATCAGGGAGCGCTGGGGATTGAGCTGTATCTTGTTAAAACAGATGCTGCTTCAAGGCCGGCAGACGGCAGTGATCCTTTTAAGGTAATGCAGGGCCTGGCCAATCAGAACTGGAGCTAATGACTTTCCTCTTCTTGCTGCAGTTTTTCAGTTGATTTAGTGGCGTCTCCATGGAGCCAGGTCCCCTTCCCCTCTGACTGGGCATTACTTGACATGGCTGTGCCTGCTATGACAAGGGGTAGCTGCTGATCCCCTGTTTTGGGATGTGGTGGATAACAGCCATGCTTAGCTCTCACGTAGCACTGTCCAGCTGTAGCTCTTCAAAGAAAGGCAAGTAGCTCTATCCCCATTATAGAGATGGGCAAACTGAGGGACATGCAGGGAAGTGAGTTGCCAAGATCAGTAGCAGAGCCGGGAATAGAATCCAGGCTGTCCCTGACTTGTTCCAGTGCCTTGTGCTAAGCCTGTTAGGGATTTGTTTGGCCCAACCTGCAGTAAACCCCTTTCAGACCACAGTACCCCTTGTACTTCTTTGAACTGCTTGAACTAAATCGGTTTAAATTCACCCCTCTGCTTAGACCGTGCAGCTCTGTGTATAGACCAGGCCTTACTGAGCTAAGCTTAAGGGAGGCCGAAATTGGTTTGCGTGTGGTTACGCTCAGGATTCGCCCTGTTTACATCGATTATTTATGCTGCTGCAAATTTTCTTGCCCAGCCGTCGATTTGTATCCGCTCACCTCTATAACTGCTGCTTATCCCGTTTTCAAACTTGGTGCCGGATGTAAATGTAAAGGAGGCTAAATTCCTGTAAGCCTTGTGCCAAGAGTCCCAAGGAATGCAGCTCTTAGGCAGTGTAAGGAGGCTTGAGTTAAAGCAGCTACTGCACTACTCGAAGAAACCCCGTCCCCAGCTTCTTCGTAAGTTATGTCAGTGGCTGCTCCTTCACACACTGGCAGGGCAGGAGGGAGGGAGGGAGCGAGCGGCTCAGAGTCCAGCTGACACCACATTCCATGTCTCCTTGGAATCCCGCCTTTGGCCTTAATTTTCCCAGCCAGCGGGAATCAGGAGAGCAACTGACGAAAAGACCCAGCAAAACTCCAGCCAACGGCTCATTGAATTGCAGTTGGCAGCCTGCGTGTTGGCTGTGGGAGGATAGGGAGCCAGGCTCTGTGCGGAGTCTGGGGCACGGCGAATGGAAATGTGTCCTTGGCCAGAACAGACTGATGTGCTGGATCGAGCGCTCAGGGGTTTACGAGCTCACTAGACCGGTTTCACTCTGGGTAGGCTACACAGTCTGCTGGAGAAGGAGCCAAGTGGAAGCAAAGAGCTTGGCGTCTTGGCTCCACTAGGCAGGGACGGGAAACAAAATTCTCCCTCGCTTTGTGGCCCCGTTGGAGCCACTCCAGTATTTTTGCGGGTAGAGTGTCCCTGCCTCAGAAATGGGACTGAAAATGCAGCTCCTCTGGCTGCCTCGCCCCCCATCCTCCCAGGGCTGGGGATCCATGCACATTGCCCTGGCCTGCCCCTCCCTGATGGACAGCCCCCTGGACTGGTGTAGTACCTTCTGAATAGCTGGGGAAGCAGAGGTGGGGGAGAAAAGGCCTTGTCATGCTGGTAAGCTGGGTGGCCCTCTCGCGCTGCCTGGTGGAGAGCTTCCAAATGTCTCCTTGTCTCTGTGCTTTCTGGGGAGTGTTGGATCACAACTTCCCTGTCCCCCCGAGCCATGTTCCTAGCCAGAGCATCGTGTTCCTTCTGTCCCCACAACCACCTATGTTCCCAGGAATCACTAGCCCGTTGCCACACTTGCAATGACGTGTTCCTTTTTCCCATGCTCCTCTAGGGCATTTCCCAGGCAACGTTCATTGGCCACGACTGGGGTGGAGTGGTGGTGTGGAACATGTCTCTCTTCTACCCAGAGCGAGTCAGGTACGTGTCTCCTCTAATCTGCTCTCCAAAAGTGGGGGGAGGTTAGCGTGGACTGAGCTTTCTGACTTAGTTGGCTTTTATTCTGCCCTGAAAAGAGAGCTTTTTAGGGGGGAAAAGTGCTCAGAAAATGCTCCTGAGTCCCACTAATTGACCAGAAGATTTTTTTTTACCACATAAACGATAAGCACGATCGCCGGCTTGGCGCTTGAAAATATTTAATTGCTCAAAACGTCCCTAGAAGTGAGGTGCTACTCTGAAAAGTGACCCTGTGCAAAGTGGGCTTTGTTGACACCTGTTGTCTGTCAGAGCGGCTTGTTCTAGGGGTGAACGATTGTTTTCCTTACCACTTTTTACTCCTGGAGAGCCATGCTGCTCCTGGCCCTGGAGTGTAAGAGGAGTGAGTGTCTCTTCTATCCCTCTGTCCTGCTCCAGTTCACCATGTACAGCTCCCGCTGCCCACACATCCCAGAAACAATGGCTCTGCTCCCACTCCCCTCCCCCGGCTCCTTCCAGGTGGCGTTAAAGCTGCGTGTGCTTGAGGCTCAGAGGGAGCACCTGGAACAGTCCATCTCCCATTTTGGTCTCAAGCCTGCTCATGGGCACTTACCCGACCCATGTAAGTGCCCCAGTGTGTGCGCTGCCCGAAGCCAGCCTGCGAGTTCAGAATCTGCTGTTTAAATCAGAGCATATCATTCTTGGTTGTAAACCGGGTCTTTTGGTTTCTCCCTCTCCGATTCCTGCCGCTGGTGTCCCAGGGCCGTGGCTGGCCTGAACACGCCCTACAAACCCACGAACCCCAAAGTGGATGTTATGGAGATGCTCAAAGCCCATCCGGTGTTTGACTATCAGCTCTATTTCCAGGAGCCGGTGAGTGCGAGCTGGAAACGTTCTGTTCCCACTGGGCTGGGTGCACGTAGTCCAGGGGCTCTGTCCTCCTGCCTGCTGGCTCACGATGTTAATGTATCGATAGGCAACGCTGCCTGAAGAAATGGAAAAGGTGGTTCTGGTGAACGGGTCAGATTCAGAGCCACTGCAAATCCATGGAACTGGATTGATCTCCGTCCAGCTCTGGTGGTTTGCACTAGAAGATCTAGCTCCATAGTGCCGTAAGTGGGATTGAGTGGAGAGGAAGTGCGCACGTGGTAGTGAATAAGCAGGGGTAGAGAGAGTTTCTGATAGAGCAAGTTTCATTGGCAATGCTCGCTCTCCTACTGATGAGACATCTGCTCTTGGCTGTATGCCACTACTGGGGATGTGTGTGACCCCACGGGTGTGTGCTATGCACCCAAGAAGACGTTAAACTGCCTGTATTTCTTACTGGAGAAGGCAGGGGCTTAAAGATCCCCTATTCCCCTTCCGGGGATGTCTCAACCTCTGGAGAATCCTGTTGGGGTGTCTTAGTGTCCAGAAAGGTCGGTGGACTCAGAAGATGCTGCAGGATTCACACGCCCTGCACCTGCCTCCGCAGCAGTGGCATGTGAAGAGGCTTGTTCCCAGCGTTCCAGGCACTGGGCATGGGCGGAGCCAGGTTAAGACAGGTAGACGCATGCAGCGGTAGTGGGCGTTTGCTGTGGTCATGAGCAAAGGCCGCTGGCCCCGGCGAGGCAGGGCTCTAGTTGGCCTTCTCAAGCACAAGCGAAGCCTGGGAAGTTTCACAAGCTGCCATGGAGCAAATCCAGAGTGGGATCTGCCAAGGGCAAGACGGGATTGTCTCCCTCTGGCTGTGCGCCGGGGTGCCTGGCTGACCGCTGCACCCCACTGCCTCCTGAGCAGGCCACGGGCAGCGAGTCCCTGGCTGGGAATTGCACCCAGCATGGAGCTTGCTGTGCTGCTGCACCAGCGGGGGGCTTCCCGGTGGTCTTTGCCACATGGCTGGGTGAGCGCAGGTCATCCTCCAATCAGAGGGAGCCAAACTCTCACTTGCCACGTGCTCCCAGCTAGGGGCCATGTGAATGTGCCGTTGGCAGCTGCTGAGCCAGGAGGGGGCAGCGGGCTTGCCCCTCCCCAAGCCCATGTGTGCTGCTGGCGTGACGCCCACTCCTCCATGACCCGAAAGCCCCTGGCTTGGCCGTGGCTGTCGAGCCTGCATCTGCTCCATTATTGTGACTCCTGTGTTCTGGAAAGATCCCCTGTCCCCCAGTTTTTCCACAGTCTCCACCAGTGGCATGGACTTCCTGAGTTCCTGGGCAATGTTCCACCCCTATTCCCTCTCTTCCCCATGTTCCCACCTGCCCCGCCTCTTCCTGCCCCTGCTCCTCCTTCTCTGCCCCAGCACCTCCTGCACACCTGACTGGGGCGGGCGCCAGGCGCTGGGAGGGAGTGGGAGACTGTGATGGGTGGGAGGGCTGGAGGGGGGAGGAGCTGATTGGGGTGGGAAGCAGGTGCTGGAAGGGCATGGGAGGCTCTGATTGGAGGGGGAGGAGCTGATGGGGCGGGCAGTAGGCACTGGGAGAGAGTGGGAGGCTCTGATTGGTGGGAGGGCTGGAGGGGGGAGGAGCTGATTGCTGGCAGGTGGGTCTTGATAGCTAGCCCTAGAGTAAGCGGGGTTTGGTACCTCTTGGGGGCTGTGAGAAGGATGGGCTGGGAGTAGAAGTCCTGCTGGGATAGTCAAAGAGCAGCCCCATTTGATGGGAGTTACAAACCCCAGGGAGGGGAGAGCGGTTTGGTTCTACCCTGGGCAGGTCCACACTAGAAGCTGTACATTGGCGCCGGGCGTCCAGTGAGGACACTGGATGCCAACCAGCGAGCGTCTCCTGCCGATACAGTGCCCAGGTCTCTGGGACCTGCGTCGCGTTCTCACATCCCTGAGCCGACATCAGTTAGGGCGACTTGAGCAGTCATGTAGACCTGCCCTCTGTTTGGAGCAGAGGAGATCGCTGCCAGCTTCGTCCCGCCTCGGCACAGCCCTAGAATGCAGCCTCTCTCGACAGCCGGCATGCGGCTAAAAACCCATTCGCACGTGCCTCTTGTCGCTAAGAGCCCGGCGTCTGGGCTGGGCGGAGACTGGCGTGTGTGTCTCCCCTGGCGGAGGCAGAAGGCCGAGCCACGCATCGCTGAGAGCATGGGAGAAATCCAATTAACTGACAAACTGCTGGTCCGTGGCAAGTTTTCCAGCCTGAATGCTGCCCCGGCCAAGCCTCTTCCCTTCTCACTTTGCCTTTTAAATGATAATTAGGCAGATGGCTCCTGGCTGGGTTTTCCGCCCAAGTTGCCGCGCTGGGCTTTGCTCGCCACGCTCGGCAGGCAGGTGAGGAGACAAAGGAAGAACGGGCGGGCTGTCTGGTGCTGTCAAGATACGGAGCTGCTCCTGCCCTGAGCCAAGAGGCCTTGGCAGAGGGGCTGAAAGGGGATGTTCTGAGCTGTCAGGAGCGGCTCGGCTGCACGGGGCCTTGCAGATGAGAATACAGAGTCGGATCTCTCGCAAGGAACCCGGGATGGAATTTGAGGAGGGGGTGGCTATGGCTATGGCGTGGAGTCTCGCTGCAGTGGGAGGTGCCTGGGTGCAGGGAGGCTGGAGCAATGTGTATAGTGAGGGTGCTAAGCCACTGACTCAAACTGGAAACCCTGTGTACAATGGAAACCCCTTGTCTGGGGTTGCCGCAGCTCCTCCCGCACCCCTAGTGCTAGCACCTATGACTGTGGGGAGGTTATAATGCTGCCTCATTTCCCTGGAGTATTAAGGAAATCTTCCAGGGCGCTCTGGGTCAGAAGCGGAGGGCTGGCTGGCCTGGGAATGACCATCTCGGGACATGACTGACCTGTGGTTAGTTGCGAGCTGCTTTGCGGAATGGGGTTTTAAACAGTGTCTTTCTAGCGTGCACCAGTGGGATCTGCGCAGACCAGCAGCTGGGCTGCATAGGCCCCCTGGTTTGAAACCCCTGAGGCCCCCAGGAGTCCTCTGAAGCTCTGTGGGGGTTGAGTCGTCTTTCTGAGCCAGGCAGACGCAGCCATACGCTGTCCCCGGTGGGTTTCCCGGGAGCTCCTCTTTGCTGGGCTTGAGTGGCGGAGACGGGGTGTGCAAGCGGAGTGCGGACGCTCCATCCCGGCTGCCTCTGCACGTGCAAATGGGACACCTGCGCAGGTAACGAAGCATCTGACTCTGCATTTGCACCTGGCTTGCCCGCAGGCCCAGACACTCCCTTTTCCGTTCATATAAATGGAAGGCTGCTCCCCCGGCTGGAGCTGTGAACAGCAGCGAATGCCATGTTCCCAAAAATCCCCGAATGGCCGCGTGGCTTAATGAAATAGCCGTTAGCCACGTGCCCACGTGAGTGCGAGGAGCCCCATCTGGCATCCTCCGGTGTTATAATTCAAGACCAACTGTCCTCTTCCAAGTTGTCTGGCAGGGAGCAGCTCACAAAGCTAGCCCGGTGTAACCTTCCTCCGTCTCAAGCCTCTGCAAGCGTGCCTTGTTCTAGTCCAGCAAATCCCAGGTTTGAGCAGAAATTGCAGCCTGGCCTTTGTAATAAACTCCGCCAGCGTGGGGTCTGCCTCCCGGAGTTCAGTCTCCTTTGCCAGCTGGCGCCGAGGTGTGGTCCCCGCTTCTATTTCAGCCCTTTTGCAGGCGTGACACCAAACGGGCCAGGGTGGAGCAGGTCCAGACAGAGCAGTAATTTGTTGGCTGCTTTTTTTTAAAAAGGGGGGGGGGGG